>OZ025649.1:427116-1000809 GCA_964019335.1 Diplonema japonicum
AAAAAAAAAAAAGAAAAGGACAAAGAAATGTCGAGGTGTCGAAGCAACAGCTGCCCCCCTATTTACACAGACAACGAGGGACTGCAGGCGGTAGCAAGAGACTGTGTGAGTGTGCCAGGGGATTTTGATACGGATTTGAAGGACCTGGATATATTCTTTGATGAGCCAACGAAACAAGAGCACGGTGACCAAGCTGCCTACCAAGTTGCCGCCCTCCTAGCAGAGCTAGAAACTCTCAAAGCAAAAAACCTTGAACTTGATGCTTCCATTGGGGTGTTGACCCCTCTCCCTGGGCAGCCTGCTAACATCTCCCAACGGGGGCTGAACCCTCGCGCCGCACCCTTCCGCCTTGGTGGGGCCAACGACTCCGACTCTGACCGTGTCGAGGCACCCCCCTCTGCTTACTGGTCTCAGCGGTATGAACAAAGGAGTTTAAAAAAAAAATCTTTTTTTTTTTTAAACAGTGTGAGCCGTACCCGAGGGTCCCTCTCTGGCAGCTCTGCCGGGATGACCCCCGAATCATCGTTTTGTGGGGAAACATACCCAGTATGATTTTTTTTTTTTTTGTTTTTTTTTAAACACTCTCCAGATGTACAACAGCGATTGGTGGAGTGCTTCAGAATGGGACAGGTGTGGTCATGGTGGGCTTTATATGTGAAACCATGTGTTCGATTTTTTTTTTTTTTTGATTCCCCTCTCTCTTTCTCTCTCTCTCTCTCTCTCTCCCCCCCCCCTTTTTTTATATTTTAAAGCTGTTTTTTCATGTGAGAGTTCTGTTGTTTATATTTTCCACCTTGCTGACCAAGTACAGGCTCTGTGCAGAGAGCGTGAGCGGAAGGGGTAGGCCGTCTACCTGGACAATAGGCGGGAGGGAAAAAAAGAAATCTTGGATTTTCGGAAAGCAGCTTTTCATAGTTAATAAAAATGGTGTATCTTCCGGGCCAGGTTTCACTTGTAGTATTTAGCCTCACCTTCACAAGAAGTATGAGAATATGAATGACCTGTACATCCTCCCCTCCCCCCCCTTTTTTTTTCTTCTGATGATTATTTTTTAAAAAAAAAAAGAAAAAAAGAGAACACACAAAACAAAACAAAACAAACGAGAGAGAAACTAAGCCAGGGAAGCCCTATTAAAAAAAAAAATTTTTTTTCCCCCCTTGTTCTGCTGGTTATAAACGGGTGGCTTAATTATGGCCGCGTGGTCTTTTTGCCTTTTTTTTTTTGTCTCTTATCTATTACCCCCCCTCCCCCCCCTGAATTGGTCTGTTTATGTTTGTTACCCCTCCTTCCCCTGGCACACTGTTATGTTTTTTTTTTTATACCCTTCGGTGTCCTCTCTCTCTCTCTTCTCTTCTTCTCTCTCTTTGCACTTTTTTGCGGGGGAAAAAAAAGGGGTTGTTGCCATGCTTGACTTCTTTATATTTCTTCTATCTGTTGAAACAAGGGGGGGGAGGGTTTTTTATTTTCTTTTTTTTTTTAAAGGGGGAGTTTGAATGTTCCATTTATTACTGCTGTAAATCTCTTAATCTTACCGCGAGAAAAAAAAAAAAAAAAAAAGAAAAAGTGTCACAGGAATTGCGTGTTCTTTTTTTTCCCTCATTTTTTTAAAGTTATTTTTTGGGTCCCAGAGAAGATAAAGAAATTTATAGTATCTTTTTTCATTTTATTTTTTCCCCTCGATTTTATTATTATTATTATTATTATTATTGTTACCTGTTGATGCAGTTTCTCCTTGTGCTGCTTGAGTTTTTTTTTTTTTTTATTTAGTTTTCTTCTATTATCTTGGATTGTATTGCCAGCTTCCATGGGATGGGGGGAAGAGGGGGAAACAGAACGGCCTGGGCCCTTTTTCTTTTTATCCTTATGATTATTCCCTTTTTTATTATTATTATTTATGACTTGGGTCGGAGAAGGAGAACAAGGAAGTAAAAGCGAAAACAAAAAAAAAAGGGAAAAAGGGAAAATAATAAAATTTTTTTTAAAAAAAAAAAGGTGAAGGTGCCACTTTTTTTTTTCCCCCTCCTCTTTCTCGATTCTTTCCTTTCACCTCCCTTCTTCCCGACTTCCTTTTTTTTTAAATTAAATGTCTCTTTTTTTTTTTTTTTTTTTTTACTGTGTCATTGTCCCCCCCCCCCCCCCCCCCGCCCCTCAGGGGAAGAAGGAGAAAAAAAGCCCTCCCCAAAGAGAAAAGACCCCCTTCCCCCCGAGGAACTTTTACCATTTACCTTTTCCCACTTACCCTTGCCTTATGTTTTTTCTTTTCTTTTTTCTTCTTCTTTTTTTAAAAGAGGAAATCGGCCATGTTTACACGGATACAGCCTCTCCAGGTCCCTATCCTGTGCATACAAACAGTGCCAGTTCAGCCTCTTTCTGTCTTTCCCATTAAGATTAGGATTTTTTTTTTTTTTTAAATTTTGAATATTGGAATCCTGTGCCTGAGGGATAGGAACAATTAAGGCGAGGCACTTCTGCAACACTGCCAGAGTGAGGTGGGGAATAGGGTGTTAGAGCATCCACCCCCCCCCCGTTTTTTTTTGTTCCCGTTCTCGCCTCCCCTTGATTTCAATTTTAGAATTTAACAAATGGGAAGAAAAAAAAAAGAGGAAAAAAAAAAAACAAAAAAGCAAAAAAAAAAAAGAAAAGGGCGTACCACCTTCCACAATGCCACCCATGCTCCGGTTATTATCTATTTTTCTTTTTTTTTTAATACTGCTTTTCCACCCCCCCCCCCCCCCCTTTTTGCCACAGGGGTGTCTCGCAGAAAGAGAAAAAACGTATTATTGAAAGGAGAGGGAAGGGGGGAAGAAAAAAAAAAGAAAGAGAGGGAACAAAGTAGGTCACTCCGAGACAAAAAAGGTGAAAGAAAATAATTTTCACCTTTGCACCCCCGCTTCCTTCCAACGACGAACTGAATGCACGAAAAAGAAAACGAAAAAAAAAGTTTTTTTTAAAAGAAAAGGGGGAAAGAAATGGGGAGAAATGGCTCTGTTCCTTCCACCCGAAGGAGGCAGCTATTTTCTTTTTTCCCTCTCCCTCTTCTTCTTTTTTTTTTGTTTCTTCTTCTTTTCTCTCTTTCTCTTTTTTTTTTTTTTTTCTTTTTTTCCTTTCGTATTACCGCTAAATATTCAGACTCAAATTTCCTGGTGGTGAAATTCCCCCTTTTTTTTTCACCCCAACTTTTTTACCAGAGGAAAACAACGTCACTATATTGGCCAACAGTGGTATTGAAAAAAAAAAAAAAAAAACGGGAAAAAAAACGATCCCCTTTCCCCCCTCTTTTTTTTATTGCTATTATTATCCCACGTTATTATTACTTTTTTTTTTCTCTTCAATTCTTTTCGTTCTTGCCATCCCCCACCCCACCCCCCCCCCCGAAAAAGAAAAGAGTTACACAAACTACACCCAAAATTATTATTATTACTGCTATTTAATGATGAATAGCAGCATCGTGTCCCCGGGAACCGTGACGCCAGTCCAAAAACACGATGAGATCGTAAAAATATCCGAGTTGGACGGAAAGTGCGGGAAAGGCCACTGGCGGGCGACCATAGACGATAAACCCGTTCATTGGAGCGCCAAAGGGGCTGTGACCGTCAAGCCAGGGACCACCTTTGACGTGACGTGCAAATAATCTTTTTTTTTCTTTTTTTTTTTCTGTTCCCCCCCTTATCCCCCTTATCCCCTTTTAACAACCTCTCAGGACGGGATGGACCGCGAGATAGGCGATGTTGTGGAGGTGCTGTGGGAAGGCGGGTGGCGGGTGGCCAAGGTCTGCGAAGTCCGCAAAGGGGACGTATTTGGAGTAGAATGGGGTGGGTTCAAGTACTATGTGCATGGAAGGGACATGCGAGACTACACTGCGGGCACCACAGTCGGCGGCGACATGGACATGGATGACATGACTAGTGCTCCAGGTGCTCGGAGTGAAGCCCAGCAAACCTTCCACACCTTCGGAGGTGGCACCATGGACGGCCAGTCCCAGGCTCGTTCGCGTCTTCCTAATGAAAACCCCCTTGGCAGCAAGTACCATGGTACTCAGTATGCCCCAACTTACACCGCAACCCGCCATGACCCCCCTGCCCCCATACCACCCATGAACCGTCGGCAGTCCGTAAAATCGATGAAATCTGAAATCTCCGTGCGGGAGTCCCTCCGGGTGTCCTCGACACCTGTCTTCTCGCTCGTCCACATCCTCAGCCTCAACGCTAAACGCGTGCAAACCTACAAAGGTCTTCCCGTGTATCTCATCTACTTGATCCTGCTATCTATTTCTGCGGGGTTGATGTACCTCGCCAAGGCAGACGAGGCGGTCTACCACACTGTCACCGCCGTAAAGACGAATCTCATGAACGATGCATCCTTCCGCCAGATCGCGACGCATGAAGACTTCTACGCGTGGCTGGAGGAGGTGGCTGAGTCGTTCTATGTCTCAAAGGCAGACTACGAGAACTACGAGTCGGAAAACGGCGGGGTTGTGCCACCGGGTGCGGAGCTGTTTAAGTCACGCTTCGTCGGGGGCCGCCGAGCGACGGTGGGGAAGGGTTACTACGCAGAGAGACAGAACACACCCTTACATTACATGCTAGTGAGACAGCAGAAGGTCATGGCCGAAAACTGCACCAGCTGGGAACAAGGCTTTCCTATCGCAAAGGAGCTGTGGGACGTCATCCAAGACGAATGCATCCCAAGCTATGCTGGCGCTGCCTCCGATGGGCGGGAGTTCCGTAACAACGACACAGTGAGGTTTGGCCCCTTTTCAGAGATCACAGGAAACCCGTTCGCCCCTGACTCCGTAGGGCACTCCCTACCCCCGTTAAGGAACGCCAAAGGTGAGGTTAGGACCTACCACGGGAAGATGACACAGTTCACTGCCAAGCTGCCCTACGCTGACCTGTTCTTAGACGGTGTGAAGGATGTCATAGGGGACCTGCGTGCCAACGCGTGGATCGACTACCAGACACGTGTCGTGGTCGTGGAGACATTGCTGTTCTCCGCTGTCCGCGGGGAGTACACCCTTGTTCGGTTTGTCATCGAGTTCACTCATTCTGGTGCCACAACGAAGGTGCCCCATGTGCAGCCCTTCTGGATCTTGCGCTTCGACGATGGGGGCTCTGCTACCTTTATGTTCGTGTGCGACTTGCTGTTCTCTTTGTACGTGATGTACGCTGGCTTCGACATAGGGCGCACTGTTCTTGTGAACCAGAAACTTGGGGAGTTCCCTGTCGGGTTCTGGGAGATCCTCCGAGCGGCGCACCTTGTGATCCTTGTCCTATGCCTTGTTCACAGGTACCTGTTGTGGCACGATGCCACTAAAATCAATGAGAACATGCCACCGTTGAGCTTCTACCGCCTGCTGACGGAGTACCAGGACAACTTCGAGGTTGCCAGGAACTACTTCCTGGCCGCTCTGTGGCTTGCCTGGATCCGCTGTTTAGAGTTCTTGCGTTACAACAAGCGTTTGAACGCTGTGACAGAAACCATCAGGCTGGCCTCAAGCGACCTCATCTCGCTGTTCGTGATCTCCTCCATAGTGGTGTTCTCCTTCGGGATGGTGGCTAACGGTATCTACGGCTGGCACCTCAAGGACTTCTCCAGTATCGGTGACTCGATGTCGTGGCTGCTCCGCACTGTGTTCAGCGGGGATCTTACCATCTACCACGATATGCTTGAACTGCAACCTACATGGACACCCATCTTCCTCCTTGTGTACCTGCTGCTGTCCTGGCTGATCCTCCTCAATGTCGTGTTGGGTATCCTCGCTGCGGGTTTCAGCGCCGCCTCGCAGTCTACAGACGACCGCTCATGGTCCGTCAAAGGCCTCCAGAAAGACTTTTCCATCATCGCAAAGTCTATGTTCAACCGCGAGGATGCTGAAAAGAAGAAGAAGAAGAAGAAGGCCACACGTCTTGCATCGAACGCCGAGGAGAACGACGAGGAGTCCAGCAGCAGCAGCAACAACAACAACAACAACGAAGAAAGCGGCAACGCTGAGCGGGAGAATGACGCACCAACCGACAAGTACGCGAAGGAGGACTACGTGGTGAAACGTGTGATGTGCGTGATGATCCTGCGCCGCTTGCTGGATGTGAAGGAGGTGGAGCACTACGAGGAACAGAACGAGAAGCTCAGGAAGAACGAGATCGAAGACTGGGAGCTCGCAGAGTACAAACCACCAAGGATACGTGTCACACTTGACGAGCTGATGCTGCTGGAGGGGTGGCGGCTCACTATGAAGCAAACAGCAGAGCTGCTTCAAAGCGCGGATAACGTGACCGCGGAGTCCTTTGCCACAGCTGAGGACCACAAACGACAGGAAAAGGCTGCAGTTCTAGGCGCCATCGCTGGCATGACACACGTCCTGAGCATGACCATGGAACAGCTGATCAGGGAAGGCATGTACGACGTGCAGCAGCAGATCCATGACGTGAATGAACGTGTGGATGACATGAAGGAGCACACCGACCGCGTCATGCGGAATGTAGGTGTCTCTCTGTCATCACACGTTCACGCGGTCCAGGGCAACCTGGAGGGCAAGGTGACAGCTGAGTCCAATAAGATGCTTGGCATCATGGGGGGGCAGCGGAGGTACTTAGATCATATCGGTGCGTCCATCCAGGACTCCGAGTCCAGGGTGCGTGGCGACATTCAGCAACGGCGCCCGTCGAAGCAGGATACTGCACAAAGTGCTCAAGGTGCCCGTAAGACGAGCGATTGGCGCCGCGATCTTCAGGAGCGTGAATCTCGTCTCCGTGAGAGGGAGAGAGACCTTATTGCAGCGATAAACAGCCCTACCAACGAGAGCCCCACAATACCCGCAGGAACTGACTTTTCCAGAGCTGAAGGCACAACATCCCCAACTTCTCCTCTCCCATCGCAGGTTTGTGTGGAAAAAAAAAATTAAAATGAAATAAAATAAAAACAGACGCATCTGTTCACCCCGCGCAGCACGTACCCCCCTGCTGATGATGCGTCTAGCCCACCGTAAAAAGAGGAAAAAAAATGAATTTTTTGATTTACAATGATGATAACAATAAAGGAATTGAAAAAAAAAAAAAAGAAAAAATGAAGAAAAAAAAAAAGAAAATGAAAAAAAAAGAAGAATTGAGAATTAAGAAATATATTATAACAGCACTGGGGGGGGGTTTTTTTTTGGTCGATTTTTATAACATTCATTTTTTTTGGGGGGAGGAGGAAAGGAAGCAGTTTTTTTTCTTCTTCTTTTTAGTTCCCCCTCCGCCTCCCCCCCCAAAAAAAAAGAATAACAAAAGGAAAAAAAAGAAAATCCCAAAGGAGGAAAAAAAAAAAAAAAAAAAAAAAAGCCCCGTGGAAAATAGTGGAGGTGGGGAGAGGACACAAGTGATCCTTGCCCCCCCCCCCCTCCTCCTCCCCCTTCTCTTCTTCTTTTATCCTTTTGTCCCCGTCCTTCCTTCTTTTTTGCAGGCGTCCTGCCACATACCGCAGGTACCCTTAAATGTCTCTTTTTTTTTTTAGTACTAGTATTGTATTGCAAACTAATAAGGTCATCAACTCTTCAAATCTCCTTCAAGCCGGAAGAGTAGTTTGTTGTTTCCCCCCCCCCCCCCCTTTTTATGTAGGGCAGCATGTCTGCAACAGAGGTTTTTTTTTTCATTTACATTATGATGAGGGTTACCTATGGTGAATAAGCAATGGAGCACTCCTCGTTGTTGTTTTTTTTTTTCTTTTTTTTTCTTTTTTTTTTTTATTCCCCCCCTCATCATATTTGGTGCGCCATGGAAATGCTTGGAAATCGCAGTAGTATTGAAGATCCTGTTCTTCTTTTCCCCCCTCCTATTCTGTTGCTTACTACTATACCCTGCTAGTTGTAGTAAACTATATAAAAAAGGATACAAAAAGAAAAGAATAAAAGAAAACCGAGTGGGCTGATGACCCCCCCAAAAAAAAGAGAGAAAGGGAGGAAGAAAAAAAATGAAAGAAGAAAAAAAAAAAAAAAACTGAGCAGGGATTCAATGAGTCACACCTTTTTTTTTTTGTTTTCTTCTTCTTCTTATTTTCTTATTTTCTTCTTTTTTTTCTGCTTCCATAATATTATATTATTTTTTTTGTTCTCATTCCCTTATTTTCTTTTATATAAAGGTTCCCTTTCCTTTTATTTTTTATTTTATTCAGCAGTTCCTCCCCCCCCCCCCCCCCCCCCCTCTCCCCCGATCTTGAACACTCCCCTCTCTCCGCCTCCCCCCTTTTTTTTTCATTTTGTAATTTGCGATAACCGCCAGGGAGGGAGGTTCTGATTAATGTCCCCCCCCCCCCCCCCCCCGCGCCTTTTATTTGTTAGCATGTTTCCTCTCTTCTTTTGATATGGATCCTCCTTCCCCCCTGTTCCCGTTCTCGTCGTCCCCCCCCTGCCACCTTTCGCACATGCCCGAAGTATCTGATTTTTTTTTCTCTTCATTCTTTATTTCTTCCCCGCACTTTCTTTTTCCTAAGAGAGTGCACTGCGTGATTACAAATTTTTTTTGTTCTGGGTGCTTTGTTGAAATTTTCCCATTCTTCCCCCCCCCCCCCCCCCCTCCACTGGCTGTGTGTGACCCATTTACCCCCTTCCTTCAACCATACTCCTTCTGAGGAAAAGAAAAGTGTAAAACCCTCGTCCTCTTAGTCATATGCAGAAGCTCCTCCCTCCCTCCCCCCTCCTATGCTAATATCAATATAGGTTGCCTGAACACAAGTACTTAACGGTGAGTTAGTGCTTGTGAGTCTGCTGCCTTTGGGTTCGCAAAATAAAAAAGTAGGGAAAAAAAAAAGGGGAGAAAAAAGAAACTCGAGAGAGTATAAGGAACCAAATAAAAAAAAAAAAAAAAAGAAAACCAAATCCTTCTTTTAAAGATCCCCCGTAGTAAGCTCAAGTCATAGGCGGACACCCCCTTATTCATATTGCTGGTAAGGGAACTGTCCCCCCTAGCTTTTTGTGACTGTTTGGCAAAAGGTTTGGGTCTGAAAAAAAAAAAGAAATAAAAAAAAAAAAAGAAATCTTGTATTTACCTTCCTTCTTTAATTCCCCCCACTCCGTCTTCTTGTTCTCTGAGGGAAAAAAAAAAAAAAAAAAAAAAAAAAGAAAACGGAATAATTTTTTTTTTTGAAAGAATAAGAAAAGTAATAGAAACACTTTTTCCTGATTCCCTTTTTGAAGAAAAAAAAAAATCAGAAAGACCAAAAAGAGAGAAAAAGAAAATCTTTTTGGCAGTTTGAGGCTTAATGGCGCGAGACGTGTACCTTTTATTGTAATAGAAAAGCTGCTATATCAACTCTGATCGAGGGGAGTCCTCGAAAAAGAGGAAAAGAGGAGCAAGGGCAACAAAGGGGACGCACAGTCACGTCTTTATTTTCCTTCACCCCCCCTCCTCATCAGTACTCTCGCTCTAGTGGCCAGAAAAAGGGGAAAGGATAAGAGAAAGAAAAGAGAAAAAAAGAATATTTTCCCCTACTGCTTTCTTCTCCCCTCCCACCGCTGATTTACTTTTCTCTCCCCCTCCCTCCCTGAACCCAAGTCACCTTTTTGATTTTCATGTTTTTTTTTTTTTTTTTTTTTTTAAATAAAAACTGTGTCAACAACAAAAAAAAAAAAAAAAAGGTGAGTGAGACGGGGAAAGGGAAAAAAAAAAAAAAAAAAAAAGAAGGGAAAAAAAAAAAGCATGATGTCCTTAAAGGTGAAGAAGCAAGGCCAAGGGCCTGCAAAACCACCAACGGTTTTCCAAAGTAAAGGCGGCGGGAGACGTTCGGTGGGGAATGGCGTCGCAAAGTCGGGGTCCTTGAGCCCACGAAGTGCAGTCTTCAGTGCGGGGATGGCACCACCAGGACACCCTGACAAAAAGCTTATGGACGAACTCAACAAAGTGAGGGAAGAAAAGGACAGGCTGCACAGGTCCGTAGCCGCACTGAAGGTTCAGCTGAGCGAAAAAGAAACAGAAATTAAAAACATGTCACTAACTATAGAGCAGTTATATGTCTCAGATATCCCTGACGAAGGACGGCAATGCGAGGCCTTCATGGATCATGTACAATACCTTCAAGGGATTCCGGCCAAAGCTGCTGCTGCAACTTCCTTCGACATGCTTACCTTTCTCCAGGAATGGAACAAAGAGCTCCTACACAAAATCAGCTGCCAGGCACTTGAAATAGCCGACGTTGTGACTGGTAGCAAGCAGGGCAAGGACAATCTCATTGAGTCCCTCTCGCACCAGGTCAGGAATCTCACTTCAAAGCTACTCGTCCTCTCCGATGCAAAGCCCAAGGCGGCTGTCAAGTGCATTGTGTCACCCTCCTCCTCCCCCCCTGCCTCACCGGCGCATGTGAGTAAACGAAGTGCAGTGACATCTTATCAAAACTCTCCTGCAAATGTTGTGCCCGCGGAGTTGAAGAGGCTGCTTGCGGCCGTTCCGCCGCCTGAAAGTCCGCATGATGCGTACACTCCGTATCTTGCCTGCTTGAGGGATGCTGCTGCTCGTCTTCACCTGTCTCCTGAAGTGGGGCCGTCAGCCGAGAATAAGGAACACCCGAAACCTGTCAATCCAAAGGCCGTAAGCACTGCCCCCCCAAGGCGGTCGGCATCTGCTGGTATACAGAAAACGAAAGAATTTTTCATTTAATCCCCCAACAGAACGGCTGAACCCCCGTCGCGGAGATGGATTCCAACGAACACGGAGTCTCGGGGCAAAAACTGCGGGTATGGTCGACGCAAAAAAAAAAAAAAAATAATAATAAATAAAAATTTATAAAAATAGAAAAAGAGCTTGCAACATACCCTCCTGCACCTGTCGGGGTTGGTTCTACCAACGGGCAGACTGCCAGCAGCCCGTTGAGCAGAGGGGCACGTCTGTCGAAAGCTACCACAGCCAGCTCTCTACTGAAACAGAAGCACCGAAACAGTATATCTGCAGAGGACAAAGCCGCTCTCTTGAAAGGCCAGGGCACCTCGTGAAGAGGGGAAGAAGGGGAACATTTGTACCTATACATCTCGATGAACTTGTCAGGTTGATGGGGGGGGGGGGGGGGGATTAGAAAATGAGAGGGGGGAAAAAAAAAGAGAAGAAAAGGTCGGGGATCCTTCTTTCATTTTATTTTTTTATATATATTATTATGAGCAATGAACAACACGGGAGGCGAGAACGCAAGGGGCCACAGATAGCCGCTTTTTTTTCCCCTTTTTTTTTTATTTGCTGCCCTTTTTTTTGTAGGATATTGTTTCTCAAAGGTAGGAGGGGGGGGAAAAAAGAAAAAAAGAAAAGGGGAGGGAGGGAGGGGGAAGGAAAAAAAAAGGGGGAAACACAAATATTACTATTGCGCACAAACACCAGAATAGTTCCCCCCCCCCCCCCCCCCCCTCTATTTCCACTTCTTCTTTTTCTTGTTCTTTGGCTCCGTGCCCCCCTCTGAAGTGCTTCAAAGTGCCCTCCTCTGTCGTTCCACTACCTTGCTCCCCCACTTTTTTTTTCCGAGCTTTCCTACCAGAGGCCCTTATCTGAGACCAGGGGAAAATGCATGTATCGTGGGGGGGGGGGGGGGGGGGGGGAGGATAAATAACGTAAGTCCCCAGGATTGCAAGGGACATGGTTTAGAATACTCTTTTCTCTTCCTTCTTTTCTTTTTTTTTTCTGTTCACCTTTCATCCTTATAGTTTTTTGTTTTTTTTTTTTTTTTTTTTCCATCCTGTTTCTTTTTTTTTTATATTCTTCTTTGTCTTTCTTTTCTTTTTTTTTTCTTCCTTTTTTTCTTCGTGAGACAAAAAAAAATTGTGCCCTTCCCCCCCCCCCCCCCCCCCCCCCGTTCTTCCCAAAAAAAAAAAAAAAAGGTAAAAAAAAAAAAAAAAATGGTGAAATTTGAAACCTCGGAAATATTCAGTAAAAATCAGAAGGATTTTGTACACCAGATACTAGAAGAAAACACCCGTGTGGACGGGAGGACTTTTACACAGTATAGAAGACTAACCATCGGGTTCGGGAGGGTGTCGGGACAGAGCGACGTCAGCTTAGGAAAGACAAGGGTGTTAGGAAGCGTGAAGTGCAGGGCCGTGGAACCAAGCTCCTTCCGACCAAAGGAGGGGTTTTTAGATTTCTCAGTAACCGTTTCGCCATCTTGCGACCCGCTGGTTGCGGACAAGCGGCGTGGGACAGAACTCGACGAGGCAAGACGACTGCTAGACAGAGTCTTTAAAACAAGCAAAGCAGTTGACGTAGAATCCCTTTGCCTGATACCCGGGAAGAAGGTGTGGTCCATAAAAGTCGACCTCAACTTCATTGACTTTGATGGTAATCTTGCAGACGCAGCTGCTATTACCTCGTTAACCTCGTTGTTGCATTTCCGCCGTCCGGATGTGACGATTAAGGGTGATCAGGTTGTAATCCACTCCGCTGACGAGAGGGAACCCGTCCCCCTTAACATCCAGCACGTTCCCATCGTTGTCACCTTTGCCATCATGCCAAACGGTACACTTCTCGCCGACCCCACTCTTCTCGAATCCGCTGTGTCAACTGGCGACCTCTCCGTAGCCATCAACACCCTCAACCAGGTCTGTGTTGTCAATAAGATTGCTGGCCGTGCTATCCCATCTGGTAAGATTCTCGATTGTCTTAAAATTGCGAATTTCAAGGTTGATTACATCGTGACAAGAATCACCGAAGCCGTGGCTGCCGACGCCATTAAACGAAAGAAAGAAGGCCTTGCTGAATTCTCATGGGCGAAGGACAGACAGTCCGTGGGCGAAATGGAAGCCATCGCCAAGGGCGTGAAGAAGGCCATGGACCGTGCGGAGCAAACAAATGACGATGAACAGGACAACAAAGGCAAACAAAGCAAGCGAAAACGGGGGAAAAGCTTGAGGTATTTTTTTTTTTTTTTTTTTTTTTTTTTTTTTTTTTTTTTTTTTTTTTTTTTTTTTTTACTTTTTTTACAGCCCTGACGACCCTGATGTACAGGTCCCCCTTGAAGCCCTTCCCTCGAAAAAAACCCGCCCTGAGGTTACCCTGCAAGCCGAAGCGAAATTAACTTTATTAGTTCCCGACCAACAGCCAGGCAAGAAGGGAGACACCAAGCAAGCAGCCAGTGGTGAAACAGAGGAAGTGGAAGAGGTAGAGGAAGTGGAAGAGGTGGAGGAAATTGAAGAAGTATAGTTGTTTTTTCCCCCCCCTCTTTTTTCATTTCACACCCCCCCCCCCCGTCTAGTGTTTTTCTTAAATAAATATTTCATCAAAGAAGAAAAAAAAAATCAAAAGAAAAAAAAATACCTATCTTGCGTTTCTTTTTTTTTTTTCTTCTCCCACTTCTTCGCAACACAAGTAAAATTCCCAGGAGGGGGAATTTTTTTTTTAAAAAAGAAAATGACAGACAGCTTCATCCCCCCAGCATTACACTATGATGATGACGGTTTTATAAAAAGTTTTTCACTAGATGAACCTGCCTCCATTCTGGACCACATGGATAAGTATGGGTTTGTCGTGGTACGTGACGTTTTGACAAGCGAACAATGCGAAGCGACAATGGATGAATTCTGGGCAACGGGTGCAAAGCAAGGCCTTGACAAACACGACAGGGCAACGTGGGACACATACTGGAAAACACAGAGATTCGGCAAAATGGGCATTATCGGCTCCTGGGGGGACGTTCGCTCTTTAACACAACTCAACAACAGGCAGAACCCCAACGTGTACAAAGCATTCTCCTGCGTCAATAAAACAGAAAAACTCTGGGTAGACCACGATAGACTGGGCATCATGCGTCCTGCAATCGACGCCCCTGAATGGCGGACTTTAGACAACTGGCTTCACTTAGATTGCAACCCAACACAAGGGTATGCGTCAATTGGTTCATTTGAGGACTCAAAAAACTCCATTGATTTCAACACCACCCTTATCGTCCAAGGCCTCCTTGCCATCACATCTGCCAGAGTTGAAGATGGGGGATTCCACTGTGTCCCAGGGAGCCACAAAATTTCACAATCGTGGAGCGTGTCTCACCAGAACTGTGGGTCTATGGCCAACATGCAGGTTCCCCCCACTGACCCCCTTCACAGCTATATTCAACAGATTCCCCTCCGTGCTGGGTCGGCTCTGATATGGTCGTCTTTGTTGTTTCACGGGAACCATCCGAATAATTCAGACAATTTTCGTGCTGTGCAGTACATGAGAATGGTCCCCACGACGGGCACCCCCTACGGCCCTGCTTTCAGGAACAGAGAATACCTGAACGAAGATTTCAAACCCACGGAACTAGGGGAAAAGCTCTTCGGGTTCAAAGAATGGTGACGGATGGATGGAGTTTGATGAAAACCTTCCCCCTAGCATCTTACCTTTTATTTTTATTTATTTATTATTATTTTTTTTTTTTTTTTTTTGCTGTCCCCTCTCTTCTTTCGAAGTGTTCTATTGAGGTATCTATACCCATCCTTTTTATGTAAAACAAAAGAAAAAAAAAAAAAAAAAAAAAAAGAAAAGAAAAAAAAGGGACACAAAACAAAAAACAAAAATGGGTATCGAGATGGAGGTATCGCAGAAGGGGGTTGAGTTCGACAACGTCTCGTTGGGGACTCTTTGCAGGGTCATGCTTAGCTGCAGCATTATCGGTTCTGCTGCTGGGATGTACGGGGGGCTCCAGTTGGGGGCTTCGCTCTTCACAAAGACGGATGAGGACAAGGTAGTTAAGAATGAAAAACAAGAAGCCACCCTTACAGAAAAAAGCCAAACAAGTCTCGAAGTTCGCCAGTTACGCCGTTGCAGGCCTGTCGACTATGACCATTCTTTACTTGTTCCACACCCACAGCAACCACCACAGGAGGCACCACCACCACCGTCGCTGAACAGACTACATTCTTTTCCCATAAAAAGAAACCCCCCCCCCCAACAAAATCATCAGGATGCAGCTGAAAGATAAGAATAATATCGTACAAATCTCACTGGGAGAACACAGCTTTGGAGGGGAGGGCGTTCAAACAAGTTCTGTAAAGTAACTTCCTCCTCCTCCTACCCTCCTTTTTTTTTTCTCTCTTCTCCTTTTGGAGGGGAGGGGGGAGGGGGGGGGTCGTTGTATATCGTATGATTTAAATAAAAAAAAAGAAACTCCTGGTGCTCGCCTGGTATTGTGTTTTTTTTTTTCTTCTTTTTTTGTATTTCAAAAAAAGGGGTGATGGTTCCTTAAGTGGGGGCTTGCTCTTAAACATTCGCCTCTCTTTTTCTTATTCCCCTCTCCCCCATCCCCTCCATGATATTGATAACCAACACATTTAAAAAGGGGAAAAAAAAAAAAAAAAAATGTTGCGCAAACCCGATCCAGCAGTCGCTGCAGCCCAGACCGTCTCCGGTCTTTGGGACAAGATCAAAAAGGTAAGAGCGGAGGCTGGAGGGAAGTTATTTGAGCGGAGCTGGGTGAATGCAGAGAACATAGACGAAGGTGACATCAGAGTAATGCAGTTCAACATGTTGGCCGAAGGGTTGTCGAGCCCCGCACGCAAGACACCTCCTTTCAAGTCTGAAAAGATCTCGGACGGGGGTGGCTTCACCGAAGTCCCGGTAGATGTGCTTAATTTCGATCAACGGAAATGGCTTCTTCTTGAAGAAATCCTCACTGTCAACCCGGACATCTTAGGTGTGGAAGAGGTCGATGCATATCCTGAGTTTTTCGAGCCAGCACTGAGCATAGCAGGGTACCAAAGCGGGTTTAACGCAAAGTCCCCATCGCCGTGTGAGGCCTTTGGGTACTATCCGGACGGCGTTGCACTTTTTTGGAAATCTGATAAATTTGAACTTCTCAGCGGTGGGGTAACGAGTTCACCTGTTATGATACACCGCCGGTTGAAACAGCTTTCGACCGGCCGTGCTCTGACCGTCATCTGCACCCATTTAAAAGCAAAACTGTCTGTCGAAAATGAGCGGATTCGATACAAGCAGATTGCCGAGGTACTAAGCAACGAGAACATCTCCTTCGCATCGTGCGTGCTCCTCGCAGATTGCAACGCTGCTCCAGTTGTAGAGTGCGGTGTGGAACCACTTGTCGTTCCTGCTGTGTGTTCAAAGGGTTTCCTTCCTGCGTACGATCTGGAGGACGCCTCTGCGTACACCACCGCTAAGATACGTGGTTCTACAAGGACCTCGCACACCATCGACTACATCTTTTACACACCCAACATGGTTGTCACATCGACCTTTGCAGTGCCACCCTTCACTGCCCTCGACCCCGCAGTGCTCCTTCCCTGTCTGAACTACCCTTCGGACCACTTTAGTATCGCTGCTACGTTGCGTTTCACCCAATAACCCCCGCAGTAAAGTTCCCCAGCCCCTCCCTCCACGGGGTCCTGCCTCTAGCAACCCTTCCTACGGAAGCGGCACAGGCGACGTGGAGTTTCCTTTTTTATGTATCCGTTTTTTTTTTTTTTTTTTTTTTTTTTTTTTTTTCCAGAGGGGTCTCACAAAGACTTCCTTTAACTCATTTTTTTTTCTTCGCCACTATTTTATTGTTTCTACAAATTCTAGTTTGTGATTCAAGCTTTCACTGCACAGGTGCCGGGCATGTATGACGAAATATCGAGTCCTGACTGCTACAGCCCGGATGGGGCAAGGCAGCCGCCCTTCACGCAGCCCAAGAGGCGGCAGACGTTGGAGCAAGCTCGAATGAACAGGTTCCGGCCGTCGCATCACAGTGACGTGAATGACACAATCGGACGACAGATGAGAGACCTGGAGGACGTGAAGCGGCAGGCGGGGATAAGCGGTGGCTCCAGAAGTGTCAGCAGCAGCGGGCTGGGCTCCGACTGGGAGGGTGATGCTTCCGAGCGTGTTAGTGATTTGAAGGTTCAGATCGACGCTGCGAAGAGGCAGCTCAGTGTGAAGGAAGAGAAGCTGAAGTCGCTGCAAGCACAACTGCGCAAAATGGATGACAGGACGCAGGAATTGGCAGGGCTGAGACGACAGAAGGAAGATGAGTTGAGCAGGCTGACGCGGAAGCAAGGCCAGCCCCCGTCAGCCTATAAGGTCAACCCTGTACCGCAGCCGGAGAACGCTGATCTGAACGTGATCCTGCAGTCCGAGATGAAAATACGACGAGAGGCAGAGACACGTTTAGTGGAAGAACAAGCTGCACTGAGAGCGTTGAAAACGAACCAAGAAGCAGACCTGTTCAGGCTACGCGAAGAGCTGCAGAACACAGAAGCAATAGCACAGTCTACAACAGAGCAATACACAGGGAAGTTCGAGGCAGTCCGGTTGCAGATGCAGGCTAAACTGGCCAAGGTGCGGGAGGAAATGCGGGAGCAATTCAATGAGGAGAGGCAAAAGCTCGAAAGCCGTGTAGAGTACCTGACTAGAATGGTAAGGCGTAAAATAAAATCAAACACAAACCACAGAACGACCGCAAGGATCAAGAGCTTGATAACCTGCAGCAAAAGAAGGTGAAGCTGAACGCCATCCTCGAGCAGATAAAAACCTCGCACAAGCAAACCATCCAGGGCTTCCAGGGAAGGTTCGAACACGAGAACAAGCAGACAATACAACACGAGTCCAACGCTGCGAAACACGAGCGAGAGCACCGCATGATCCAAGCTGAGATGGTCAAGCTCAACGACCGACTCAGAAAAGCTGGCGGCTCCATTCCCCCAACACCCCGTACCAAGAGCCCCACTGCCACCAGACGAGGTACCCCCTCAGCAACACCCAGGTACACCAAGTGACATAGACACCTTAGTAGATTTGCATATCCCCCCCCCCTGCTATTTTCTTTTCTCTGTACAGTTAGTACTAAGTTCATCCCCACTTAATATTCTTGTGTACGTTTTCCTCTCAAATATAATTAGTACTGGATAGGGTGCCAGCAGTGAAGATGCACCGAGGATGGCTGGCAGATGCCATGCACCGGGTGGGGTACAAGAGTGCAGTACCTGACGAGGCGGAGGAGGGCCTTGAGGCACATGAAATGGAAGGCCTGCGAATGTTGATAGAGGGGCTGGGATATTGCAATCAATTTAGTCAAGAAGAGCAGGCACTGTTTAAGAAACTGGAGGTTGAGGGCAAGGTGATCAAGGGGTCGGCGGGAGATGACGAGGACCCCAGGACAGAGGCAGACAGGCTGTACATGGTAACGATGACACAGCGGAAGGTGCTGGACAGGATGCAGAAGCAATGCGAGACGCTTGCCAGACAGCGGGCGCAGTTCTCCAAAATGGCTGATGAGTGCCAACGGGACATTGCAAGCCTTACCCAGGAAGTAGAGAACACGGAGAATTGCCTTGAGTCTATCTATTCTGAGTGCATAGCGAACCTACAGTCCTTCGAGCAGGAATGTGCAAACACTTCCCGTGCCCTTGCTGCAGGTACCGTTCAGGACAAGAACGTGTTGTGTTGTTTCAACGATGTCTCTGAGCTCGAGGAGGGCTCCGTCAGGTTCGGTAGACGTACTGCAGAAACAGCAGAACGGCTTATCAAGAGTATTGGGGACGCAGAGGGGCTCCAGGCCTTTACTGAGCACCAAAAGGAGCTCTCTCGACTGCACGACAGCCACGTCATGTCCCAGTTTGGGTTAATCTTTGCCGAGTCAGAGCAAGCTTCCGCGGAAGCAGAACTGGAGTTCCTCAAAAGCGTTGCGTTGCACGGGAATCCTGACGTCACCTGCTCGCCCGACGATCTGCGTTCCACCATAGCTGCTGAGAAGTCACAAACCGACACCATGAAGGACGCCATCAAAAGCAGGTCCCGTGAGATCCTCAGGTCCGTCCAAACCAAGTGGCTGAATCCCATCGCCCCCTCGGTCATGAAGTCTCTTGAGATTGAAGAGTCGCGTCTCAACAGTCACATTGAGGCACTGGACGACGTGCTGTACTTCCAAAGGCAGTGGTACGCCGTCGAGGTTGTGGCAAGAGGGTGGCTGGCTAGGGAGGCAAAGGGTGCCGAGATGGTGCGGGCTTCTGTCGAGTCGTGCATGGAGATCATTGAGAACCACTGCGACTTGGCAGGCAGCCTCTCCGATGCTAAGATGAACGCGAGCCCTGGGAGGGCGCAGAACTTTGAAGACTTGATCTACAAGCTAGACCCCGCGTCAGGGTTTGGGGCGGCGACGTTGGGAGAGGCAGCAGATTTGCTGACACGCGACTTAAGCATACTGGAAGACGCTTTGGCACGGTACCCTATTGAGGACAGGGCTACTGACACCACTTTGTCGGAGGCTTTCAGACAGCTCCTGACATGCCTTGACAGCAAGCGGGATGCTGACCCCGTGGAACTCAACATGGTGGTGCCACAGACGTATTTCCAGAGCGACCTCGACATCCTGAAGGAAGAGGTCGATGAGTCCAGTAAGCGCCTGCTCCGAGCAATGGACAAGGTGGAGAAAGCAAAGTCTTCTGTGGACAAGTCTTGGGCCACAAAGCTTGATATAAAACCCCGTTCGAACAGCTATCCAGACGAAGTCGTGACGCTTGACCACTTCAAGCGACCGCAGCAGAGCCCGCCGAAGAGCACCGAGCGGCACTACAACCGCAGCCCTCCTAGAAGCGCCTCTCCGAAAAGTGCCTCACCACACCAAGCGCTGGACATGAGCATCGGCAGTCATAGGACCACAGTGCACTACGAGGCGCACGCATCTCCTGGTGGTGAGAGCGTAGAACACTGGAGTCCGCAGGCAGAACAAGATGCGAGCATGGATGCGCACCTTCGTAGCACGCCTCCCAGAGATACGTACATGGTGAAGCATAGCAGCCCCGCAAGGGTCACAGATAGAAGCATGGAAGGAAGGTACAGCGAAGCAGTGGACAGAAGCATGGGGCAGTACAGCGTGAAAGAGAGCCCTTCAAATATAAACCAAACTATGGAGAGTAGGTATAGTTTGAAGGAGAGTCCTGTGACCATGGAAAGGAGCATGGAGAGCAGGTACAGCGACATGGAGAACAGTAGGTACACTGTGCAAGAGGTAGGCCGGGGTTTGGAGGATCATAGCATAAACAGCCCGCAGCGGCCTGTGGATATGAGCATGGGGAGTAGTTTGAACCACAATAGCCCTCCAAGGAGAGGACACGACTCAAGGAACGACTGGGTGATGGACAAGCGTGGAAGCAGGAGCCCTGACAGAGGCGCAGACAGTGCGTACAAGAGCCCCTCAAAGAGTCCTCCAAGGATACACCAACTGCCCGCTAAGGTTATCACCAAACCTTCCAGAAATAACCCAAGCCACCAGCAACCACAGAGCTTCAAACCTGGTTCTGCCCCTCCGGTAAGAATGCCGTCGTTCCTCCTCCGACCTGACGGGACACGCATGTCGCCTACGGAGTACAGAGAGCGGAATATGAAACTTATGCAAAAGTTCAACTAGATGTTATAGAAACTAGAATCCCCCCCCCCCCCCCCATGTAGTTTAGATTTTCTTTCCTCTTTATTGGGAGGTGATGTCTTTACCCCGCCTTTGCGAGAAAAAAAGACAAATTATTAGCACTTTTATCCCCCCCTTTCTTTCCTTCATCGTGTTTCCCCTCGTAACCTCTTTTTTGTTGTCCGAGTTTCTTTTTTTTCTTTAAAACACACCAGGCAGGGGAGGGGTGGTAGGGGGGAGCTTTTCGTCGATTTTATTTTCTGGCAAAGAGCACTCTCCCCCGTTCTCCTAAAAGGTTAAATCAGTCCCCTGAGTGGCCACTGGTTTCTTCTTTTACTCATTTCCCCCTCCCCCTTTTTGTTTTCTTCCGGCATTTCCCTCTTTTTTTTTTGTAATATGAACTTCGCTCCGTTGAAAAAGATCCTGAAAAAGAAGTTTGGGGGCGAAGGCTCCCAGACAGTGGAAGAACGGACTGCTCCACAACGGCAGGAAAGTAAGAAAGTTGTGGCAAGACACCCTGATACAGCGCACAACGGCGGAGAGAAAGGCTCTCCGAAGGATGGTTCGCCTGTGCGCACTCTGGGATCTGACCTGATGAGCTCATGGGCACTGGCTTTCGTTGTTGTAAAGTTTGACCTAGAGAAAGGTCAAGAAGTTGAAAAGGTGATCCCAGAAGGTGCGCTTACAAAAGAGCAGGAGCACGAGATCAAATACATGTCATTTCCCGACTCGAACTCGCACATCGTGTACGACACTTGCTACGTCATAAAACCTAAGCGAGCAAGCTCGAAGACAAGGTTCAACTATGGCTATGTGTATTTCCGGCAAAAGCAGGACAGAACCCTCGCGAGAGGGTACATTCAGCATTCGCTTGTTCTTGTGTCGCGGTGGCCGTTCGCAGGGCTTCTTGAACAGATTGTCAAGCAGGTCTCACAGCAGTTCTTCTCGCTGTGTCCTGTTTCGCCCACCCCCGTCACATGCAATGTCCGGTCTACTTCCATTGTAATTCAGAACGAGATGGGGATATCCTATGCGGCGATGGGCAGCCGTGCTACTTCTCCCGCTCCGGGGCAGCTTCCAAGCCCGCACCTTGCGACTTCCCCAGCCCCATCGTGCACCTCGATCTGCTTCCTGTCCGATATAGACCAAGACGAGCCCGACACTATCGCCGCGCTTGTCTCCTCCACACTCGCTATCCTCTCCTACACTGCGACCACGTCTACTGAGAACCTTGAGCCGCGGTATCAACTCCTCCGCGACACCTTGCTTGAGCTCTCGAAATGGTCCCATCCCGAGGCATGCGGCGAGTACGAGCTCCCTCTTTTGGGTGGCATCGTTAAATGGCACGCACCGAGATTCACGGTTACTTCTAAAGTATGGAAGCAGCAAAACAAAACAAAAACACCACACAGCACGCCACGCTCAACTGCAGCAACAGAGATGTACAGGATCCGAAGGTGAAACGTCACGTAGGAGACCTGAGGGCAAGGGGCAAACAGCAAGCGGAGACACACCAGTCCACAAGGCTTCTCGATAAGCTGAGCGGGACGCGGTACGTCTTCGGCGAGGTGCCACTCTTTTCCACATTCAGGTCTATCCTCCGGAAGCTTTGGCGGATGTGGGAACTGTCCATCCTCGGGGAGCCGCTGTGCATCCTCTCCCAGTCGCCAACTGTTTCCTCCTCCGCCGTCTTGGCTTACGTTTCGCTAATCCATCCTATCACGAGCTGCACAGACTTCCGGCCTTACTTCTCAGTCCAGGATTCGGATTTCAAAGAATTTACTCGAGTGGGCAAGGATGTCCCCTTCACATACAGGGGGCCCGTTCTTGGTGTCACGAATCCGTATTTTGTTAAGGTCTTGAAACATTGGCCGCATTTTTTGTCCTTGAATGACCATAGCGTGCCTGGGGGTGCCGAGGCCAAACGGCAGCGAGAAAAAGATATCATGAAAAAGATTCATAAGGGGGGTGGCGGCAAACGGCGGAGCACCAAAGAGCGGCTGCTATCGGACTTCAAAGAAACATTCATCAGCGAGAGGCAGTACGTCGTGAACGATACAACGGAGCAGCTGAAGCCTGTTCTGCAGCAACTGCTAGTAGGCAACGACGCGACCACCGACCAAGTGAACACAGATATTTTGAGAGAGCATTTTTTGAAGCTAACAGACTCCTTCCTGCGTCCTATGCAGGCTTGCTTTGAGCATCTGTGGAGCACACTGAGCAGCCCACCTGTTTCGGTGAGCGATCCTGTCTTCGTGAAGACCTTCACACCTACCGCCTTCAAGAACTACGTACGTAAGCATGGGTATGTAAAGTCGATTTTTAAGAGGGACGCGAAATCGGTACTGCTCTTCTATGAAGGGTTCGTGGACGGATGCCATTTTGGGAACTGGCTTGAAGAACGTGTTTATGAGAAGTATAAACAATCGCTGGGCGAGCTGAACGTGTCCGAGCTGACTGTCGGCATGGACGAAACAGAGCGGATAGAGATCCTCAGCAGACTGTGGACCGACCACAATATTGAAGAGAAGAAGGTGATGCGCGACCCCGAGATCCTATCACGCCTTCAAGAGCACATTGATACTATTCTGTCGGACCTGCCTGAGTACGCAAGGAAACCTGTGCTCAGACAGCACTACCGCAACGCCCTCGGATCCGGAGCAATTCTCCCTCAGTGGATGCAAGACATGCCGGTTCCAAACGAGCCGAAGCAAACAGGGCACGAAGAAGAAGAAGAAGAAGAAGCAGTCCCAACACGCCGCACCCCTGACAACTACACCCTTCAGCTCTCCGATGCGGAGTCGAGCTCCGAGTCGGGCGAGCTTGCGAACTACCAGTAGCCCAGATAAACCCCAAGATGTGATTTCACAGCGATTTTTATTCTAATAGTCATTATGAACACCACAGGAGGAGGCGGGGGAGGAAGATGGCCGACAGGCCGAAATGGTTCCTGAAGGTGAGCACGGACACAGGAAAGAACTACTCCCTAGAGGTGAAGGGTGAGATATCGACTGTGACAGGGGAGATGCTGAAGCCAAAGCTGGCAGACAGCTCAGGGGTGCCGGTGGCGAAGCAGGTATGCCGAGCTGTTTTCATTCAACAAATTGCAGATATTATCGTATAAAGGGCGTGAGATCAATGACAAGGAGGCATTCGACAAGCTGGGGATAAAACCTGACGAGGAACTGGTGCTGACAAAGAAGGTGCCGGAGACGAAGTACTACCTGGAGATGCTTACCGATGCGATACTGTCGTTCGACACGGTGGTGAGCGAAGCGGGCGGGATTGAGGAGGCCGCAGGACTCGCCGACGAGGCGAAGGTCAGCTTACAGAAAGAACTGAGCAGAAAAGTGAGAGCGATGAAAAAACACCTCAAGAACCTTCAAGAGGAACTAGGGTGCTGCACGAACACAGAGGCCACCGACGTCCAGTTCAACGCAGAGGCGCAGAAGGTACTGGACAGGGAACACCAGTACTCAATAATCACTGGCGAGGTTGCGTCTCCACACTTCCAAGCGTCCCAATGCAGCAGTTCCCCTAGCGAGGTAGACCCTTTGCTCACATATCCGAGTAAGGTCTACCTCCCACCTATCATGGAGAACTTCTATAAGCGTGCCCATGGGATCTACACTCTTGTCGAGAGCGTGCGAAGGCTTGCCGACTCAAGCCCCATCGCGGGGAAACTCACACGTGCGTCTGTAGACGTCGTGATCCTGAACGACGACGTTGCGTCGAGCACAACGGCGAACGGGATACAGAAGGTGGTCATGACATCGATCCTTCTGGACATGAAGCTTCTGCTTGTGAAGACTATCAGACAGTTCATCATGTTGTCCACCAGCATGGCCACATCTGTCACAGACGAGTTCGACGAGGCGGAGTTCGTCACTGCTTTCGCCAACAAACTGCCCACCAGCAGAGTGGGCACTGAACACACCGACGTGGTTGAGTTCCTTGTGGCGTTGGATAAGGGTGTCATCGAGAAACAAGTCGCGTTGCGTATTCTGACATTCATGGCAGGGTTTGTCGAGGAAACGGCGCAGAGCCCGGAACAGGCGCAGCCCCAAGGCGAGGTTGAGAAGCCTACGCCGGTGGAAATGCCGCCCCCTGCTCATGCACCTCCTGCAATGAAGGAAACAACTAAAGAGCAGGTGAAGGAAACCGAGGAGGGTGAAACAACAGACGAAATTGACACAACACAAGTGGTCGACGCACTCAAAGAGGGTATGTGCTGCAGAGGAGAAAAACACACACCCCCCCCCCCCCCCCCCCCCCCCAGGAGATATCTGGCGTGCACGTCTGATACTGTTTTACCTGCACTACCGCCCCAACAACCTTGGCAGCGTCGACCGGATACTGCATGAGTACAAGGGCTCTGAAGACAAACTCTTTTGTCACTTATTCGACAAATACAGAACGGCTGACGTGGAGAAGGAAGAATTGCATGTATGTGGCATACTTTGTTGTATCATAATCTTTTACAGGGCAAGCTTCTCGCCATCGCCAAGAAGCATGGTATCAGCACCAAGCCAGCCCCTCAAGAACCAGGCCGCACAGCGCCAGAAGAAAATACTGACGGCGGCTGCAGCGTGATGTGAGTGTTGTACACTTTTTTTTTCTTAAAACCCTTATTTTTTTTTTCCCCCCTTCATTCCCCTTTGTTAAGGTCGCCAGATGGGGGGTCCTGCTACCTGCATCTTCCCTCCTTTGGCTCCCTTTCTGGGTTTAAAAAAAAAAAAATAAAATAAAATAATAAAAAAAAAAAAAGGTGGGAGAAAAGGAGAGGGGAAAAGGAGAATTGTGGGTTTGCGAGTGGGGAGGAACCTTATCCATTTAATATTTTAAATTTACTTTTACTTACAGCATATATTGTGGGTGCAAAGGAGAACGGAGAGAGGGAGGATTATTTTTTTTTTTTCCACCTTCATTATCTCTCTCTATTTTTTTAACCGTTTTTAACCGTTAAGTATGCAGGAGGAGAGACACCTCAAGAAAATGGTGAAGGGGGGGGAAATGGGGGGGGGGGAATTTCATATGGTAATTCTTTTTTTTTTTTTTTCCTTATTCTTTTTTTTTTTTCTTTTTCCCCCCTCTTCCTGCCCCCCCCCCCCCTTTTCCCCCCACGTTTTTTTTTTTCTTTTTTTTTTCTTAGAGGGGAAAAAAAAAACTCGAAGTACACAAAAAAAAAAAATGTGGACGGCAGTCGTCATACTTATGGCATACGCAACAGGGGAAGGAAAGCCTTTAAAAGCAGTGTGTGTGGACAACGGATCCCTCATCGGCGCCTGCAGAGAAGGCTTGGTCTGCGGGCATGACGATGATAACCCGACCGAGAATGTGAACACTTGCAAAGCCGTCTCCACAAAAAACCCAATCGGCTGTGTCACACCTGAAGCAGGCGCGCTGCAGGTTGGCGTAACATATAACAACTGCAAATGCCTGAAAAATAACCGCACACAGCACATACCCACCAGCACAGCACCACACCGACTTCTTAAACCCCAAAGCGTGTGCAGAGTGACAAACCGAACATATGGGGTGTGCCAGCATGAATGCGCTGCACCGTATCATGGAGCCTGGTACCATGTTTGTCATCCAGTTGCACTTCCATTTCAACCCCCTTGTAATGATGGCAACACGATACGGATGCCAGGGGACTCTTACAGAAAAGACTGTAAAGCGTGTGTGTGCTGGAAGGGTGTGGAGAGGTGCGTGCGCAGTCCTGTGCCTTGTTACACCGAGGCGTACAATTGTGACATGGGCCATGGTTTGAGTGTCATCCCGTGGACAGACCGCCACCTGGAGTGGTGTTGCAATCAACAACGTTACGGTTTGAACAAGCCTGGTGAAGGCAGTGCGGGTTGGTTCCCGTCTTCCACCTTGTTCACGGTGATCTTTTTTACTACCTTTGCAGCCGGTCTCATAATTGTTCTAACTCTGGTCGTCTTGGCAGCTAGGACCGAGACACCATTACCCCTTATTTCGACCCGTGTTTAATTTTGCAAAAAAAAAAAAAGAAAAAAGAAAATGATATATTCTCCCCTTGCTCTATTGCCGCTCACCCTTTTTTTTTTTTTTTCTTCTTCTTTTTTTTTTTCCCTTTCTTGCTGTCTCATGGTAGTTGCGGAAAACGTTTAAAATTCGTTTAGAACCTTTTGGGAAACTGGAACAGTTCGTTCCCCCCCTCCCACTCCCTTACTCTTTTTTTTTTTTTTTTTGTTTTTGTTTTATTTCATTCACGGTACTGCAATAGGTCCTTGATTGTAAACAGCTAGAAGAAATGTCTTTTTTTTTTTTTTTCCCTTCCTCTCATACCGCTCTGTTTCTTCCCTCTCTCTTCTTTGGCTATCCTGCCGTGAGAAAACTGCAAACTTGACCCCCTAAGTTCGGGGATATGCTCAAAAAAACGGGCTGTGAACATTTCGAAAACCTGGGGGGGTCAAGTTAGCACTACACCCTTCTTCTTTTGATTTTTTTTATTTTTTTTTATATAAACATGACGACATCATTTAAAACTGAATTATAAAGAAAAAGGGAGGAGGGGGAATAAAAGAAGAAGAAGAAAAAAAAAACCTAGAAAGGTAAGCCGAAGACGAGAGGATGTTGTCAAGTGAGACTAGGGCAAGCGAGGTGAGTGGAGGAAGTGTGAGTAAAGGAAGCGGGGATGAAGAATGGTACACCCCTTCTAAAAAAAAAAAAAAAAAAAAAAAAAAAAAAAAAAAAAAAGCACAACAACTATCCAAACACAGTACTACAGCAAATAGTGGCAGTTCTAGGTTGTCACGCCCAACAGCGAATATAGCAAAATACGTGGCGCGGGCTTCAAGAGAAAAGGTAAATGAGAAAGGGGAGGGGGAAAATGAAAAGAAATCGCAGAAATCAAGCATATTTGACTTAACCGACCACCTGGAGAGCGAACGAGATTACGGCACACCCCCAGACCAATCCTCCATGTGTATCATCCCTTCTTCTGACCCCACTGTGAGCAACGATCCAGTGATCTTAGAGGCTGCTTTCCTCAAACACCAGCACCCAGCCGACCTCTCGCCCCCTAAGCCCAGCGAGATCAAAAATTTTATTTCAGGAGACAGCAAAGTCCTTGTCCTTTACGCCTCAGGATCGGTGGGGCTTCAAAAGGACGAGACGAACTCATACCGCCCTTGCAAGGGGAACCTTCTGCAAACCATTAAGTCCTTCCCGATGCTATACGACAAGGGCAGCTGGAGCAAAGACGACGGAGTGTTGAGCACACCTCCCTCCTACTATGGGAAGCGTGTGCATTACGAGCTGAAAGAGATGGACCCCATTATCGACAGTGCCTGCATGGACATGCATGACTGGGTGAAGCTGGCACATGAGGTTGCGGATGAGTACGACAAGTACGACGGCTTCGTGATCTTGCACGGGACCGACACCATGACCTACACCGCCGCCGCCCTGTCATTCATGCTTGAACACATAGGGAAGACTGTCATCTTCACAGGCGGGCTTGTCCCCCTGTGCGAGCCTCGCAACGACTCCCTCAACAACCTCCTGGACGCCATCACCATTGCCGGCCACTTCGTCATCCCCGAAGTCTGCATCTGCTACGGTGGCAAGCTCATGCGTGGCTGCCGTGCGGTGAAGAAGTCCTCCTCCGACAGCAACAGCCTCTTCGACTCCCCCAACTGCGGCATCCTTGGCAAGGCCACCCTCAACATCGACATTGACTGGAGGGGTGTCAGGCAGCCCAACTCGATGTCGAGGCTGAAGCTGCACACAGCCTTGTGCCCCGACGTAGCAGTCTTGCATCTTTTCCCAGGTATCACTATCTCTGCTGTGAAAGCGGTGCTGCAGCCTCCCGTCAGGGGTGTGGTCCTCAGGACATTCGGGAGCGGGACAGCCCCGTCTGTTCGACATGACATTCTTCAAGCCCTTAAGAACGCAGCGTCAAGGGGTATTGTGATCATCAGCGTGTCGCAGTGTATGGAGGGCACTGTGTCGCTGGAGATGGGACGGGCTCTCATGCGGGTGGGCGTGGTGCCTGGCGTCGACATGACAGTAGAGTGCGCTCTGGTGAAACTGTCGTTCCTGCTGGGCGTGTGCAAGAACGGGTCGACGGAGACAGTCAGCAAGCTGCTGACGCAGGACCTGCGGGGCGAGCTGACCGTGTCGGTCGCTGACAGGTTCAACGCAGGGTCCGACGAGTTTTTGTCAAAACTGAGCTCGGCAATGGACGTGAGCTCTGAAGGGGAGGGGGAGGACCTGCGGGACTATCTGAACAGCATCGTGATGTGCAACGCAGCGCAGTCAGGAGACCTGAGCAGCATGAAGATGCTGGTGGAGTCCGAGGCAGGGTGGCAGGTCGATGTGCAGGACTATGACTCACGAACACCACTCCACATCGCAGCAGCAAGTGGGCACTCCCATGTTGCGGAGTATTTGATAACAAAAGGCGCACGAGTGCACCATAAAGACAGGCAAGGACACACTCCACTTGTGCAGGCAGTGCTTTGCGGAAATGCAGAAACGGCAGCGACAATATCGCAAGCAGGAGGGGTACTGGGCCTCGTGAACAGCAAGGTTCATGAGTATATAAATCAAGCAATAATCTCGAAGGACCCAGCACAGGTGCAGCTGTTTCTTACGTACGGAGCTGACCTTGAACCTGCTGACTTCTCAAAGGCACCACCTTTGCACCTTGCGGTCCAGCAAGGCAATCTTGAAATTGTCAAGCTTCTAATAAATTCCGGAAAATGTGACCTCAACAACAGGGACTGGTGGGGATACACCCCTGTAGACATTGCTCGGGAGGCTCAGTCTCGCTCCCCTGAGCCTGGGTGCTACATTTACGAAGCCATCTGCGACCTCCTCCAGCAAACATTAGCTTCTCAAGACGACACTAATATCGCTGGGCTCGAAATTGAAATGGCGGGTGACACCATCGATACTTAGGGCGGCAAGGGGGCGGGGGGGGGGGGAAGGATTTGCCTGAAAGGATTCTTTTTTTGTTTTCTCTTTACATTTGAAACATTTTCATTCCCAGACACCGCACCCCCCCCTTTTTTTTCTTAGATCAGTTCTCCCGCTATTTGTCACAAATCAGTGCCCGCATGTTTTTTTCAGGATATCCTGAAACAAATACCTTGGAGGGGGGTTGCTCCAGTCGTTGTGTGTCATTGCAGAATTTTTCCCAAAGAATGTACATGGCACAAAATAACGGGGGACTGATCGTAGAGATTATTATTTTTTTTTTTAATTAAGTCAAAGGAATGTAGAATTTACAACAAAAAAAGGGAGGGGTACGAAAAGATGCAGAAAAGAAAAAAAGAAAGAGAAGAAGAGAAAGAAAAAACGACAGGGCGGTGGGAAATACCTAAGGGACCAAAAAACTATTTTCATTTTTTTTTCGTTTCCTCCCTTCCCTCCTGGGTTTTTCTCATCTCTTTGTTTCCTATTTAGAACTAAACAAAAAAAAGAAGGGGGGGGAAGGGGTGTACAAAGCTTCTACTCGGAAAACAAACGGTCGGTCCTTCTTTTTTTTTTTTTTTTTTTGCCTTTTATTTCTTACTTTCCCTATCTGGTTTCCCCCTCCCTTCCCCTTTCGCCTTATTCTATGCCCAAACAGGTTTTTTTTTTTTTTTTTTTTTTTTTTTGTTGTTGTTGTTGCCTTAAAGGTCCCCATCATTCTCATGTTAATCAACAAAGCAAAGCAAAGCAAAGCAAAGCAAAGCAACGACAAAAAAATGAAAAAAAGACACCTCAAGCCGCTTCCGGCAGAGAAAAGAAAACTGCGGTGTCCGGAGAATGCTGCCGGGCTGGCTGCCTTGAGCTGTGGCAGGGATTTGATGGGATTCTACGAAACATGGCCACACAAAGGAAACTCAAGGCCAGTACTACTGGTCTTCGTTGAAGAATTGCTAGAGAACGGGTTGGCGAAGGTGGGACGCAGCCACAGTGTTCCTGGGGTACCAACTCGGACCTTAAGGTTTGATGGTAAATCAGATGAACTTGACAAAAAAACCTTATCTGATTTCTATGACGAAACAGAGAGAGCTGCAGGCACAACCGGCACCAACCTCCTTAAGTACAGATCAGACCGTGTGACTGTTTTTTGCAACGCTCTCGCAACTCTCGCAACAGGCTTTCGTTCCTACCGCCGTATTCTCATGTGGTGTGCTGCAGAGATAGAACTATACCGCGCTGCCACTGCACGGTTTCTTGAAGAAGGCGCGGGTCTCATCCTTAACTTCCAAGCACAGAAGGATTCATTCAACACAAAGCTTTCTTCCCTCTCACGCGAAGCCGATGACAAGGTTCGCATCCTGCAAGACGAGGTCCACCGCCTCAACACTCTCCTCAAAGCCGAGAAACAAAAAATCATCGACATCAACGAGCACAGCACACAAGAGCAGCTCCAGTCCACCAGATGCGTTGAAGCTGTCGAACAAGCGGAACAGGCAAATATGCACCTCGTCGAGCGCATCCGGAAGCTTGAAAAGATCGTCACGCAGCCCCTCCCAGAGCACATCACGCGGAAGCTTGCCGATCTTGAAAGCAACGTGCGGGAAAAGGACAGCGTCATCTCGAAGCTAAACAGAGACCTCCGGGTGGCCAACACGGAAATCATGAACTTCAAAAGCAAGAGGACATCGTACACCCCACGACCGCAGTGGGGGCCTGAACATGAAACCACTACAAGAGAAGCTGTCAGAAGCCTACAAGACGAACTGGCTGTGCTCCGCTCCACATACCTGACAGGGTTCACTAGCTGCACGATGCTGCGATCTGTTCCGCTGCAGGAATGGATACCCCCCTTGGGTGTTGGCTGCGTGTACGTGCCTACGTGTCTACACACATCGCAACCTGTAAAAAACACGTTCATGTGTAAGGAGATAGCCCTGTCGATAGCAAGTGAAGTGTGGGAGAAACGGGCGGATGACACATCCCGAAGCACTGCACTTGGCGACTTCTACTTGGCGTTCATCACGTCGAAGCATCCCAAGACACATGTGGAGGTGACGTACAACTTAGTAGCTACCCTGCAAGAGTCTTCAGGGGATCAGGCATGCAAGCTGTTCTTAGCATGCTTGTTGGGAGAAGTGAGCGAGTCGGTTTATTGGAAGCAGGAAGGGGAGTTGAAAAGTCTTGAGATCGAGATAGAAAAGCTTGAGGAAGGCAATGAAGGTAAAGTGTGCAGGGAAGCACTTGCGGTTTTGGTGGAGGAGAAGTACGGAGTGCAAATGAAGAAGGAGCTAGAGTATGACATGGAGTGTTGCTTTGGGTGTGAGGAAGAGAAGGTCGCCTGGAGGGAGGTGCTCAGTGCACCGGACTCCCGGATGGTGGAATGCATCAGACATAATGTCCAGGCAGAGTTCGACACTGCCCTTGGCAGCATCGAGGCTTCTATCCTCCGCACTGGCCTGATGACGATCTCGAGGAAAGCGTTTGAGTGCGCGCTCAGCACCACCACACCCGCCCTCCCTCGCAAAGTAGTTACCCATGCCACTGCCCACGTGTTCGATTTTCCCTCCCCTTCGACGTCCCTCCCGGTGTTCAAGGCTATTCAACTTCTTCGGCGATGGCTATTTGCCTCACAGGATTTCGAATAAAACATGGGGGAACGCCCTTTTACAAGTGCGTGATGTCATGCTTATGGTTTTCTTCTTCTTCTTTTTTTTTCTCTTTTTTCGAAGATGCTTTTTTTTCTCTGCTCAGTAAAACAAAAAATATCGCGTTAAAACAAAAAAAAGGAGGGAGGTGGCGGGAGGGAGAGGGGAGGCGTCCTGAGGGGACACCTTAATTCGGGAGGAAAAAAAAAAGAGAAAAAAAACCACACACGAAAAGAAATATAGCAGCGAACCCAACGTGGAATAAGAAGAATAAGATACAGTTAGACAGAAAAAGAAGAAATAAATAGAAATAGACTTTTTCCGCACTTTAGAAGAATGGATTACGACACGTTCCGGGCCCAAGTGGCAGCGGATTTGTTCGGGGCGAAGGAGAATTTGTATGTGAAATTTGAAAACAGCCTACCTTCGAGCATACAAGAGCTGGAAGAGGAAGTGAAAAGGGTATACCAAGCAGAGGTAAGGGCAGCGTGTCCAAGGGGAGTGAGTGCGCCCATTTTTGAAATTGAGTACATGCAATATTTCGAGGACGGTGAGTGGATAGACCTAGTCAGTGTCGGGCAGCTGTACCAAGATATGCAAATCTTTGTGTTCCAGCCCAGGACAAGTATTCACAGTGATAATCAAGATCTCATACCAGTAGCGAAGGAGCCTGTGTGCAAGGCTAATCTGAAGATGTCTCGTGCGATGCCTGCCCCGAGGCAGGCTAAGCCGGCCATTGATGTTGAAGAAGTCTTCACTGTCCTTGACAGGGATAACCGAGGCGGGATCGTTCTAGAGGACATCAGAGACTGCTTCCAGCAACTCGGTGTTGACTTGTCATCCACCACCGTCGCCTCCCTCTTCGGACTGCCTCCTCCCGAAAGCGAGGATGCTCTCGACGATCGCACCATCACTTTTGAAGACCTCCGCATATTCTCCACCAGCCACCCTTCACTCATGTCCGCCATCCAGCAACACATCATCGACCCCACCATGACCGAGCCGGACCTCGTCATGGCCGACATCGTCAGCGACCAGCAGAAGAAGCTCGACATGCTCCAAAAGGCACACAAGGAAGCCCTCTCCCGGAAGCAAAAGGAATCCATCCAACGCCTCACCAAAGGCAAGAGCAGCAAGATCACTGAATCTGAAATAAACAATCCCAAGCCTGCTACTACCAAGAGGGAGCCCGTCAAACGCCAACCGTCAGTTGCAAAGCACAGAAGCACCTCTCCGGCTGTCACTAAGTATGGGAGGGGAAAAAATAATTATCCATTCCCATCTAGAAAACCTACTTCTCAGAACGCTTTCGGGCGGTCTGTCACACAGCACACGGCGAGTACTGCGAAGAAGAAGAAACCAGCGTCGACACGCACAGGGACTCCTACTCGCGGTACAAGGCAAAGCACCGGGGCAGTGAAGCCACAAGGGGATTCAAACAGGCCTGGGGAGATGGGCAGAATGGGGTACTCAGCAGTACCGGGAACCATGTTTGAGAGGTATGCACATGTAACACCACAATACGCTTAACAGGCGGAAGAGTATGAGCCCTAGGAGGAACACAAAAGCAGTGGAGATAGAAAGCCCTCGGAAGATGGAGGAACCGGCTGTTGCGATGCCCAGCACAGAGGCGTACATGGCTATGGAAGAGCAGATGAATTGGACGGGTCAACAACGAGTGGAAACCGTGCTACAGGCGGCACCGGTAGCACCACCACCATCACCGCCGCCACCACAGGTCTCTGTAGTACCGCAGACAGCTCCCGCGGCTCATGCGCTGACGCAGATCGAACTGCTGAGGAGGGGGCATCAGTCCCCGACCTATGTCAGGGATGTCTCAGTGTCGCAAGCACCTTCTACCGCGATCCTCTCGCCAGGAGGTAGCAGCATCCCTCTTCCTGTAGCAGCTCCTCCAGTGCAAGCAGTGCTTCCTTTGCAGCTTCTTGACGATCCAAGCACGCTTCCCCCTCCTCGCTCAGTTTCTCACTCTATCCCCCTCCCCTCTCCATCTCCTGCGTACCAGCCCTCTTTGACTCCTTACCAGCACTCCGCCACGCCTGCCTCCCCCATATCAGGGAGCACTAGGCGGTGGTACCCGAACCTTGTATCTCCCGCCATGCACGGCGTGTGATACTCCCGAGGGAGAAGAGAGAAGTTGTTGTTATTATTTGTTTTTAAACTGTTGTTGCTTTTTTTTTTTACCTCCTGTTGTTTTTATGATCCCCCCCCCTCTGTTTTTCTTCTTCCCCTTCTCCCTGCTAGCTCTTCCACGCCTTTCCAACGGTGTTTGAAAAAGGAAAAAAAAAAAAAAAAAGAGCACGGAAAAGGGGGGGGAAACGGGGGGAAACCGATACCTTTAGATAAAAAGAAATGTAGATTCTTTTTTTCTCCCCCCCCCCCCGCTTCCCATGTTTGAACCCTTACTCCCCTTCCCCCCCCCCCCCCCCCCAATATACCCATTGTCCCCATCTTTTTTTTTCTTCTCTTTTTTTTTCTTTTTTACCGGTTTTTTTTTGAAGTTTTTTTTTTTCAAAGAGCCATATATATGAGGGCGCTCCAATGGCGTCTTCTTTGGTATATGAGATGCTGACGGAGGGGCATTGCAAGGTACTGTGCAGTTTAGATGACAGTGAGAATGTGAAGCGATACATCTCAGAGCACGTCGAAGCGTGGGTGACGGGGGACGGGCCGTGGTGCGTGCCTGAGAAAGAGCGAATACTGTACGAGGCGCAAGGGAGACGCGACACTGTTGCCGAGATGGTGCTACACATGATACTGATGTGCTGGAGAGAAGAGTTCAACAACGAGAAGCTCTCCTCAGCAGTGTCGATCCTGTGGGTCACACACTTAACGTCTATGAGCAGGCGGTACACAATGGAAGAGGCTGCCAAGTTCTGTCACGAGCTGGTATGAAGTTTTAAAAAAAGGAAGAAGAAAAAAGGAAAAAAAAAAACAGCTTGTGGTGCACTCTGTTGACCGTCCACCAAAATCGATTCTTCTCTTCAACCTCTACGATGTCAAGGCGATCCATAACTATATACTTACAACGTATCTTCGCCATTACCTTCTCTACCTCCATACTTTTTCGATTCCTGTTTCGCTGTCTGTTCGGGCCGTGACTCAGAAGAATGTCGTCCCCTCCCCGCCCCCCTTCAGGCCTTTGAGGTTCGCCAAGGAAGTGTGCGAACAGCGTCAGATGACCCCCAGCAACGACGGTCTTGAGGACAGCCGCAAGCTCGCCGAAGACGTTGCGGGCACCCCCTCACCGGTGCCGTCTCCTCGTAACAAGAGCAACTCCGCTGAATGCAGCCTCACGAAACTGCCTGAGGAACAGTCGGCCGTCGCAGCTCAAAACCACCCAGCAGGCCTCAAACACCAGCTGCAGGCCATCACAGACGAAGTCGCCACCCTGTCAGCTGCAAAGCTTGATGAGCTTGAAACTCGGGTATGTAACAAGATAGGGGGGAAACAAATCCACGCAGATCCAAATCCTTGAAGCGAAAAACGTTGAGCACAGAGAGAAGTTCGCCAAGGGGAAGAAGAAATAAGACGAGGGGAAATGAAACCCCCGCAAATGTGAATACAAAAGAAGAAGAAAGAAAAGACACAGTTAGTTTTCATTTGTCGTGCTTTGTTCACATGCTTTGTAGGTGGACCATATAAGAAAATGCCGCGGTTCATCCTGACCACGAACTCAAAGGGGGTGGTGAAGAAGGTGGCCACCCAGTTGCGGAACATGGGGGTCCCGGAGGGCGCCATAGAAGCGGTTGTCACGGAGCAGAAGATAGTTGTGAACATAGAACGAGAGAACTTTGAATACCTGCACTGCATACAGCACGTAGAGCGTGTCATGATAGAGGTGAAAGTGGGCGACGCTGGAAAGGTGTGGGAGGAAAAGGGTAAGGTAGCTAAGTTCACAGCTGCGGCTGACTTCAGCTTGCCGTTGCTAGTGTGGAGGGACATACACCATAGGGAGCCGAAGTCGTGGACGCTCGACGCGAAGAAGCGGGCAGCGAAGCACACTCCTTTGCACGAAGCCTCCAAGATCCTCCTTCAAGACCAAGCACGCAAAGGGCTTCACGAGTCCCTGACCTCCACGCACGGGATAGAGCACAGCCCGAAGTCCCCCGATATCCTCGTCTATCTTCACATCACCGAGAAGACGCTCCTCCTCACCATCCCCGTCCTCAGTAAGAGGCAGGACCCACCATCGTTGCGGGTCTCGAAGGGACTGCACCACACCGTTGCATGGGGCGTAGCACGGACTGCTTGCCTGCTGCCGGGAGAATGGGTGCTTGACCCCTGTGTTGGAAAGGGGGGCCTCATACTCGAGTCGGAGTCCTGGTGGCCTGCCTGCAAGTATGTCGGTGTCGACAACGACGCCGAACAGCTAGCGCATGCAGCGGAGAATCTGAAAATCAACAACAGCAAAGCTGCCATCATGCACGGTTCATGTACCAAGCTCCCCTTCCGGCCGTGCTTTGACGTGGTCATCAGTGATCTTCCTTTCGGAAGGTCATGCGGCACACCAGAAGGCAACAAAGCTTTATACCCTGCACTCCTCGCATCGCTTAACTCGTCGATGACAGACTCAGGCCGCGCTGTGCTTCTCACAGGGGAGGAGTCAGCAGACACACTCCAAGCTGCCCTGGAAAGCAGCGGGTTCATCACAGTAGGGACTGCGGTGTTCCAGTTCGGTGGAAACAAGAATAAGCTCCAATGTTACATGTTCTCTGCCGTGAAGAAGACGCACCCCGACAAAGACCGTGCTGACGTCTTGAAGTCTCTCTTCGACTGGAGATTTGCGGAGAAGTTGAAACAAAACAAAGACCACAGCTGGCGGAACGAGAAGCCCTCGATGGTGCCCTACAGGGCAAAGGCACACGTGTAGGGCGGTTGTTATTCATTTAAATCTGCTAATTTGCGAACCACACCACAGGAACTGGGGGGCTGCAATGAGCCTCATGCAAGCTGCTGACAGCTTTGCTAAGGAGATGGAACGGGCGCTGGACTCAAAATCAGACTCCACACACACACAGTCAACACCGGGTATTGGGAGTGGGACCAGCTCGTTCGATGAGTTCAGCTCTGAAGAGGTTTCCAGCAGTGACATGACACATGCACGTGAAGACGAGGCCCTCTTGCAACAAGCTTTGGACGCTGCAAAGCTGAATGCTAAAATCGCTTCATGCGAAAAAACAAATAATGAAATACACTCGCGCCTCATAGTCACGGAGGAGCAGCTCAAGCAGTCCACGTCTCGTTGTGTGGTCCTCAAGGACGAGCTGGCACAGCTGCGATCGGAAAAACTGGCAATGGAGTCTGCGTACAAAAACCGGGAAGAGAAAATGGCACACATCACGGAAGAGACAAGGACACGACTGGAGAAGATCGAACGGGAAGACCACCTGTTCAGGGAAAACATCAAAGACACCATCCACCAGCAGCTGTTTATTGGGAAGGAAACAGGTGCTGTCCTGGCTGCGAGGAGACCCGAGAACCTCGATTTGATTGAGTACATACAACTTACTGTGCACAACAAGATATCGGAGCGGTACAAAACCATCGAAGAAGACTCTCAGCAGCTCACGGAAATCGTGAGGGACCTGGAGCGTGCAAGAAGTGAGGTATCGCGGTTGGGGAACTTACTAGAAGATGAACGGGAGAAGTGTAGGCAGATGGAAGCGGACAGCGGCAGGAAGACCAGTAGGTACGAGGAAAAGATACAACGGCTGGAGTCTGAGCTAGATGGTATCTTGAACCAGATGGAGGCAGACAGGGAGACGACAAGGAATGCTTTCAAGATAAAAGAAGATCTCGTGGTGTGTCGTGAGCAGATTGTGTCGCTGGAGACAGAGAACGTTGAATTGGGGAAGAAGGTCCAGCTGCTTGAGAAGAGCCTCGACAAGGCAAAGAACAATCTCGATACCGACGTCGAAAAGGCGAAACATGCAACCACAGAGATGCGGTACCTCACAAGGGAGAACGAGACACTGTCCAGCAGGGTGAAGGTGTTGGAAGAGGAGAAACAGCACGCAGGGGACAGATCAAAGGCACTCCAGGAACAACATGCAGAGAACCTCGACAAGTACAGCAAAGACCTCCTCGACGTGCGTGAGAGGCATGACGAGAGGTTACGTGTGGAAGCTGAGAAGATTCAAGAGAACGCAACGAAAGAAATCAAGCGGATACGAGAACACACGCAGGCACTGGCCGACCGCGAAAACTCCCAGCTAAAAACAGAAAAAGAGCTTGCAGTCCAAGAGGCAGACAGAGCAAACAGGAAAGCGCAGGAGGCAGAAGGTGAGCTGAAGCAGTATCGCATTGAATACAAAATGACAGAAGAGGCCTTGAAGACAGAGGTTGCCACGCTCCGTGCTGATCTGCGAGTCAAGAGTCTAGAGGCGCAGCAGCTTCAAGTGATTCGTGACCAGCAGGAAAGCACAATGCACCACCTACACATGGAAGCCGAGTGCACGCAAAAGAAACTGGACACGCTAAAGGCCGAGTTTTATGAGTTGCAGATGCAGAACAGCAGGTCAACAGGAGAGCTGCAGGCACGCATCTCGGGATATAAAGAACAGTTGAAGATATACGAGGACCTTGAAGCGGAGTGCGATAATGCTATTGAGCAGACAGGCAGGCAGCTCCAGGGGGAAGGGCATTCGGGGAGGGCTGCTACTATTTTGAACCAAGTGCCTTCTAGCTCGGGGAGGAGGATTCAGCAGAGCTTGCTACTGGCCCAGCGCGCGATGAAGTTGGAGACAGAGATCTTGTCTTTGAATGAGCAGCTGACAGGGAAAATTGATATGGAAAACGGTCTGCGGGCGGAGCTGAACAGAGTGAAGGGGGTCATGGGCAACCAGGGACAGCCGTATCAGTACTTCGTCGACACATTGGAGAGGAAGGACGCGGAGATCGAGAGTCTGAAGAGGGAAGCGACGGGGAAGAGAGTGGACACCACGATGGACGAACAGGAGAGGGAGGAAAACAACAGGCTGCGAGAGGTGGTGTCGTCCCTGTCGATGCAGCTGGAGACGCTCAAGCAGCAGCGAGATGACCTGAGCAAGCTTCTGCAAGAACACCTGGAGGCCTCCAAGAAGCACAGACGGCACGAACGAGAAAAGACCTCCTCACGTGAGTCACACACGCAAATGCGGCGACGGTCCACTCAGCAAGGCCCCATCAGACAGGAGAAGGCCTTGAGGTTCGAACCCCCTCCAGTACACGGCCGCCACACCCCACCTCCGGTCCCCGAAGCACACCCCCAAGTAGAGGGCACTTCGGTCTTCACGCAGCCTTTCCTCATCTCCGCTTAACTTCTTCCTTCGTTTTTAAGAGCGGTGTTTATAGACATCAAAGTGAACTAGTTAGAATTTTTAGATTTTTTTCCCTTTTACTCCCCCTCCCCAACTAATTTTCTTCTTTTTTTGTGATTATTGCACCTGAATCGAAAGAGCGCGAAGAAAGAACGAGAATCTATGAGAGTGAAAAAAAAATGTACCTTCGGTGCATGGTGCGTCGCCATACGGCAATTTGCAGTAGTTCCCACCCTCTTTTTTCGTCTCTCCCCCTTTTTTGTGTGTTTATTTTCTCGTCCGATTTTAAAAAAAAAACCGGGGGTTATTGCCTACAGTCAACCCCCTCTCCAGTAGACCTAGAACAAGGGGGAAAATGCTAACAAGCAAAGCTTGAGCACTCACGAAACGCGCGACATGATGCAGGGAGAGTTGGGGGAGATGAAGCAGAAGCACCAGGAGCTGGTCGGTGCAGGTGCAAGGTATAGAACCGAGGTAGAAACATTGATCGCGAGTTTGCACGAAGATATACAAAATAAAGACCTAGAAATACAGCGGCTAGGGATGGTGGACCCGCCAGGCATAAACAGCTGTGACACTGTGGTAGAGGAGGGGTTCGGGCCGGGGGCGGGAACAACCAGCCTCCATCCTCCCATCACAGCGACAGATGCAAGCACCCAAGCTGACCTTGGAGACCAAGCCCACAGTAGTGTAGTAGGAAGGGTACTTGGGCTCGTTGAAGAACGCAAAGCTGATATCAAAACAATCTCAGAACTCCAACACAAGCTTGACCGGCAATCACAGTCCAACCGTGGCCATAGTGATAACTACCAGAGTCTCCTCAAAACCGTCCAGCAGCAGCGGGAAGCCATTGCCCTGCAGTACCAAAAGCAGGCAGACTCCCTCGAAGCATCTCACGTCAAGAAACTCGAAGCTCTGCAAACCAAGCTGACACGAACCAGCACTGAGCTCAACCTTATCAAGTTAAAACTCGCTCAAACCGAAGCCGTGCTGCGGAAAACCGAAGAACAACTGGAAGCTACTTATGTCGTGACCCAAACATCTCCCACCACTGACCTTCAGCTCCTTGCAACCGAGAACTATTGCATGGAGAAGGAGGCTCCTGTGACCCCTCCCGCCATATTCGCTATGCCGCCCGAGCCTTTCATCGACCACCGGAAGATGGCCGAAATAGAAGAGAAACAGAAGAAAGAGGAAGAACTGCATAAAAAAAAAGAAGAATCGCATAAAAAAGAGTTGCAACAGCTGAACAGTGTCATCCAGAACAGTTCACGAGCGCAAGAAGAGCTGCAAGTGAAGGTAGCTTCTTTGGAGGCGGCTTTAGAGGCTGCCAACAACGAATTAAGTGATTCACACGATACAGAAGCAGAGCTTGTTAAAGAGCTCAAAGAGGCTAAGCACATGATTGCGAAGAAGAATGACGACGCTAAAGCGTTTGAGAACATGAGCATAGACAGGTCTAAAACTATTGCGTCTCTGCAGGGCATAAAGGAAGACCTGAATGCAAGTATCAAAGCGTTGCGTCTTCGCCTCCTGACAGCCGAAACCGACCTCGTGCAGAAGGGAGAGGCAGCCACTGTGACGCGACTTGCGGCGTGCAAAGCAATCCACAGCGCTACGCTGCACAGGACCTTCTCTAACCACTTTCGCAAGCTGGCCCTCTATACTGAAGTACTGCGGCACAGCAGAGTGCAACAGAGATATCAAGAGTGCAGGTTTGCCGTTGCTGACCTTACCAGCAGGTGCACCGCCGCAGAGGTGATGCATGCAAACAAGGACACCCAGGTACGTGCCCTTGCCTCAGAGCTGAAGGCAGTCTACTCGGAGAAGGAAGATACACAGCAGCAGCTAGTTGCAGCGAAGGAGAAAGCGAGTCAGCACAAGAGGAACTATCGGTCTTTGGCGAAGCACTTGAAGCAAAAAGCAGCTAGGTGCATGTTCCAGTTGACAGAGCACCTCACAATGCTGATGGCGTACAGATTGTGGTTCGCGTGGCGTGCACACCAACGACGGCAGAAAGCTACTTCCAAACACGGCTCCTTGTCCGCAGTAGCGAGTGTCCATGGTGACGGCGAGGCTGCAGAACGTTTGCATATTGTCTATGAGTACTCAGCAGAGTGGCATGATATCTACGAAAAGCGCGACCTCTCTCTCAGAGCATTTGACAAAACGGAAACAGTAAACATGAAGGAGAGACTGCTAACTGAACGTGGCAAGGCAGAGGCAGGCAGGGCGCTGCTTGAGCGGGAACACAACGACGTCGTAGTGAAGTTCACGAGGGCGATTGCCGGGCACAGAGAAAGGCTGGCGGAAGGTCATGCTGCAGCACGGTTCAACGCAGTGCGGAACAACTGCTTACGCAAGCTGGGCGCACACGCAGTGATGGTGAAGAGCCAGAGGGCGAGGGAACGAGAAAAAGCAACTGCAAAGAAAGCCTTGGAAAGGGCTGCTGGTGAACTCAACGCCATCGATTTGAAGGCAAAGGAGGAAGATCTAAAGGCGAAGGCTGCACTGCTGCTAAAGGTGATCGTCAACTCTGAAGTCGCGCTTCAAGCTCGGTACTGGAAAAACCTAATTAGCTTTGCCGCCATGCAGCGCCACAACAGGGCGTACGAAGAGATGGTAATAGAGAAAGCACGGGTACTGTCGAGAGAGAAATCTATGAACACTAAACATAGCGAGTGCTTGTCAGCCTGCAACAATGTAGCCGTCATGTTCAAATACTACCATGCTCTCAGTGTCAACGCCCTAAAGGCTGAAGGTGCTCGGAATTTGAAGCGTTGCAGGCGCCGATGCGCTGGCGTGTTGCGAAGCCAAACAGCGCTCGGTGTGTTGGGGCGCTGTTACCACAAGTGGGGAATGCTAGTTAACAGTCGCAGTGACAAGGAAATGGATCAGCCTGAGGCAGAACCGCCGGTGTCTGTGGTGTTACCTGTGAAGCCTGAAAAGCCCGTTGTTACGACCGCTGAAGTTCGGACGCAGTATCAAAACATGGTTAGCTCTGAGCGGACAAACTTACGGAGAGTGGCTGTGATGGTGAGATGGCTAGCGGCCTCGCGGGAAACAGGGAAGAAAGAGATGGCCAAGCTGCGTGAGCAGATGGGATTGACGAGAACAAGATGCGATGAACAACGAGCCGAGTTGAATAAAGCAAGACAGCTGTCGAAACGTATTGCACAGATGCAGAGCATCCTGGACGAAGCCACACAAGAGCGGGCTGCAGCACAAGCAGCAAACGACGACTTGCAGACAATGGCCGCCGCACAGGAAATAGAAGTCCAAAAAGTGCTGAAGATATTCAGGTACAACCAAGCACAGTGCGTAGAACTGGGCAACAACCTGTCTACCTTAGAGCGGTCCCTCGCTGACAAGCGTGGCAGCACTCCCTCCGAACAATGGGCAGACGTTATGTTATTTGTACAAGGCGCAAGAGGGTGGTGGAAGGTATGTGTTTCGCCATGGGGAAAAAAAAAAGAAACAACTTCACAGGGCATCACTAACCAAATTGACACGGAGTCACCGGCATCCCCTTTGAGCGCTATGTCGCTGTGAACAATAGAAAGAACGAACAAAAGTGTACCTCCCCGCCCCCCCCCAGTTCATTTTCGTTGTAACCACATGGAGGAAAGAAAAAAAAGAATGTTCCCTTTTTTTTTTTTTGTTGTTGTTTTCTTTATATTTGAAATGATAAGATGCTGACCTCATTCAGAAGGACAACAAAGATGCAAAAGACGTCGAAATACTACAACACACCGACCGAGGTGTATGATGCTGCCCCTGTGTTGGGGTGTGGTGATGATAAAGTGGTAGAGATTGCACAGGGTATGGTGGAAGGCTGGGTCGCGGGTGGAGAGGTTGTGAGCCGTATTTCAGGAGGGATAACCAACATGCTGTACAAAGTGACGGCGAAAAACGGCAATGCGGTGCTGATCAGACTGTACGGGGAAAATACAGATAAACTCATCGACCGCAACGAAGAGAACAGGATTCTCGCGGAGCTGAGCAAGGTTGGGTTCGCCCCCGGGTTTTTCGGGAAGTTCAAGACTGGTCGAGTCGAGGAATTCCTCCCAATGAGAAATTTAAAACCGGAAGAGATGGCGATGAAAGAGTTCATCCCTGCCATTGCAAGGGAACTAAACAAACTTCACTCGCTCACAATCCCACCTGTGAAGCCCTCGAGTTTGATCCCGACCATTGAAAGATTCTTAAAAATTGCGAGGGGGTGTGAGTTTGAAGGCGTGAAAAAAGCACAGCTAGACATGCTGGAACTGGAACGCGTGGAAAGCATGTTGGAACTGTTGCAGGACGAGATTAACAAAATGTCGAACTTCATGACAAAGGTAGTCTTTGCGCACAAGGACCTTCTCTCCGGAAACGTTCTGGTCCCGACAACGTACGAGTCAGGCGAAGTTGAAAAAGTACAGATTATTGACTTCGAGTATAGTGATTGGGACTACCGAGGTTTCGACTTTGGAAACCATTTTGCAGAACACGCTGGTTTCGATTGTGACTACGATCGCTCTTATCCAACTGACGAAGTCAAACGTTCCATTATCCAACAGTACCTCATAGCGTCTCCTGAGACCCCTGATGTACCCATTGAAGACCTGGTACGCGAAGCAGACATTTTTGCAGTCGCATCGCACCTTTACTGGGGCATCTGGGCCGTTGTCCAGGCTCGCTATTCTCCTATCGATTTCGACTTCATGCACTTTGCTTTCCAAAGATTCTGCGGGTACCACTACCAGAAGCAGTTTTGTTACTCCGAGAAGCCTGCTGAACCCAAGAGCCTTGCTGAAATTGCCAGGATGCTAACTCCACAGTAGAAGTTTTTGCCCCACCCCCCCCCCCCCTTTTTTTCCGATCACATGGTTCCCCTCGTTTTTTGTCCTCTTGTTTCCCTTTGGTGCTTTTTCCCTTTTGTTTCTCTTTTCTTCTCTTGTATGTTCCGATTGCGGTGGCGACCTGGGCTTGGCTCCGTCACGGGAGGAGCGCCTTATCCGTTGTGCTCTTTTTCTGGGGTGTCTTCCTTGGGGCGAATCCCGTTGCATTTCGAGCGAGCTACGCAGCACTCGTTGTAACTCGTTCCTGCTACCAGGCGTTGCGCGTACTCCTGGTCCTTGCCCCGCATCTTGACCATGAGGCGACGCACATCGTGTGTGCCCCTTCTTCTCCCCGCCACCGCGCACAAGTTGTCCTTTACTTTGAGCTTCTTTTTCTGTGGTGTGTATTTTAAAACGAATGCAAAAAAAACAAAACAAAAAAAAAAAAAAAAAAAAAAAAAAAAAAAAACATGCATATTTCCGATGTACCTAACAATGTACCATTTACACAGGTGTGGGAGGCACAGCAAAATGATGCCTGGCACACCCAAGTCAGGCTGGGGCCGGAAAAGCCATTCCCCTGGAGGGAAAAAACGGCCGAGCACACCCGGCCCTGGGCAGTACGAGCAGCATCACAATACAATTTATAGGGACACGGTAATGGACAAGCTGTGGAAGCCGCACAAGATGGGTCAGAACAGCAGGGGCACCATGACTGAGAATGAGACGCTGGAGGAAGAGGTGGCACAACTGAATGCAAGGATCAGCCTATTGGTGAACGCTGGAGCGGACTACAGGAAGAAAGTGGACAACCTGTTCGCTGTGACGAAGGAAGAATCGCAGCAAGAAGAAAGCAAAACGAACGCGCGAGTTCAACAACTGGAAGAGCTTAGCAGGAAGCTGACAGATGAGCTGCAAAATGTGAACGGGATGCTGGGGCAGGAACGCCTTATTAATGAAAAGAAACAGCACGACATTGACCAGCTGGTGCGGGAAAATGGGGAGCTTGCTCGGGGTATTGAAGCAGCCGTCGCTGCACAACGTAGAGTCGAAGAAGAGCTTGAGACCACCGCAAGGGCAGAGCTCCAACACCGCCAGCAACAGCGGTCTTTGGAAGACAGGATCCAAGAGCTGGAGACTATTAACACGGCGCAGACGTCAGAGCTTGCCAGGCGCTCAGAAGAGCTCTTAGCAATGCAAGAAAAGCACGACAACCAGGAACGCATCTCTGATGAAACCAATGAAATCCAAAAGGAGGCAACGCGGCTGCAAATCGAGCGAGCCTCCTTCGAACAACTCATCAAAGCACTCCAGAACCGCAACCAGGAGCTGGAACGCGAGTCTACAGAGGCCCGTACCGCTCTTGCACAGCATCCGCCTTTGGAAGCCTACAACCAAGCGTTGCAAACAGAAGCTGCCATGATCGAAAAGCTCAAGAACACCGAGAACTCAAACCGTGTGCTGCATCGGGAGGCCGACCGGAGGAAACAAACGATGGAATCCGCACAGCAAAAGGTGGAAGAGCTTTCTGGGCATGTTGAGATACTTGAAATGAAGCTTGCTGAGTGTCTGAGTGAGAAGCAAGACGTGCCAAGAGGAGAATGCGTGTCTGTAGGGACGGATGCGCGATTAGAAGAAGACTGGAAGTTGAAGTACGAAGAACTGCAGCGGGAGCACCAGCTGCTCACTGAACACAGGGACCACGAGAGACATGTGGAAGAACAAGTGCGAGAACTCTGCGAAGAGCTCGATGCTGAAGTCGAGCGGCTGATGGAAGAGAACAGCACACTTCGAGATGGACTGAGCACGATCGAAAACACGTTCGGGAAATTTTTACCTGCAGAAGAGGAGCCGTCTGTAGGGGGTGAGAGCAGCGTGGTGTCAGATCGCCCGCAGCCTACACCAAGGAGAGCCCTGCTGTGCAGCAAGGAGAAGTTCACGCAAACACTGTCTGTGTTCACAAGCACAAAAGAACCTGCAGGTGTTAAGGAACAGGAGCTGGCCGGCGTAGAAACAGAGCTGAAACAGTTGAAGGCTCAAAGAGAAGCGGAAAGGACCGCGGCAACAATTGCTTTCAAAGCGAAAATCAAGGAGGTCCTGGCAATGTTTTCAAACGGCGAGACCCCGCAGGAGATCGTGGTCGAGGTGACGTACCCTGCTGTCAGGGCGGCCGTCATGACACCTGCTCATCGGGGTGAAGTGGAGCCCCCGAGCGGGGCGGGCGGCACAGAAGGGATTGAATTGCTAAGGCGGAGAACTGCGGAGGCAACGGAGTGGGAACGAAAATACGAAGTGACAACAATGCTGGCGCAGCAGCTAAATGACGAGAACGAGGATCTGAAGGAGCACGTGCGCCGGCTGACGTCCTCCGACCCGCAGGCAAGGACACTGAACGCACTACTAGGGACATCGATACGATCAGCTGAGAAGCGCATCAACGAGACTCTCTCAAGATACAAGACAGTCCTGCGGAGCAGGTCACTGCTGGTCAGCTTGGTCGCATCGTCCATGAAATCGCTCTCGCAGCTCCGTGACGTTGCTGGGGAGATGCACATCTGGCTGAGGTCGTGCCTTGGGAACCATGCATGTCTCTTGCCCGACATCGACACACGACTCTCCGTTCTGAACGACCACATCGAACGAACGCGAGCAGAGCACAAGAGAGTGTCCACTGAGTGCTTTACACAATGGGAAAGGACCCAGACTGGCATCGCTTCCGACTCGTCAAAGAAGGTCTCCAACTACAGAGATGTGACAGGTGACCTAAGGTCCATGGAGGACCTGCTCAACACGCTGTGGGTGTCCTTTACTGTTCAGAAGTATGTGGGCACACATTTTTTTTTTTTTTTTTTCCAATTTTCTTTTCAAAAAGGATACCACGCAAACCTGAGCAACGGCGGCTGTACAGTCCTGTCGCTACGGCACGCGGAGGCCCGCCTCTGGATTTTGGACCGCTCGATGGGGTATGGGAAGGGTGGGGAAGATTTTAAAACACGAAAAAAAAAAAAAAAAAAAAAAAAAGGTCACGCCGCCTCTAGTTCAAATAGGACACACGGCAGGGCAACACTACCACTCTCCAGCTCATAAGGTATGGCAAATTTGAGACGAGAAAATAATTTCTTTTATAGGGAACACCAAATGACGGCTTCACAACGCCTAAAACATAGATTTCCGAGTTTTTTTTTTACCCCCTCCTTTTTCTTTTCCTCATTGTTGTTGTTTTCAACTCTTGCTTTTTGTTTCTTTCTTTTTTTTTTTAGATGGATTTTTCTTTCAAGTCCCCCCCCCCCCCCATTTCCCTTTCCCCTTTTTTTTAGATGTAAAATTTCTGTTATTTCATACCCTTCCTTCTCCGTCGCCCACGTCTGTTGTGTACTCGGAAAGAAAAAAAAAGAGAGAGAGAGAAGGGGGAAAAAAAAAAAAAAAAAAAAGGAAGAGAAAAAAAAGAGAAAGTGTAAACTGCTGTGAAAAGGGTACAGGTACTCTGTACATCTTTTTTTTTCTTCTTCTTTTTTTTTTTTTTTCTTTTTTTTTGTTTTAGTTTCATACCCTTTTTTTTCCTTTTCTCCCTAGGATTTCTATTATATTTTTTTTTTTGTTCCCCCCTTCGTCCGTTTTGAGGAGAAGAGAGAAAAAAAAAGGTCCGAAAGAAAAAAAAAAAAAAAAAAAAAGAAAAATGACAAAGATTGGTTGCGCAGTTCTGGTGATGTTGCTTGCCGCTGTCGTCCCGTGCTCTGGTGGGTGGGTGGAGGAGGACGAATATGGAAAGAACTACGAACCAGGGTCCAGAGAGTACCAAAAAGATATTTGCTCTGCCTGTGAAGTCGCATTTAAGTTCATCAATGCAGAGCTGGAGAAGCCTTACGATGGCGCATCTGGTGAAATGCGGGCGGCAGTAATCCTAGACAGCAAGCCTTGCCAGTGGGCAGTAGGCCCCACAATGTCCAAGTGCTACAAGGTGATCGAGGAGCTTGATGAAGATATTGAGGAATACATCATCGAAGGCACTGTCAAGCCTGAGAAGGTCACCGCACTGTGCCACGTGTACTGCTCTGACCAGGAGCTTTGAAGAAAGAAGAGAAAAAAAACAGGGGAGGGAAAGTAGACACTCTTTTGATACAGCATAAAGAGATTGGGTTTTTTGGGGAAAGGACGAAACATGATTTGTTGGCATGACACAACAGATCCTGTTGATTAGAGAAAAAAAGGAAGAAGGGGGAAAAGAAAACAAAATGAAAAAAGAAAAAGAAAAGCGCTGGCAGCACCACCGCCACTACTATTATCAGGAAGTCGAAAATAACGATAAAGTTTCAATCTTTTCCCCCCCCCCCCCCCCCTCACTTTTTGTTTTCCTCTTCTTTTTATTTCTTTTTTCGTTTGTTTTATTTAGGGAAAAAAAAGTCCCCCCTCCCCTTCCCTTCCCTGCTTCCTTCCTGGTATGTGGTGTGTGTGTGTGTGTGTGAAAGCAATTGCCCAACCTGTCGATTTTTCTTTTCTTCTTTCTTTTTTAAATTTCACATTTCTCTTAAAATAAAATTGTCGCTATAAGAAAAAATCAGAAGAAAGGAGGGGGGGAAAGAAAATAATGCACCCCGAACCCCAAAAAGAAGATCTGAACGACGCAAAGCGGGAAATGAAGAATCTAGTACGCAAAATGATGTCCACCTATATCGAGATGCTCAAAGAACTAAAGAAAGAGAAAACGACAGAAAATGTATGGAGTTCCATTAAAAGGTCAGTCGGGGAAATTGAGGAAACGATGAAAGAGCTGAGTGCAAAAGAGGCCCTGTTCCGCCCAAACCAGACTGCTAAGTCTGTTCTGGACACAATTAGCAAGACAACTGACATTGTGACCACCCACACAATCAGCATGCGAAAGCTGCGAGAATCTACGGAAGGAAAACAAAGCCGGAAACGGGAAGGGACCCCAATTGAATCTGATGCCAAACGGAAGACAGTAGAAACTTCTTAGAAAAATAATTTACCCCCCCCCCCCTTTTTATTTCATTTCCCCCAGCTTTACCTCAGAACAAAAAAAAAAAAAGGGAAAAAATCGAAAGGAGGAAAATGCAATGCCGCTGTATCTGGAACGGAAGCTGAAAACTAAGACCGCTGCAAAAGATGCGAGGAATGAAGATTTGTTGGGGATGTTCAGTAGTAGCACCAAGCAGGGTGTGCTTTCTGTGGTGCGGCGGCCGAGAACAGCTCCTGGTGCTCACCCTCTAACACAGACAAGGGTAAAAGTAGTCGAAACACTGACTAAAGCGCATCAAATGGAAGGCGACGGCCTGCTTCTGCTGTTGTACTACCAACTGTTCAAAAAAACATGGAACTCCCGCAAGGAGTTCCAGTCGTGCCCTGGTGCGAGGTGCCCCGACACTGTTGTGTACGAACACAACTTCCCGCAGCATTGGTACACCTACGACGCAAAGCATGGTGAGCTCTTGAAAAGACCTGGGTCATACCTTGACACGGCGCAGATTAACAAGTTCTTCAGCCGCCCCGTCTCCAAGGAGTGCGACATCGTTGCCCAGTACCTCTGCTCCCAGGAAAACACCGTCACTGAAGAAATGGAAACTAGCGTTGAATTCTTTACCGAGTCTTCCCTATACGACTTCCTCCACAATAGGAAAACTCGTCCTGACGGTGTGCTGCAAAGGTTCGTGACACCAAAAGGCGAGCACAATTTTCAGATACAAGCAGTCTGGTCGCCAAAGGTCACGCTGGTCTACAAAAGAACCAACAACTACCGGATGAAGGATAAGACTGTTGGGGTATACTCGCGAGCGGTGACTTGCGATGGACCACCGCACTTCTCGAGAGAAGATCTGCTAGCTGAAAAGACACGAGAGGAGGTTGTCAAGATCTGCAACAGTTTCGTGTCGCACTTCAGCAGCACGGAGCACAAGCCGGTGTCGCGAGTTGTGATGTACTTCAAGGTTGACGACAAAGACAACATCTGGGTCATGTGGGCCAGCAGCCTGAGGATTGGGACTACAAAGTTTTCGTCGTCGCACCAGAGGATCCCGCTCAACCTCTCCACAAAGTTCACGACGCCCGACGCAGAGCAGCGTAAGAAACGGGAAAACGTCGAAGGCATTGAGTTGGAGAGGAAGCTCCTCGCAAAGGACATCGAGCAGTACCGACTCAGTTCGGACGTCATGTTTGCCACTACATTTTGTGGGGAGCTGCGGGACCCTTCAAGGCCTGTAACGAGCAGGGCCAACGTGTTCAGCAGGTCGGAAGGGATGTATTCCATCGGGACAAGGGATACAAGCCCTACACGCATGCACACGCATGCCTTGACTACTAGTAGCAAACAGCTGTTGCTGATGGACAAACACCGCCCGTATACTGGATACAGGAAGAGGGTACACAGGAAGGACTCAAGGTTTTTTGTACCTTCCGACCGTCCTCCGTTCCTTCCTTCACCAAGACCCAATGCCATCCCGCCTCCGTGGTCTCCGACCAATCCCTTTCACAAGCAGCTTGAAAGGCTGGGGCTAGACGGGTTGGAACAACCGATGCAAGTGCAGAACGGGGAGACTACCAACGTGACGATCCAAGAGGATTCGCAAACAGTACAACTGCAACAAGGCGCTGGGGTCGCGCAGGTCTGGTGGAAAGCCACGAGCAGGACCGAGGAAGACTACAACAAACTAATGAAGAACGAAGAGGCCATCAAGGCGTGGGCGTACGATTTGTTGTATCACATCTACAGTCACACGCTGAACCACGGGCTGAAGGTGCTGTACACGGTGAAGCCTCCTTTTGATGTGTGGGACATGCTGTGTGGGGGGGACTTCAGCAACACGCGGCATGCAGACCTTTTGATGTCGGCCTTAGGGTTGAAAGAGTACGAGGCTGAAGAGAATCACCCGGAAAGCAGACCAAAATATTTCTTCGCAGGGTATGGCTGCTCCGCGAGGATACAGTCAGAGGACGTGGTGTTAAACCCTATCGTTGGCACACCCTCTGCGATGGACAGACCTATGGCACAGCTGAGCAAGGACATAGACACAGCCATCTCTAATATATTCGATGAGCTCCGAAATGACTTGGAACGTTGGACGCTTGCAACACGGAAACAAAAGCTCTCCGAGCTGCCTCCTACAAATGGTGACCTCATTTCCTCTGCTGTCGATGATTAATTTCCATTAGTCAATGTTGTCCGCACTCTCTAGAGCTGCAGGCTTGAGGGTAAACTTCCTTGCGGCACTATTTTGTGGATGTATATAATATACGAACTAATATATTGCATTAGTCTTACACTTTCCACTGCCGTTCTACTCACTACTCGCCACCACAGGAAACAAACATGACATCTATTATGATACTGACTGCCTTAGTGGCAATGAGTGTGAAAAAAGTGTATCTTGTTTCTGATGTCCCAGAGTACCCGGGGTTCATGAACACGTGGGCGGCGGGGGGTGCTGTGCCGGCATTGGGAAGTGAGTATGAGGTGAGCTGGGTGAAGCCAGACTGTGTGAACTGCCAGACTGTGGTAAACATGACAGATGCGGGCGCACTTGAATACCTGTTGAGTTCCACTTGGAACGCAACGGAACTCGAGGCAGCTGTGACCAGTGCCATCGGGGGCGACAAGCCATGTGCCCTCACCTCCTATGAAGCATGTTTGGTGCTCACAGTGGGAACAACCCTTGCTACATCCCTCTCTTCAGGTTTCCCTAGATGGACCTTTGTCGAGCTTCAGCTTAAAAACGGTCTCTCGAGCAGCTCAGTGAGAAACGTCAATCACATTTCCCTCAACGTGGAAACAACCACAGGCTCCTACATGGCAGGAGTCATCAGTTCACTTGCGGCGACGAATGGTGTTCGAAAAATAGGTATCATGTACCAAGACGGGTCCGACAGGACGACTGACACTGCCTTCTGGCAAGGTGTCTCTGATGCCGATCCCAAGGTCTGTGTCTCAAGCAAGGCCATCAAATTGGATGTAAGCGGGAAGGTGTGGGACGAAGCGCAGTTCACAGCTGTAAAAACCCAGGCGAGTGACTATCTGCAAGAAGGCATTGACGTGCTGTTCACGCGGTTGGGAGCATACGACAGCGCTGTGCTGTCTGCGGTGAACAATCGATCTGAGTCTAACTATGTTGTGTTCGGTGTCACGGAGGCGGAGTCTGGCGGTACCATGAACCGCAGCCATCTTCGGTCCGTTGCATTGACAAAAGTGGATCTGGACTGGGCGGGTCTGTTGGGATGGGTCGTTGCGCAGAAAGAACCAATGAAGATATCTTCAATCCCCATCAGTTCCTTGTCCAGCTGGACGAACACGAATGCCAATAGCTTGGTACCCCTCACGAAGGCGTCAGAGGAGATGCACACCAACTGCACAACGACGAACACCATCACGTACTACAATACCATCATCAGCGTGCAGGCAAATGTTACAGCGCGGGGCATGTTGAGATTCACAAACGAGAGGCCCAGTGCAAATTGTGCCAAGCTGCCCATCTACGTGCAGTCGACACGTGACGTCATTCAAGGATGCATCCTGCAAGAGAAGAACGTAAGACTTGTCGGCGTGGGGATGTACATCAACAACCTTGGGAATGTCGACATGAAGGCGGGAAGCTTTTATGTCGATTTCAACCTCTATCTGCACCAATCACGCGCATGGTACAGCACCCTCGAGCAAGCAGAAGCTGTGCTTCAAGCAAACCCTGTCTGCACGGGCGGTCTGTGTTCATGCCCTGACTTTGGACAGAACGAGTGGGAGAACTACATCCCAACCAACAAAACAGGGATGTTTGACTCCATCGTGAATCTTGTAAACATTGACAGGATGCGCACAGTGACGCCTGTACTCAAAACTGACACGGTGGGCACCGCCGATGTGCTTGTCGATTATTTCAGGGTTCAGGGTACACAGTACTTCCGCCCCCATCTTCAGAAGTGGCCGATGGACACGCAGAGTCTGAAGATCATCTTGGAAGACTTGAGCGAGTCGACGACGGATACGGTAACGCTGAAGTTCTGCCACATGGAAAATTTTGCAGGGCTGTCCACGAACGCAAGGTACTTCCCAGGGATGGAACTGCAGGTAGGGGCAGAATCGCCATGGAAGGTTGACGTACTATCGACGTGTTGGCCGTATTTGAAATATCCTGAGGATTATGTAACAGGGGTGTGTACAGATGGGGTGAACCAAAAACCGGTGCGGTATGACAGAACAGCGCTACCAGACGGAGACGAAAGCTGCACGTGTCTTGGAGGGACAAAAGCATCTTCAAGGTACGCAATGGAGATCTTATTTGACCGACCTACCCTCCCGTCTTTCATGAAGACATTCCTCCCGGCGATTTTCATCACGATTGTGAACCAAGGTGTGTGGTTCCTGTACCCGAAGGTGTTCGAAACACGGTTAGGAGTTTGCGGAAGTAGCTTGATCTCCGGTGTTATGTACCATGTCTCAGTCACATCGAACACTCCAGAGACCAGCGTTTTGACCTGGGCAGACAGGTTCATGGTTGTTGTGTACTACAACAACTTGGTGGCCTTCACAACTGTTTTCTATCAAACAATCTTGCACCAAGCCAATATGGAACGCCTTGCTTGGAGGTCTTTCAGGTTGACAAGACTCTGGGGCCCCCTTGTCGCTGCGGCGTCTTTCACTGGTGTAGGCGTAATGGATGACGCCAAAGGCATTCTTATCTGGATCTTTGTCTCTACCTTCTCATTGGGTGTCTTTGTTTATTTTGTGGGTGATTTCTGTTTGCATTTGTTCTCAAGAAAGTGGCTTGCCTTCCTTCACAGACGCAACGACGACATTACCCGTGCGGGGCATATCAGCTCCACAGACGAGTGCAACATCCCTTTGACTAACTATGACACGGTAAATTGAAAGAGGTGTGAACAAAGAAAAGAAAGGGCACCGAACGAAGAACACAATGCTTCTCTCCAATCTCTTATCCCCCCCTAGTTGACGATGTTAAAGGTTTTTTTTTTTTGATTAGGTTTCTTGTGTTTTGTAACAATAATAATCCAGGAAAGGGGACAGGGGGACATGACCCCATTTCTTTTTGGTCCCACCCACCCTTACCCCGCAGTATTTCTCTTATTCTCATTCTTTCTTTCTTTTTTTTTTTGTAGACAGTTCTTGTGCAGGGCGCCGCCAACACCGGCCTCCTTTAACTCATATATTTTTTGTGCTTCCCTTCCCATATTTTCCACCCCTTTGCGCCTTTTCTTAACCACCTTTCCGATAGTCCTGTTCGATATCTCGCAAAGCAGGGCAAAGAGAACCAAAGGAAATTATGTTCCGCCGCAATGTTATGAGATTATTCACCAAGAAGACAGAGGGTCTGGTGTTGGTGGGATCCGCTGAGGGGGATGAAAGAATTGCCGTGGTGACGTTGAACAACCCAGAGAAGCTAAATGCTCTAACTGTTAACATGGGAGAGGAATTTAAAGCTGCGATGGAGGACCTCAAGCAAGATAAAGAGGTGAGGGGTGTCGTTGTGACTGGTGCTGGGAGGGCCTTTTCAGCTGGAGGCGATCTGGAGTTCTTGAAGAGCAGGGTCGAGACTGGAGCGACCCCTCTTTCCTCCGACAACAAGACTGAAATGCTGAAGTTCTACGCTAGGTTCCTGAGCCTGAAGTCCCTTGACGTCCCTGTTATCGCAGCGGTGAATGGGCACGCTGTCGGGGCCGGGCTTTGCATGGCCATGGCGGCCGACATCCGCATCGCTGCTCTCAATGCAAAACTCTCTGTAAACTTCACCAGGATCGGGATCCACCCTGGAATGGCGGCCTCTTACCACCTCCCGCGTCTTGTTGGCCCCCAGCAGGCTGCAAAAATGATCCTCACCGGTGCCCCTGTCACCGGGGAACAATCAGTTCCCATGGGCCTCTGCCTTGAAGCACTCCCCGCAGAGCAGGTCCTCCCCGCTGCCATCGACCTCATGAAGAACATCATCTCCGCTGATGCCCTCTGCACCGGGCAGGCCGTTCAAACCCTCAGGTCTGATATCAGCTCCATGGAAGAGGCCACTGACAGAGAATCCTCCTGCCAGGCCATCAACTTCTGTGAAGGGGGTTCTGTGGTGGAGAAGAATCTCAACGCCATGATGAAGCGTGCATGAAGCTGACCTTTATAAAGTGTCACATTTCCAGATACCTTGTTTCCACCCGTTTCAGTTGTCCGGGGGTGTAGCTCAAATGGTAGAGCGCTCGCTTAGCATGCGAGAGGTAGAGGGATCGATGCCCTCCATCTCCATCTTTTTTTTTCCCAGGTCAAACTTTAGAAGTGTCTAATTTTTGTGTTTGTTCTTTTCTTCTCTCCCATTTGACATCATTTCAGTGTGGAGCCACTTCATGGATGTAAGCGCTTGACCATACAATGTTCACTTGTCGAATACAATGCTGTGGCGTGGGTGTGGACAGACTTGACAAAGGCAAAACTGCATGCGCCACCACCTTGACAGCGATAAAACCGCAAAACCTTATGTCCGTCCGTTTCAGTTGTCCGGGGGTGTAGCTCAAATGGTAGAGCGCTCGCTTAGCATGCGAGAGGTAGAGGGATCGATGCCCTCCATCTCCATCTTTTTTCCGTTTACTTTCAAACAATGACTTACCACAGGGTGTTTTAACAAAATGGGCGGAAAATGTTGCACCCAAACATCCAAAAAAAACTACGCTGTGTTCATGTGTGATGAAAGCAAGATGCTGCGGTGTGCCCCGCAGAGCGGGACGCTCTATGTTCCTGGATGTCAGGTTTTGAAAGGAAGCGTGGTGGAAGTGCTAGGGAGGGGCGGGAACGAGAAATACTCAATGGTAAGGATACATGGGATGTTGGGGTACATACGACAGAGGCATTTAGTGCCAATTCCACCTGACGATGTAAGCACACAAACGCAAAGACGGCTAGCGGTGTTAGGAGCGTGGGTGTTGCGGAAGTACAAAGGGATGGATGGGATGTCATTGTCGCTTGTAGTGGGCAACTTGTGCAGGGAAATCGTTCCGTGGTGGTTGCTGCCAGGGCAAAGCGAGAGTCCAAGGGAATCATTCTGCAGCAAGTTGCTGGTGGAAAACAAGCGATCCAATGTGACGTCTCTCTCTGCAAGCCGGAGAAAAGAACTGGCAAAGTCCCTCAATGCCTGGAAGGCCTCATTCTCAAGACGGCACGGAAGAGGCCCCCACGCACTCGACATCTGGACCGATACAACAGTGGCAGCAATGTATTCAGAATACGAAAGCATTGGACAGGCGAGACAGAAAGAACGCCGAAATGGCCTAACAGAGGGAGACCATCAGCGTCGGAAAGTGTTGTGCAAAAAGCTTAAGAAATGGATGGTTTCTTATGAAGAAGAACACAAGCGCATTCCTTCAAAGAAGAGGATTTTAGGAGAACCTGGTATCTCTGATATTTACAAGGAATATCTGGAGATTTCTGCCAAGCAGAACAAAAACACTGGCGCCGTGCAGAATGGCGGAGAAAATTTTTACTCTGTTGCATCTCGCTCTTTGAACACTGAAGAAGAAGAGCCTGAAGATGTCACTGCAGAAAACGCCTCTTGCGGCTCTGTGTCTCCACCACCACCGAATCCCTCGCAGCTCCAAGACACAGACGACACATGTGATGACAGCACTCTCGCCACAACGTCGCCTACTGCACGCACGCAGTAGCACCTCCCATCTGCCCTCCTTCTACAGGAAGGGTCACTCAGTTAATTCAGTAAAGAAAAGAAAGGAACGGGAGAAAAGGCTTTGTGCTTGAGGCTCATGATGAGTGGGAGGGGGGAAAAAAAAAGAACGGAAGGGTGGTGAAAAATAAAGCAGAAGAAGAATAAGAATAAGAAGATGAAGAAAAAAAAACCCCGCAGCAAGTGTGTTGTCGGGTTTCCTTCTTTTTCTTTTTTTTTATTCATCTATCTTCTCCTCCCTTCCTTTCTCCAAGCGGAACATTTAAGAAAAAGAACAAAGACAATATTAAAAATAAAACAAAATACAAAAACTGGGGGGGGATAAGAAGGAAAGAAAGAAAGAAGAAAGGGAATAAATGTGCTTCGTGATGATATAGATGAGCCCGGCATTCACTTCAGAGCACCCCCCCCCCCCCCCCCCCCCTGCTTCTCTTATGGTCTTTGTTAGATTACTTGACTTTCGTTTTCTTTTTTCTTTTTTTTTCCCTTTTTTTTTTCTTCTCGAGTAAACAAGACGGTGCTGAGAGTGTCAACTAGGGTTGCAGAATATCAATTAGGGGAGGGCACAGATTCGTGTTGACTTTCTTCTTTTTTTTTTCCCAGCTCCTACACCCCATTCTTTCTTTCTTTTTTCTTCTTCTTTTCCCCTTTAATCAATTTCCCTCTGGTCTTAAAACAAACTATCTACTATTTGAGTAATTCTTTTCCCCAGACTCTCTTTTTTTTTTTTTTTTTTTTTTTTTTTTTTTTTTTTTTTTTCAACTATGTGTTCTATACCACGCCGGTTACCCTCGTTCTTCTTCTCCCCCCCCCCCTTCTTTTCTTCTTTTTTTGTCAAAGGCAACTTAGCGGGGGCCTGGTGGGGGGTTAGGGAAGAGGTTTTCACTTTATTTTTCTCTTTAATATTTCAGGCGCGAAAAAAAAAAGAAAGAAAGAGCAAACACCCTTTCTCCAGAGTGGGAAAGGACTTGTCTGTTCTTCTAGGGAGGGTCCCTGTTTTTTTTTTCCTTCTTTTTCTCTCTATGATATGGTTTGGTTCAACTCCCCCCCCCCCCCCCCCATTCCCCTCCATGTTTTATTTTATTTATTCAATGCGTTAACTTTTTTTAATAATAATAATAATAAAAAAACTCAACTCCTATTTTCTCCTGACAGACCCTTTTCCCTTTTCCCTTCTTTTAATGGGGAAGGTGGGGATGCACCCAGTCCCTTCTATGCAAGAGGAAGGGATCAGCCCAGTTGCTATTGCACCCCCCCCGATTTCTTCCCGCTTTTATCGGCAACTGTGTTTTTTCTTCTTGCCGCTCTCTGACCCTCCCTGTTGCTCCCTTTTCTTTTTTTATCTTTTCTATCTTTTTTCTCTTTCCTTTGGAAGCGTACTTCCCACGTGGGACTGGGTGCATCCTGCAGGCTACAGACCCTAGTCTGTAAGTGCTTTCTGGAATCACGGTCCAGGCAATGCTGAGCTGAGCAGTTGTACTTCCAGGTTAGAAGACTGCTGATTTATCCCCTCTTCCCCTCCTCCCTTTCCCTTCCCTTTCTGAATTGAGTTTGAGAAAGAATAGAGAAGAGAAAAAGAAGAAGAAAAAGAAAAGAATGGTTAAAATTTTTCTTTCAAACTGAATGATAATAGAGTCCAATATACCCGTTCGGCTTTCCTTCCCTTTCTTTCTTTTTTTTGAAAAGGGGTGGTGGAGAGGGCCTTCACACGAAGATGTGTAGAAGGATAAGAAAGTAAAATAGACTTGAATGGCCTTGTCGTAAAAGCTCTTTCAAGAGTTCGGGAAGTCATAGGGTACTTTTGATTTTCCCACTTTCCTCCTTCTTATGTCTCTCTTCTTCTTTTATTTTATTTGTTGTTTCTTCATCTTTCCTGCTTTCCCATTAGTTCCCCTCAACCCCTTCCATTTCCCACCTATATCCCTTTCCTCCCCCTTCTGTTTTATTCCAATTATCGTTACCTTCCTGCCCTTTTATCATAACAGGAAGTCAGGAGAAAAATAAAATGAATCTTCCTGCAGTTGTTTTTGAAGAAGGTCCGCTCGATGATGCTGGTGCGCAGTGCAGGGACTACCAGAGAGGCAGGTGTGTGAGAGGACCGCAGTGTAGATTTAGGCATTCGGGAGAAGTACCACAGATGAAAGGGCCTGTTCTATCTGGAGTAAAGGATGACCTTGTGGACTTGCCTCCAGTGAGTGTGTTCGCAGCGCCCCCTGTGGCTGCCATTGATCTACTTGAGGAACAGGAAGACGTTGTTGGGGAGGGTCTGTCTGAAGTGGTTTCAGAAATCATTGGTCTTAGCGAGGTACAGATTGCGAATTTAACCCCTGAAGAGCTCATTGTTCATGTGGAGAAGAGGATCAGATCCACGGAGCAGTTTACACAGGCAGCCGCGCCTGTCATCGAGGCAGACGCCCCGATGGCGATGCCCGAAGAGCAAGACCTCCCACCTCTCCCACCGCTCCCAACGCCCACAGTTTCCACCCTTGTCCAAGGCATTCCATTAGACAATGTCTACAGCTACCTCACAGAGCTTCAAAAGGCAGCCAGAGAGGACGGTATCGAAGTTGCACAGGAAATCATCAACGACGAAGAAGCGCTCGACGATAACAACGCACTCGCTTTTGTTAAAGTGCTGCGGGAAGCAGGTCTTGCTTACTTTGAAGGGAAGCCTATGGGCTACCCAAAGATCGACCCTCCTCGGCTCCCTCCCGGGTATGCGAACTCTTTTCTTTTCCATTACCGCCTAACAACAGGTTCACAAGCTGGGTTGTTCAAGAGACCACGGAAGAAAAGGCAAGCCGTCTGCGCAAGGAGCGTCAACAGAGGGACCAGCAACTGGCGAGGAAGGCGAAGCGACAGACGGAATACGCTAAACAGCTGAAGGTCAGCGCAGCAAATAAGAAGTTCGAGCAGCACCAGGCAGATAAATTCAGGAGCTTGAAGCTGAGCATAGGCGAGAAGATTACTCGCCTGACCGACGCAGACGAAGTTAAAGAAGGTGCTATTGAATACCTGCAAAACCTGGACAATATGGGCGACGTATGTTATTCTTTGTACAAGCACATAAAAAAACTAAAAATAAACAGATGGAGACCATTGCGCAGATCGACCCGACGGGGATGGACCCTGGGCTTGCGGTGCTACATCATTTGTTGGCGAGTGAGTTTAAGAGTTAGAAAAAATCCGCAATCGAATTGGGAAAGAAAGAAAACAAAAAGTAAGTGTAACCTGCACCGACTTGGGCGGAGTGAGTTCTTATTTTTTGTGTTGTGAACGTGACGAACCTCCCAAATCAGCTGAACAGGGTCAAACTACAGGAGTTTGACGTGATTTGCCTGCAAGAGACCGCCCTTACGCAAGCGGGGCAATGGATGATGGACAAGGAAGCGAAGCAAGACGTTTTCCTAAAAGAACACCGTCTCTTTTGGGGACCCCCACAACAAGGGAAGGTGTCAAAAGGTGCAGAATCCCCCTCAATCGCCCAAAGAGGAGGCGTGGGAATTATGGTGAACAAGCAACTGACAGCTAAGAAGGAATCCTCCCTTTTCGAGGACCACAACACCAACTCGCGAAGGGTACATGTAAGAGTCGCGATTGGGAAACGTGACTGGTTACACATTATCACCCTCTACTGCCAGGTAAGCGACGGCTCCAGACACGCCAAGAGAAATAGGGAGGCGCTAATATCCGACACCCTACAGAGATCGGCTCAGCTGGGGGACGTTCCGGTCATTGTGACAGGAGACTTCAACACGACGATAATGGACTCCCCGGTCCTCTCGCACGCCCTCTCTCAACATTGGACAGACGCTTCGAACAAAATATCGCGCCTACATGGAACACAAGCCCCTCCTACCTTCGTAACTGCAACAGCGAAGACGAGGCCAGACTACATCTTGGTGAACAAGACAGCTGCGATGGCGCTGACCGACTGCCAGACTCTGGACATTGGCGTACCCTCACACCGCGCACTAGTAATTAGAATCGATATGCCGAGATTCTACGAGCCCTCACTCCAGTACAGTATACCCAAGAAGATCATCCCTCTCCATGACTCCCGGAACCGCGCTCCGTACAGCGACATTCTCCCTACTTTGAGATCCCTGAAAGACAACGGGGACCTGGATGCAGCTTTCTTAGAGCTTTCTTCTGCTTGCGAGAAACACCTTTTGAGTGGAACGGCGCAGCTGGAGAATTCGATCTACTCTGGCAGAGGCGTGATTAATACCCCCAGCATGCGGAGGACGGCGGCTCCGTCTACGATGACAGCATTTGGGGCAGTCTCTAAAAAGTACCTAACACTTGAGAAAATCCGGCAGAGTGCAGCCGCTATTGTGCGGAGAGTCCCACTGTTGAAAGACCCGGCCCTGCCGTATGACCTACGCAAGAGCTGGGACAATATTAAGGCAAAGGCAATTAAGATCCTACGGTTCCACCCGGAAACCTTCTCCGAGGGTAACATCGTCAAGGAAGCAGACCTGATTCGGGAGAACGTTACGGCACGACAACGGAACATGGACATCGCTTCGAAGATCCTGCGCAACGTGAAGGCACGGAGGGATCTGAACTCGGGTTTCTCGGTGAACCGGAGCGCGATTATGCAATTTGTGACGGACAAGCCAAATAGAGAGCTAGTTGCAGCAAACACGAACGGTACCCTCTCGACCTCAGTCGAAGAGATAGACCAAGCCTTCAGGTCGGCATGGCGCCACATCTTCCGCAAATACGAGGACCACCCTGAGCCGAGTTTTGATTCTTTTGAGGAAACTTTTGGGTCGCAGATCACCCACCACCCCATGGTCGACCTCGCGATCACGCTAGAAGACCTGCGAAGAGTGCTGAGTAAGAAGGAGAAACAGGAATGCGCTGGGATTGATGGATGGAGGCTCTGCGAACTCGCCCACTTACCAGATGCCCTGCTAGAGGGATTCATCTTCCTATACAACTGGATTGAGGATGAGGGACGATGGCCAAAGGCAGTCCTGACCGCGCTTGTTACGATGATCCCGAAAGGAGAATCCGAAGAGCCGCTAGATCACAGACCTATTACTGTATCGAGCGCATTCTATCGGCTCTGGGCTGGCGCACGACTACCAGCCATCCTCGAATGGCAAGAGGAGTGGATTACTCCGCTCCAATTCGGCTTCAGACCGGAACACAGCACAGATGACCTCCTCGCGAAGGTCTGCACCAGTGTGGAGTTGGCAAAAGTATCTGGCAACCACCTTTGGGGTCTCTCGGTCGACTTCAAGAAATGCTTTGACTCTGTCCCCCACGCACTCACGTTCGAACTGGTCGATCGGTTAGGCCTAAGCCAGCTCATCCTGAGACCGATCAAGGCCATCTACTCTGACCTAATCCGCCGCCTACGTTTCCCCGTGGGAGTAGGTGCTCCATTCCGAACCACGAATGGAATACTCCAGGGATGCCCGATCTCGCCCGTTTTCATCAACGCAATCCTTGCCATCTTCACCAAGAAATGTACGGCAAATCCAAGAAACGCACACCCAGTGTCATATGCAGACGACCTTAACTTCACGTCAATTACCTCGGAGGCCGCGGTTCAGCGTTCCGTAAATCTACTAGGCAGCCTTTGCAAGCTCACGGGGATGACCGTACACCCGAAGAAGACCAGGTCATTTGGAACGAAACCCAAATACCGGGGGAATGTGAAGTTGAACGGAGAGACCTTTGCCACGACCAGTAGTCTGCAAATCTTAGGGGTACAAATCTACTTCCAGCCGAGCAGGAGGGATAACTCGAGGGTCCACAAAGCCCTGGCCGAAATAGAACGCCTCGCCTCAACTAGGCTATACCACGATCGCAAGGTACGGATCATCGCAGAGAACATCCTGCCATCCGCCTTCTACGGCATCCTGTTCGACCCGATCCCGGACTCTTGGCTGGAGAAATTGAAGAAGCGGATCACTCTTTGCGTCTGGGGTGCCCGCAACCCAATGCGCTCCTCCAGCGCCCTGCTGGGAATTGCCCATAAGGGACACACCCTGGACCCGTACTCTACTGCGATCTACAAGGCCATCTCTACTCTGGGACGACTTTGCACACGACATTCGAACAAGTCCCTTTTCATATCATGCTGGGAAGCGTACAGGAGAGCAAGGGATCAAGGCTCTCCATCATTTCCGATGGGACCATTTGCCAATGCAGACCTATGGCTCCGAGAAATAGGGTCAAGGTGGAAGGACTTCCAGACGAAGATACGACCGCAAGGCAAACAGCTCCTGAAACACGAGATCAGGACGCTGCTGAAAGCCAAACTACGTGAGGATCTGGCCGAAGAGCGAGACACCTACCAGGGGGTCGAAACAGGCATTGACGAGGAGAAAACGAACTTCCTCCACAACGAGGTGACGACCACCAACCCACAGAAAGCAAGGAGGATACTTTGTGCCATTGCGGGCGCGATGCTTCCCCTACACCCCAGAGCTTACGGCGACATGAACGGCTCACATACGAAATGCCTGGGGTGTGGCACACCATATAACATTGGGAACGGGACCAGCTCCCTACTACAACATACGATCTGGCAATGCCCAGCGCACGCCGACTGCAGAACGACCAACACTGACCGCATTCGGCTGGTGCAAGACCACGTCAGCTGGCCAAGCTGCGCCCGACTACACGGCATTATTACCTCTGATATGGACATAAGCCTGACAAGTGTCAAGGAACTACACCTGATGTTTGCGGAAATTGCGGGGAAACTCGAGAGCCTGCACACCGAGAAGCAGGTCAGATACGACAATCTGCACTTCTGGAAAAGACCATTCCAACCGGGAAACCTATTAGAACCGAAACCCCTCATTTGGTATCACAAGCACGGGCTGGGGAAGAAGTACTTCCCGGGGCTGATCCCGTTTGTCCTCAAATGGCTGAGTGCCCTGAAATGGGGCAAGGATGGAGGGCAAGTGTCCAAGGCGGAGCTTGCTGTCGACTTCATAGCAACGGAGAGAATCCACATGGGTGGTGAAGACCTGGCATGCTGGGCTAGGAAAATCGGAAGAATCCTCAACGTCCTGGACAGGGCACACAGAACAGGAACGGGGAATCACCTGATTCCAGCAGAAACTAAGAAGTCAGTACACTCACTGCGTACCCTGGGGCTCCACAGCCATTCCATCATTGGATACTCCACTCGTCCGGTCTTCGCGTCCCCGAAGGCAACCCACCCGATCCTAGAGGAGCAACTGCGAACGCATTGCATCCTCAACAACTCGCTAGTCGGTTTCACGCCCAAGCTGCTGATGAGATACTACGACGGGCCTAAGGCACTACCACGACAGAAGGGATCAAACACTAGATGAGTTGATTGTCGTTAGGCGATCCTGTCACATACTGCAGGTTCCCTTCAAAGACACCTTTTTTTCCCCCTCTAGGGTTACTCTATACGACATTTTGCTTCTCCGATTTACCCGCTCACGGATGACCTCCCCCCTGCCCTGGGTCACGCGGGTGGTGCTCCCCTCTGGTACAACACCGAGCAGCTGCACAGCGTTCCCTCCGCCAGATCCTCTTTCCGCCCTTTTCTACAGCCGAAGGGGAAAAAAAGAAGAAAAAAAAGAAAAAAAAGGGCCGTATACTTTATATGCCTTTTAAAGATGACCTGCTTGAAATATTTGAAGAGTACTCGAACTACGGCAGCAGCGGGTGTAAGAATGTGATCGATGGAACGAGGTTTGCACGGATGGTGAGGCAGCTGCTGCTAGTGGACGCGAACACACGGCTGGGTCTGCAGGACGCAGATATCGCGTTCAGAAAGGTAGCGGGGAAGAAGAAGTACTTGGATTTTGATGAGTTTCTTGAAGTGTTGGATAATCTAGCAATGGTGGCGTTCCCCAAACTCGATCCTGACAATGGAATAGATGTGTTGGCAGACTCTTTGGTGTACGTATATTTGAGTTCCAAGAACAGGCGTACAGTAATGTCAGCAGGAAAGAAGCCGGCACCTCCCGGGCCGCCCCGTGACGTTTTGCCCCCATCAGCTTGCCCTCCTCCCTCCTACAATTCATTTCAAGAACCTTTCAATTTCGACGTCCCGCCTCTCCCTCCCCCTCCTTGGGGCCTTCCTTTCCCACCACCTTTTTCTGTGCCTGCATCTTTCCCGACACCAGTATCCGCACACAAACCAAAGCGGTCAGTATCCTTCACTATTCCTGATGGGGTGTTTCCTAGCTTGGAATTTCTTCACCCATGTGAGTCTCCAAACACGACTCTTGAAGCGGAAGAGGATGAAAGGGAGTACGAGGAAGTCCTCAGTCGACCGGCCGTTCACATCCCACGGCCAGGGTACCACACGAACAGCACTTCAGCACCGACTTACAAGATAAATGTATGGGAAATTTTATTAACTTAACTTTTATTCTCGCCTTATTTTTATTGTTTTTTTTTCTTGTCTAACAGGCAGGCACAACGCGAACGGCACTTCTCGAGTCCGCACGGCACAGCGAGGCGATTAGGGAGGGCATGCACAGACTGAAGGAGATAGCGGTGAACAAGGACAGGTTGACACCGCGGACGACAAAGAGGATTTAATAAAAAGATAAAGTACTGCCCCCCCCCCCCCCCCCCCCCCCCCCAGCTCTCTTGCAGAGCTTGCATGTGACATTGAGTTTACCCCCCCCCCCCCCTACTTTCCTTCTCTTAATAGATTACAGTAGATAACTTGTGTTTATTTCCCCCCCTTTTTTTTCGTACTCTCCTTTTTGTTTCTACGTTCCAACTTCCTATATTCTTTCTCACCCCCCACTGTAAAAGTAAAAAAAAACAATTCGAAGGAAGGGTTGGATATGTCATGTAAACTACTTTTAGCAGTTGTAGGGTACGTGTTCCTAGTAGGCGGTGAGAGTGAGCTTGAAAGAGACAGATGGGAGGCGTGGGTGCTAGATACATCGAATGCAACAGATCCTCCTGTAGATGAGACTCCTGTTGGGAACGAGACGATGGTACCAGACATGGCACCCTTCGATGATAATGAAACAGCAGCTCCGAGCACTGCCGCGCCAGATACGGAGGCGCCTCCAACGCCTTCCCCGCAGAAACTGTGTGGGTATGATGAACGTGTTCTTAAAAATATTTGTGTTCCCTGCGAAATCGGCTTGCTGAACGCACCTGGGGACGACCCTTCCGGCTCAAATACCAACTGCTCAGTGGGGAGCAGCTATGTCTTCGGCATCCTTGTCGTTAACACTACCGACAAGACCCCGCCCCCAGTCTTCGTCCCCTCTTCCAACCTCCTCCCGCTCATGTCGGAGTTCTTCCTAAGAAAAGACCCCACTTCACGGAACCTTACTTTCCGCCAGCTGTGTACATATGGGCAGGGCGACTTAAATGTCAAAGAATACCCTGGTACTTTCGAGTATGTAAAGGGGGAGGAAATTTTTTTTATTTCTTCGTAGTCGATGTGCCTTAACGGTGCCTGGTGAAGAACCCGTTGCTTGTGAGCAGGATATATGCGACTATGTGGTATGAGATCTAAAGAAAAAGAAAAAAAAAAATCCCCCCTTTTTAGATCTGGTCAAGCATTAGAACGACCGATGACATTATGTTGCTACGGATACTGACTGACCCAAGCACGGACTGGAAGGCAATGGGGTTGAATGGTGCAGTTAGGTACTTAGATCACTTCCAGATGGTGTCAGGGAGCACGAAGGTGGTGACAGTGGACATCGAGAGAGACGCGGAATCCGACAGATCTGTGTTCAGGCAAATGGTTGCACAAGTAGCCGGTGTTCCCACAGCACAGGTTTCTATCTATAAGTTCGGGTTGCAAACATCATGGTTCCAAGTAGTCAACATCGACTCTGCCATTTCTAGCACCGTGGAACGCATCCTCAAGGACCACCTCAACGCATCAAACTCTTGGATAGCCTCGTCCTTCAAAACAAAAAATTTCGCCTTACGGGAACCACTGTCGCTCACCACGAACTCTACTTCTAAAGATACACCTCTCTGGGGCATTATTCTTCTTTGTGTCATCGGGGGTATTTTCCTTCTGGCGGCTGTGGTGGCACTTGTCTTATTTTCCTCTTGCTTCGTGTCAGAAGACGAGAAAATGGAGACAATTGAATATTCGATTCGAGAAACTAAATACAGAACCACCATGGTTTAAAGTGAGCGGGGGGGGGGGGGGGGGGGGGGGAAGAAGAAACAAAAATGAGGGAAAGAATAAATAAATAAAAAAAATAGACCTCCCCCTCCTTACTTCAATTTGTTATTTTAGACTTTTTTTTTTATATTCCTTTTTTTTTCCCCTTCTTTTTCTCGTTTTGTTTTTCAACTAGAACACGAAATATTATGAGAACAGAAGGCGGGGAGGGGGAAAGAAAAAAAAAGGTTTTTTTTTTTCCTGGTGTTTTTTTTTTTGTCCCCTTACCGCTCTCTCCTACTACTTAACTGTTGTTATATTCTTTTTTTTTTTGAAAAAAAAGAGAGGCGGAGGGGGGGACAGGGCGACAACACATAGAGAATAATACGTGATCTCTTTCTTTTTGAATCCCCCCCCCTCGTCGCTTGTTATTTTGTCCTGTCTATCTTCCTTCCAATGCAAGCAGTATATATATATATATATATATATACTGTAAAACGAAAAACTCCCGGACGGAAAAATGTCCGAGTTTTTTTGGCGTCCGGGAATTTTTCCGTCCGGGAGTTTTTCCGTCCGGGAATTTTTTTTAGGTAAGGCCGTCAGGGGGCCTGGTCCACTACCACCTACATACTGGCCTGGGCTGCAAACGGCAACCGCGCGAAGAAACCCCCAGGGTTCCCTTTCTGCATCTTTGTCCTCCCTTGCTGCCCTGAGGCAATCAGCTTGTCGAGCCTTCGTGTGGCCTACTACCTTTCTTAATAGATGCTTTACAGCTGCGTTCAACCCAATATCCATCGGTTGAACCCAAAAGCAATGTGCACGTTTGCGCCTGCGAACCACTCTACGAACCCATAGGCATAGGTCGTGTGAGAGTTGTGGTCGCCGACAAGCAGCAGAATCGGCGTTCGGCAAAACCATGGGAATCGATGATTTATAGCAAAAAGGAAGAAACAGCTCCGTAACCCAGATACCGAGTATCATAATTAGCCCAATGATTGGGCGATGCCGTTAGGCTCCATTCGGTGGGCGGGTGCTTGACCGGGGCATCACCGGATAATCCCTGCCGGTTGCGTTTCCGCTTTGCCTTTGTATTTAACCATCCAGCCAAGGAAACAGCCAGCTGTTCGGTTATAGCCTGTTTTGTCCCCCAAGCCACGGACTTTTACGACCTTAGCACCCCTTTTTGTTTTGGTTTTTAACCCCGTATTCCAGACCAATTCCGGCCTTACTTTATGGGTGTCGATTATGGACCTGAATTCCATGGTGAAACAGCGTGCCTTCTCGTTGTCCTTCTCGTTTCCGGGCTTTCCGGAGGTGGCTTGCGGCTTTTGTCTTTCTTGCTGCAAAGTTTTGTCAGCCTAGCCAGTGGAAAAGGACAGTGCCCCACCAAAGTCTACCAGGTCTGTCTTTCGGGCTGGATTGGCGCACAGCAGCCCTTCTGCATAGGTGCATATTTGTTGTGCTGGGATAGGCTCACCAAGCCCGTTTACCTATCGACTCAAGCAAAAATCTTTCAGCCCCCGAAGGATGCTAAATCCCGTATTGGGCGATACGCTGCTATCACGGCGTCCAGGGTGTGGTAGGGTGGAATAGCAACGTCCAGTATTTCCGTCTGGAAGAAACCGGGGGCTCTGTTGAACCTGTTGCTGCCGTCTTCTGACCGAGGCAGAGGCCGCCAAGCTGCTTTCGGGGGTTTGTACTGGCCCGGTGTAAGGAGTTTATCTCGGGGGTGAGCTGGCCGGGGGTGTCAGCACCAAAGTTGGGCCCCTCACAAGCCAGCTGCTCGTAGTCGAACTGGTCAATCTGACGAAAGAAGTACGGGTTTATGAGAAGTTAAAGATCCCGTGGGTGCTGTTTGTTGGTGCATTGAAAGGGGAAGAAAAATTCAAACTGCCACGCAAGGTGACATTTTGGCTCTGCACAAGGAATAAAGCCCTTCCAGGCAAACGTGGTGGGAGCTGCTACCCCCCTTAAGTAAAAAAACTTCTTCCCAGAAAAACTCCCGGACGGAAAAATGTCCGGGTTTTTTTGGTGTCCGGGAGTTTTTCTGTCCGAGAATTTTTCCGTCCGACATTATTCGTTTTACAGTATATAAATAAAATGAGCCTCAATACAACAGCAACCATCGATATAGAAGGCTTCGAAGGTGTGATGATGCTTCTAGGCTTTTTAACATCGGAGGGGCTCGTCCTTGGCGAGATGCTACTCGGTATGAGTGCTGCATCGGAACCCGTTAGCGTACTGTACAGAGCAATAGGAGTATATGGAGTTTGTGGGTTAGGATGGCTGTCGCTAGGGTATGGCATTGCAAGAGGGCATAATGGGGAAGTGATGGGGGTTAGTGAGGTGTTTTTGTCATCTAATGGGCCTCCTGCCGCAGCGGAGTATTTAAGTTTTCTTGTTTCGTTCTCAGCAGTTTCATATTCCGCTGCCATCTTGAGCAGTGCTTGCGTCGATCGCACAAGTATCGCCTCCCTCTTCCCATCCGTCTTCTTTTACTCCATATTCGTTTTTCCTACACTGCTTCTGTGGACCTCAGGCCCCAACGGTTGGCTCAAAAACATATTTGATACCTCCTTCCTCGATTATAGCCACGCAGCAGTCATTCATATTGCGAGTGGGATGTGTTGTTTGATTATTTCTTGGCTCTCTGGTCCTCGAATCCTCCCCGGCACTATTGATATCTTCTCCGAGCAAGGGCAGCAGATCTCCCACTCTCTCTCAAGCTGCTACTACAGCTCCTTCGCCAATTTATTTATATGGAGCAGCTGGCCCACTTGGGGCCTTTCGAACAACCCCGAAACCTCTTTCCTCAACTTTTTCATCAGCACTTCTCTCTCCTGTTCTTCATCAGTCTGCTGTTGCTGCATCTTGTCCTTCGTGGACGCCGGTAACTACAACCTGTACCGTTTACAGCGGTCTGTGGTTTCGGGCCTTGTCGCAATACAATCCTCTAGTGCGTTTATCCCTTTTGAGTTCTCGCCTGTGGTGGGTGCCCTGAGCTGCCTCGTTTTCCACGTGCTGTCTGCAGTTTTCAAGAAATGGCGTTTTGATGACGTTCTTGATGTAGTTGCCGTGCACGGTGGCTGTGGGGTGCTGGGCGTTGTGTGTGCAGGGCTGTTTGCTGATGGGCAGCTTGTTGAAAAGACGCTTGGCAAACCTTCTGACGGAGGGCTTACGAGTGGGAACCCTGTGCAGCTGGGGGTACAATTGTTGGGTCTATGCGTCCTAGTGGCGTGGGTGGGGGTCAGCTTCGGTGTTTTCGCAAAGCTGCTTGACAAGGTAGTCCCTTTCAAGCAGAGCGACCTGGTTCTCCGCAGGGGCGTTGACATCGACAACCATCACACAAGTGGCTACGCTGCCATGGTGAAGGCGGAGCGGGAGTTCCACGACGGCTTGAGCATCATAGGGAAGATGGAAAACTTCCTCGACGCTCTCATCGATTTCAACACAGACTCGGCCCAAGAACTCCTCACGTCCTGCAACACCAGTGGCCTTCAAGAGCTGCTGAACACAACGAAATACTACACGAACTACGTCCCACAACATTTGTTGAACAACACACGTACGTGTCACCTGGTAGAGCCGCCTAAAGGGATGGGATGCATTGTGCAAACCGACATCCAATCATCCACATTGCTGTGGAGCTTCACAACTGAAATGGCACAAGCGCTGCGGAAGCACAACAAGGTAATGCGCAGCGTAATCCAAGAATTCGAGGGGTACGAGGTGAAGACCATCGGGGACAGCTTCATCATTTGCTTCAGCACGGCATCCCAGGCGGTCAGGTTTTGCCTGAAAGCGCAAATGAGACTCCTCGAAACACGATGGCCACCGCTTGTCATGCAACACGAGGAGTGCACAGCTGTGTTTTCTCCGGATGGGAAATTGGTTTCCGGCGGGCTTGGTGTACGCATGGGTGTTCACAAGGGCGAGGTGACACCAGAGTGCGATGCATTCTCAAACAGAGCCGAGTATTTCGGTGTAGTACCCAGAACCGCATCTGAAATGGAGCATCTCAGCACCGGAGGATTCATAATCATCACGGAAGACGTGTACGATGAGGTAAAGGGCTTACGTGAAGTCACAGATGCCAACTGCAGAATTCTAAACTCAGTTGATAAGCGGTACTCAAAGAACATATTCGGCCTTATGCCCCTCGAGCTTGCCAGCAACTTCAAGGGCATGCTAGAACGGTTAAGCGTACGGTGGAAATCTGCACAGAAAGTGATGACCACCGACAAGCTGTCACATAAAGCGACCATCGTAGCCATAAGGTCTAGGAACATGGAACTCTGCAGTTTGGGCTTTCTCGCCAACTTGGAGAACATAGTCAGCATACACGATGGTGTTGTCAATCAGGTGTTCGGGTCCACTCTGATGCTGTCGTACAATACTATGAAGCCGAACGGAAACCATCTTGAGAGTGCTTTCAGGTATGTTGTGTGCCCGACACCTGACCGAAAATAAATAGATCTCTTGGGAATATTTCGTTGGATCTTACCACAGAAGGTACCAATGCGGGGGTCTCGGTAGGCCCAGTCAGCTCTCGTATGACTCATTTTCTTTCAGACTCCCGACAGTGCGCCATAAGGGGAAGTTTTCCACGCTCTTTGGCGATGCGTATGAGATGGCGTGGGCCCTTGCAGGTTACGCGCAGAACGTCGAAGCGTACGCATTGTATTGCGACTTCGGCAGCGAGATGCGATTGCTGAAAGGACACGAGTTCTTGCTCAGCCTACTCGTTCACGTTGATACTTGGGACTTCCTGAACATAGGCACAGTGCCCATCTACCTAGCGGAAGCGACGAGCTTGCAATTCTATTATGACACCGGAAGAGCCGTTCTGTATTCTGACAAAAAAGATGCGGCACCATATAGTGAATTTCTCGAAACCGGGAACCGGTGCGATCTCCCAAGGTATGTGTGTTGTACCGCATCCCATAAACGCGCAGAGCTGACAAAGGGGAAACCACTTTGTGCAATGTAATGACCTCTGTTTCAAGCCTGCATAGAGAACAAAGCTACCGCCCCTTCACGAAGAGAGCATTCTGTTCAAGCCCTGGAAGCCCAATGCCGCTTACCTTAGATGCAAGCTTAGATGCAAGCTCGTCTTTCCAGGCGTACTATTAGTTAGGTATCCTAATATGTTTTTTCCTTCTTGTTCTATTCATTATCTACGTTCATTGCAACATGATAACATTAACAGGAAAGATGGACGACGCACGGGCTGCTGCCATTTTGCAGCGGGCGTGGAAATGTTCTATGGCGCGTGAGGTGTATTACGACAAGCGAGAGGCCAGAGCAGAGTGTGTACTTGCGGAAATGGAGCATTCTGAAAAGGAAGAACTAGAAGAAGGGGTCCGCAGGATCAGCGAATGGTGGGTGGCTGTGGTGCGCAACAAACGAGCAGAGCGCGAGCAGGGTCAAGAGAACGTATCCAGCGTGCAAGGAACCACGGTCACACCGAGTATACAGGCAAGCTCAGGGACTAAGACAAAACGTCTGGATTCACCAAGAACTCACCAACGGCATTTAAAAGAGCAACAAGAGGCAGAAGGAGAACGGAGAAAAGAAGAAAAGCGGAAGGAACGCATTGCTGCGCGAAGACTTCGAGAGCTGCAGGTTAAGAGGCGAGAGGAAAGACAGCACGAAGAGAAGCAGCAAGACCCCAAAACAGAACAAGAAAAAGATGAAGCGGCGGAAAAACTGATGCGGCAGCTTATCGAGCAGAAGATGCTTGAAGAGGAGAGATACCGACTGCGCAAGGAAGACGAGAAAAGAAGGAAAAAGAAAAAGAAACTGCTGGAGGAGAAAAAAAAACAGGAATACCTCGATCTGGAGAACCTGCTGGTGAAAGAAAGGGTACAAATGGAGCAGAACCAAGAACAGAAAAAACACGATGCAAGGGTAAGACGGTTGGAAGCAATGCAAGAAAGGCAAAGGGAGAAGGAGCTTGCAGAAGTGAGGCGCAATCAGGAGCTTCATAAGGTGATGAAGAACAAACCACTCCACATCTTGATGGAAGAAAGAGCAGCGCAAGCAAGAGCGGAAGAGGAAGAAAGCAGAATCAACAGGTTGAAGGAAGTGAGACAAGCTATAAAGAACGGCGACTCGCAAAGCACAGGCAGCAGCGAGAAAAGATATTTTGTCGGAAAGACCCACGCGGCGGTTACCGGTGAGATCAAAGAGCTTAGGAACGCAAGGAAGACGAAGCTGGAAGAAATCGACTTAAGGAGGCGGAAAATGCATAATTTTTCCGAACTTGTGAAAGTGATGTACCAGCCAAAACAAGCTTCCCCAGTTCGGCCAGTCACAGAGACCGGTTTCAACAAATCTCCTCTCCCACCGCTTGTCCCCCGTGCTGGATCTGCGGAGCCACCAGGGCCTGACAGGCGTGCTATTGGGAACAACTACATGAAAGCGGCGAATGAGAAGGCACTGAAGCACCCGAAGGCGGATGCTCCTCCTCAAGAAGCAGCTACCCCCTTAAAGCCTGTGAAGTTGGAGAGGGACAAGATCGGCGACAAGTACCTTCAAGACGCCAAGAGGTACACTAAGCCGCTGTCCCAGTGCAACAAGGCCATCGATGATGTAGAGCGTGCTAGACAGCTGAAGGAACTCCGGAAGAAGGCAAACAAACTGTCGGCCCACCTTGCAGTTTCTCCCATGAAAGGGAAAGGGATGGAGGTGTGAGGGGGGAAATCTATTTATTTTACAAAATTTTCAACAGGAAGAACAAGTCGTTAACCAGCAGTACTTCGAAGCTGTTGCTGCGAAGATGGATCTTCTGCTTGCATTGGGAAATTGAATTTGAAAATGGAAAAAAAAGATTTTTACCACCGTTTTGTCACCCCCCCCCCTTTTTTTTGAATTCGCTGCTTTCTTTCTTTTTTTTTTTTATAGTATTTTTCGTTTTGTTTTCCTCTAGTTTCCCTTGCTGTCTTTCTCCTTTTTTTTTCTTCTCATTTTTTTTTTCCGCAATGTAAACTCTTTATTTTTTCTTTGGGTGGCGGTAAGGAGTTGCTGCTACCACGGGCGGACGGGTGAAACAGAAAAATAGAAGATTTGGTATGATGACTAAGCACAATGTGGTGTTCATGCATCAGCCTGATAAAGAGGTTTACAGTTTCTTTCTTCTTTTTAGCGGGAGGGCAAAGAAGAAAATGTACAGCTACTCCCGCCCTGCACTTCCCTTTTTTCATAAAAAAGGGCCCTAGCAATAGGATTTGCTGTGCTGGCACCCACTCCCCCTTCTGAACTACTTGTACGCATCTGTTACTTCAGTGAGATCTACCTTTTTTTTTTTTTTTTTTTTATATTCCTCTTCATGTCAGTCTCTTTTTTTTTTCTCCTTCTTTAAATCGTTTTCAATCCGCCTCCTTGAGGCTTTACAAAAAGTTGGCATGAAGAAGTTACGGGGAAAAAAAAAAAAGGAAAAAAAAAAAAAAAAAAAAAAAAAAAAAAAAAAAAGCCGAAGAGGAAAGACGAATAAGTAAATCGTAGTCGGCTCAAAAGAAAATATCACACCAGTTTTTTTATTTTTATTTTGTTTTTTGTTTTGGTGCGATTACTTTTTTTTTCTTCTTCTTCCATCCCCCCTGTCCATCCACCCTGCCCTTGTTTTTTTTTTTTTATTCAGTCCACCTTCAAAAAAACTTCGCACTAACGGCGCACTATCTTAAAAAAAAAAAAGGAAAGGGCAGGGCAGAGGAGATGCTTCCCGTTGTAGTGTCAGCAATGATGGTAGCATCTGTGAATGTGTGCCCGGGTGCTTTTGTACCACCTGCAGCACCGTTGTTGCACAGCAAGCGTGAAACCGATTTCGAAGGCGTGCCTGTACCTGTGGAGGTGAACGTATTGAACACGATAATAAACAAACTGCCACAGCACCGAATGGTAGGTGTGGACATGTCTATGAACACAGCCCCATGTGGTGCGAACGCTGCAGATTTCACAAACCCCGATTTTAAATTCCTCGTTTCCCAGCTCGCTGGAGGGCTCATTCGCTACAGCGGTTCAGCCACCTCAGTAACCGTTTACAACGTCTCAGAAAACGCCTGCTCACCCTACAACATGAGCAAAACGCAGCCCAGCGGTCTGTATTACTGTCCTGCTGTTGTAGAAAAGCCCGTCTGCCTCTCTGTACCCAGATGGCAAGCTATGAATCATTTCGCGTCGTCGGCCGGTCTAGAAGTCGTTCTCGGGCTTAACGGCTGCTGGCTCCGCAATTCATCCACAACCTCCATCTCGTGGAACGGCATCGAAGGGCTGCTCTCCACAACAGCATCTGCCTCATGGTCGGCACTACACGCTGTTGAGTTCGGCGATCTGATCACCTCAAAGGTCACCTCAACACAGTATTCAAGGGACCTGAACACCTTGAAAGGATACATTTCACAGTATTGGAAACAATCCCCACCAGGCATCATCGCACCTGATCAGATCCCTGCTGATGTGAACACATCGTACTTGACACGAGTCGCGAAAAGCACGCAACTGGAAGCTCTCTCAGTACACCTGTTCTACACACAGTGCTTAGATGGGGGTTCACAGGTCCTAAACGTATCATGCGTCGAAGGATTGGATTATAAAAGAATCCCTCCGTTAAAATCGGCTGCTGCAGCGGGGAACGCATCGCTTTACAGTACACAAACAGCCTTTTCCGACGACTTAAGACCGGACAAAACCCTCAATGATTTTTCAATGATGTTCTGGTACGCCGGGACCATGGGACGCTTGGCAGCAATGGGCGTTGGGTGGGTTGGGTACCGAGACCTTCTTGGTAAGAAAGGCGCTTTGATATCATCTATCGACACGACACCTGGACATGGGTATTGGTTTCTACTCCTGTGGAACTACATAGTAGGGACAGAGGTTTTTGAAACCCACTTGACTTGCAACAACAACAACCCTGTTTGTTTGGAGAGCTTCAGAGGCTACGCTTTGTCTGGTAAGGGCGGCGGTGGGAAAGTACTATTCATGCTAAATTATCATACCGCACAGTCCTTCAACGTTACTTGTTCGTGGGGTGGAATATCCGCAACTTCTATGGACATGTTCCAGCTTACGGGATCCGCCTCCGACCCTGTTCTATCCTTAAATGGAGCTCCTCTTGTCTACACCGGTAAAGGCATCAGTGGTTTCCCTTTGATCACCCCCACGATCTTGCAGCCAACTGACACAATTATCCTCCCTGCGCAGTCCATCACTTTCCTGATCAGAAATATTTGAAAGGATCATATATTTTGCCTGTTGAACGTGTTCCCCCTTTTTTTGGGAAGCTTTATTCCCATTTCTTTTCTTCGAGCCGATCGTCACGTGTGTGTAATATTTTTTTTTTTTTAAATAAACATATCGTTTCTCCCTCTTTTTTTTTTTTTTATGGGAGGGGAGACCAATGCGATACCTGATGGTAGCATTCACAACTCACGACCCTGTGACTCTGTGACCCTGCTCCAAAGAACTGGGCGCGAGCTCCATGCCACCAAAGCCATTAGATCCGATATGTGGCTGCATATTCGATGCCCCCTTTGTCTCCGCTGGGAAGATGGATGTCTAAAATCCTAAAAAGTCAACCTAAAAACCTTTTAAGTTGCAAGGTTGTGTTTAGGGGGGGGGGGAAAGAAAAAAAGGAAAAAAAAAAAAAAAAAAACGAAAACGCCGTCAAAACAATTACTTTGCAAACACACCTCTCCCCCCCGCTTCTCTTAACGGAAAGAAGAAAAAAAAAAGCCAATATCTTTCATTCAGGCCATGGACATTTTTTTTTAAAAACCCATTAAGAAAAAAAAAAAAAAAAAAAATGCCTTTTGGCGACTCAACTGGTGGTACCGCTGCCACAAGGATTAAGCAGCTCTCACCAGCTGATAGCATGAAAATACGTGAAAAACAGCAAGGGTCTGGAAAGGCAAAGGTGATACAAATAGACTATGAGACGTTTCAAAAGGAAAACGCGGTATTTCGAGATGCCGGCCCGCAGGACACCAGCGATGGACAGCTGATGATGGCGGTGAGGAACACTATGCAGATGAAGGCCCGTGACGAACGAAAATGCTTCAACACTATGCTAATCAGTAAGATGGGGTCGAATCAACACGAGGAGCTTAAAAGAAGCAGGGTTTCCGTGAAGGATTTTTTAGACCAGCTAGAAAAGTGGAAGCTTGCCTTCAACAGAGACCAATTGCAGACCATCTTGCAAACATATGAAAACACGCCAAATGAGGGTCTAGACTTCAGCGACTTCTGCGATATCGCAGCGGGTGAGGAACCTTCTCACTCCACAACACGGCGCTTTGAACACACACAGCAGCTTGAAGTACAAAAGGCGAAACCGCTCTCTCGATCTGCTGCCTCAAATGTCCTCAGTTGCACTTCCGCCTCTGTTCCCTCAGGCAAGTACTCTACCTATGACAAGACTATCCCGCTCTACGGGTGTGGCAATGGGCTGGACATCAACACGGACGGGACCAACAACGGTTATTTCAACTAAAGAGGTTATTATAAATAGAAGGAAAAAAAAAGAAAAGAAGAAGAAACCAAAAAAAAAAAACAAAATAAAACCAATAACAAGAAAGCGTTTACACGTTTTTTTTCCCCCCCCTCCGCGTCCTTCCTTTCTCCCACCTTTTTTTTTTTTTTTTTTTTTTTTTTTTTCCGCCAGAAAAAAAAAAAAAAGTCGGGAGGGGGAGCGGGGAAAAAAAGAAATGATAGCGAGGCTCGAGCTCCTCCAAAAGGCGTTGATCGCCGAGCGAAGCGGGAGGCACCGTCAGATGGTGGCGCTCATGAGGGAGGTGGCTGAGATGAACGTGGCGCTCTCACTGGAAGAGCGAGAGACGCTTATGGTGGCTTACCACAAATTGTTGAATGAAAAGACCAAAGCGCACAGCAAACTAAGAGAATGCATCCGAGAAGCAAACCCAACTGAAGAGGTTCTCAAAAGCCTGGAGACCCTCCAAAACACCATGAAAAAGGAAGTGACCAACATCTGTGCCGAAGTCACAGGTCTGATAGCCAGACACATACTACCATCGGCAACAACACCTGAAAGCGAGGTGTTGTACAAGAAATGGCATGCAGACACATTAAGAGTAGCCGTGAGATACGCAGAGAATGAAGCAGCTGGGGCAGAACTCGAGGAAGCGTCAAAAAACATGTACAAAATGGCAGTGCAGGAGGCCGTGATGGAGCTCCCGCCTACAAATGTTATAAGATTGACGCTGGCCTTGAATTATGCTACTTTCCGAGCAGAGGTGCTTAATGATGTTCTTGGTGCGGTGGAGCTTTCTGACAGTGCCATCGAAGACGCCTCTGCGGAGTGGACTGGGAAGCGATCAAAGGCAGCAGACCAAGCTGCTACAGTCATCCACCTCCTTCATCAGAACACGTTGTTTTGGTCCACTGCCGCCAATAAGCTGAGCCACCTCGACCCTGCTTCAGTGTTGCTCTCTGATTCAGAGGCCTGCAGCTCTATAGACGACCACATGTCTCCCATCGTCTCACCTGCCAAACACCCGTTACCCCCTTCAGACGGGGATCTCCGTTCAATGTTGGAGCATGTTGTAAGCAGGAAGATGGACTTTAAGTGATGTGCTTGCATTTTTTTTTGTTTCCTTTTTTATTTCTTTCTCTCGCTCTCCTAACTCACAGAGACTTTTAAAAAAAAAAAAAAATAATAATAAATATGTTCAGACAAACGGCGTTGCGGTTGTGCGGGTACCGTGCCAGGTTTGCGATTTTTTTTCTCTCTCTTTTCTTTGGCTTTTCTTTACGAAGGGGGGGGGGAAAAAATACCCTTCAGGTTCGAACAATTGAAAGCAGACCCCAACACTGTGCTCGGTGGCCCCAGTTATGGGTACCTCCAAAGTCAGTTGGACCAGTACTGCGGGCTGTTGAATAAGTACGGTGGGAAGCAGACGGAGATGGAGAGGGTGAAGAAGCTTGGGAGACAGCTCGGGTTCGAATTCACAAAGGGTAAAACGAGGCAAAAGCCAGAATAGTAGAAACCCGTTACAAAAAAAAAAAAAAAAAAAAAAAAAGCACCCGTTTCTACCTACCTTCGTTAGTTCTTCCCTTTTTCTTTATCACATGATTATACCCCTCCCTTACTGTGTCCCTTTTTTTTCTGTTCTCTTCCGGCGAATCTGGAAACAAGAGAAAAAGGAAGTGTTATTCAAAAAACCAGCAGTCCTTTACGCACACCACCAAGCGACAGGGAAGGCCTTTATGGGTGCAAAAGGCAGTAAAGATGTTGACCGGCGGCCGGATGATGGGATCGCTCCCCACGACGTGTTATGCGAAGTGGGAGGACATGAGGTGCACTACATGGATGCAACAAGCTATGCACTGAACACGAGAGTAGCGAGGATCGAACACGACGTCCAGAAGCAGAGGGAGAAAGTGGACAAGATGCGGGGCAAGGAACCTAAGAAGCGGGTCGTGTCGTCTGACCCAACAAGAGACATCGAAGAGGGCGGCAGCCAGGTGCCTCCGTCATCCGTGCGAAGCGACAAGCCGTACCCACAATTCGTCCCCAAGCACGGCTACGTCGCTCTCCCCACCGACAGCACTGGACCCGTCATGGCTGTGCACTCTCGGGAGGGAAAATGGGAGGACTGCTTGTTCATCCCATCTGCTGCAGAGGTACCGATCGAGCCGCGCCCCCAATCAGCACAGCAAGGCAGCTTCCTCGGAACCACAACGTGGCACAAACGGCGGCAGTCCATAATCTCCACGCAGTCGGGGATGTCCGCAGGCACCGGTCTCAACGAGCAACGGCTGCAGTACGTCCAGCAAGACCTGCGCCTCAAACGTGCTGCCATGGAGTCTGGCATCTATGAAGTAGCCGGTGTCCGCCCCCTCCGCCTCTACGCCCACGACAACCCTGAAAAGATGCAGCACACCCTGCTAGAAGAGTGGGACCTGAGCGCTCTCTTAGAGCCCCCTGACGTGACCCTAGCCACGCCACCTGACAGCGACGATGAGTCCACCTCTGGAGAGGGGTGCATCGTGCTGTTCCCACACAGGAAGCCAGTCATGGAAATCTCCGTGGCCTCAGTCATTCCATTTCTGGTGGCTGTCTTCGAACTGCACACCATGGAGGTAGCAGCAGAGGAAGAAAGACAGAAGGCAGAAGCTGAAGAAGAGGAAAGGAACATACATGCATCACAGCTCGCATCCTTGGAAGACGCAGAAAAGACAGCACGTGCGGAGGTAGCCACCGAGGCAGCAAACCTATCATCTTTCAAGGAGGAATCCGCACGAGAGAGGCAGGTGCTCATTGAGCGGGCACACGAGGCTGCTGTCCAAGCATCGCTTGCGAAAGAGCGCAGTGCAAGTCCCATGCCTGGGAAGTCACCCACGCTCGATACTGCCATTAAGAGTCCTTCGGTTCTGAAGCGGTCTGCCAGCCCTTTGCTGGGCATGGCCGCGCCCACTCCTCATGAGATGCACAAACTCATGAAGAAAAAAGAAGCTGAGGAAGAAGCCGAGAAGCAACGTCATCTGGCGGCGGTTCTTGTCATCCCTATCTCTGAGGAGGAAACACAGCGAGCCGTCGTGACAAGGATACACGAAGAGGAGATGCAGGAGCTTGAAGCCCTCTTCGGACGGGAGAACGACGTGCTCATGGCTAAGCAGGAGGCCATTGAGAAGGCGGAGACTGAGGCATTGCTTGCGAAGGTCGAGACCAAGATCACCGAGGTCCCATCTGTACTTTCTGCTCCTGTACAGGAAGAGCCGGATGTTTCCTCTGCTGCGGTGCTTGCTGCATCTTCTGAGCCGATGAATGCTGAACAAGAAGAGCATAGTGACAAGGAGGGCAAGGACTCCATGGAAAAACAGAACGCCAAACGCAGGAAACAGTTAACGAAGGAGCTGAACGCGTGGAAGAAGCGTTATGAAGAAGAACACGGCAAGCCGCCTACAAAGAAGAACATCAAGGCAGACCCACACATTGCCGCTGTGCACGAGGAGTACCAAGCCTTGAAGAAGAAGAAAGCCAATACCACACCTGAGGAGAAGCCAGTGGAAGATCCAAAGACAAAACAGCAGGAAACACCACAGCAGTCAGAAGATCCTGCCGAGTACGAGGTCCCACCAAAAGTGCTGCAGAAAGGGTATGCATGCAACACCTCTGCTACTAACTACACAGATGGCAGTCGGTCGGCGATGTGGGAAAGACGAGGTACGATGACGATGAAGATGCAGGTGAGGAGAAGGACGACAAAGGTGAAGGAAAGGAAAAGGATGCTCAAGAGGTTAAACAAGCAGATGACGTGGTGCGAGAAATGGAAGAAGAACCAGCTGAGCAGAAGCAGATCCAAGAGGTGGGACAAATCCAGGAAGAGGTGGAGCAAATCCAGGAGAAGCAAAAGCAAGAAATGGAAGAAGTCCAAGAGAAGCAGCAGGTACAGGAGGAACTGAAGCAGGAAGAGGTGGAACAAATTCAAGAGAAGCAAAAGCAAGAAATGGAAGAAGTCCACGAGAAGCAGCAGGTCCAGGAGGAACCGAAACAGGAAGAGGTGGAACAAATAAAGCAAGAGATGGAAGAAGTCCAAGAGAAGCAGCAGGTCCGGGAGGAACCGATGCAAGAAGAGAAGCAAGCGGCGGAACAAGTGGTGCGTATACAAGAAGAGAAGAACAAGGAACAACTTTGCGATCGAAATGAACTAAGTGAACCCTTAGACTCGCCCACCGCAGAGGGCGAAGCTTCTCCTAAGACAAAGGGGCGCAAGGCCACTCTTGTATCACAGCTGAACGAATGGAAAGCAGCATACACAGAGAAGCACGGTGTGGCTCCCTCGAAGAAAGATATCAAGGCGGACCCGAGCATCGCCCCCATCTATGAGGAGTATGACCAGCTCAACAGCAAGAAGTCAAAGGAGCCAAAAGAGAAGAAGCCCAAACAAGTCAGCCGAAAGAAAGAGGTTGTCAAAGAGCTTAATACTTGGAAGGCGCAATTCGAGTCCGTACACGGAAAACCACCCACAAAGAAAGACCTCGCCAACTCCGAAATACGGGAATTGTATCAAGAGTACCAACAGATAATGAAGGCAGGGAAAGAGGCGAAACAACAGCAAGAATAGAAAAAGAAAAGAAAAGAAAAAGAAAACCTGAAACTACGGAATCGGGGGTTTCCCTGTTTTATATACCTACTATTTTGTTTCGTGCAAAGTCTACTTTTTTTCTCCGATTTCTCACTTTTTTTTTTTTTTTTTTTTTTTTTTGAAGGTTATTCAACTTCTTTGATATGCTTTTACTGCGTTCTTTAGAAAGAAGAAAAAAAAAAGGAAGAGGTAGGTGGTGGGGGGTACAATGCCGAAGAAGGTTAAACTGCCACCAAGATGCACTTCAAAGGAATGCGGCTATGCGGGGAATGACTGTCAGGTTTGTTCGTTAATCTCATGTTCATCCACACAGATGCGAGCTTCTGCAGGTTCCTTCAACTGCAGGCTTAGTGTTGATAAGCAGCCGCTGTACGTGGGGTACACTGATTTTTGTAGGTGGCATTCTCTGCTGAGAGAGCGATGCGGTCCGTAGTCTAGAGAGTTACCCTCTAGTCAACCCTCTTTTTTTTTTTTTTTTCCTCTTGTCGAAAACGAAAAAAAAAAGCTCACACAGATTTTTTAGGAAATAAAAGAAAAAGAACCCACCCCCTTTAGCTAAAATGGTCCAGCGTCTTCACCTCAGGAACCACAGCAAGTTCCCCACCAAGAGCAACAAGTTCGTCATCAAGCACATCCCGGGTGGCAAGCTCCACATGCAGTCTATCAAGAAGAAGGTGTCTGGTCCCAGGACCCCCAGATACCTGGGCCACCAGAGGTTGGCTGGTGTGAAGGTAATGTCCCCCCCCCCCCCCCCCCCCATCTCCCCCATCTCCCCCAAATTTTCTTCACATAGGCCCTCCGCCCCGTTGACGCCACCGCGGCCCCCAAGAGGAGAAAGACCGTGTCCCGTGCCTACGGTGGTGTTTTGACCCACACCCAGGTCAGGGAGAGGGTTATCCGCGCTTTCCTCATCGAGGAGCAGAAGATCGTGAAACGTGTGCTCAGGAAGGGCAAGCACTAAGTATTTTGTCTTTGTTTTTACGATATGTAAGGATGACGAGCCCCCCACCCAACCTCTGTGTTCTGTGAGTGGTTAGTGTATCCCCCACCTTTTTTTTTTTCTCATATCTTTTTCATCATCCAAAACAAAAAAAAAAAAATTGCTATTCAAACTTTTTCTTTCTTATCTATTAACATTTCTCATCTAGGAGGAGGAGAGGCGGGGGGAGGTGGAGGAGTGATGTCTAATGTAGAAGAGCTCCAAGAAGAGCTAGACGATCTGGGCGGTCGGTTTCGTATTAAAAAGGTGCTGGGACAAGGGAGCTATGGGATGGTGTTCAAGGCAATCGACGAGCGGAACAAGGAAGCGGTGGCGTTGAAGAGGATCCACAAGGATATCATGAAGGAGAGGGAGCTGGCAACGAGAGTTCTGCGGGAGATCAAACTGCTGCAGCACTTCGAGGTGCCGAACGTGCTGCATCTGAAGCATTTGCTGCTGTCCCGATCGGACAACGTGATAGACTGTTTGTACCTTGTGACAGATGTCATGGAGACGGACTTGAAGTCTCTGCTCTCCTCGAACCAGGTTTTGACAATCGACCACGTGAGCTACCTAACACACCAGCTGCTCAGGGGACTGAAGAGTTTGCACTCCGCTGGAGTCGTACACCGCGATCTGACCCCCGGCAACATCCTTGTAAACACCAAAGACTGCGAACTTAAAATCGCCGACCTCGGCCTCGCTCGGGAAATTCCCGATGACGGCCTCATGACAGACTACGTGACTGTCCGGTGGTACCGTGCCCCTGAGGTCCTCTGCGACTCTTCCCACTATGACTCCGGCGTCGACATGTGGGCCGTCGGGTGTATCTTTGGCGAACTCCTTGGATCTAAACCCCTCTTCCCCGGAACCAACAAGGCCAACCAGCTCGAACGGATCATCCTTTGCCTCGGCCCCCCCACAGTGGAGACCCTCCGGTCAATGGAAGCCTCACAAAAGTGCAAGGAGTACGTCCGCAAGCGTCCCCCATCACCGAAAGCACCGCTGTCCAGCAGGATAAACGGCCCGAACTGCACCCCTGCCACCATGGATATGCTGTCCAAGCTTCTCGTCTTCAACCCCAAAGAGCGCATGAGTGTCGATGATGCGCTGCTGCACCCTGTGCTGCAGGAACAGGCGGAGGAGGAAGGCCCCGTGCGGTATAAGGTAGGGCCCTTCCTCTACAGAATACCTTCACGGTCGAACACGGCTTACATCACGAATGAGATTGTGAAGACGCAAACGCTAATGATGAAAGGATTCCGGGACAGCACAATGGGCGCCGCACTCACTGCAGCGCTGCTGATTGCCTCCATCTCCAAGTTCACCCGCATGGCGTACTGGGACCTCCCTGCCAAGATCACGATCGGCATCGACCCTCACCAGCAAGGTGTCGCCGTGCAAAGGTCTGGTGACACAATGTGCCCGCGTAGCGTGCTAGCCGACCTGTCCACAAACTTCGAGCTTGCTGTCAAGACAGCACCCGACAGCAAGTGGAGTTCTGTCACCGCTGCGCTGTCCTCGTTCGCAACTCACGAGTTGCAAACAGTTCGACACAAGCAGCTTACTGCACAGGCGATTCCTCTGCTCCCTCTGCGGAGTGCTCTGAAAGGACACTTCCAATCTAAGGTATGCACCACCACACACTCAATCACACACAGTCAATGGACCTCGTGCGAGACGTCGGCTCTGACGACACACCAGGCAGGGAGGCCCTAGGGGCGTCCTCGTCACGGACGAACCCTTTGCAGTCTGCCTTCAGCTCCTACAAATCGCCGACAAAGAAGACGCCACGCGGGGGGCAAGATACACCCGTCACGGAGAGCACAGACGAGGACGACACAGCCAACGGGCACACGAAGAACCCTTCGCAGCCCACCTCCGTGCCGTGCACCCCCGTGCACACCAGGACACGCTCCGCAGGTGACGCCATCGTGAGCACGGCGCTGGTCAGCCCTTGTACGAGCAAGCGGCATAAAAGGATCAACTCACAGCTGCCCGCGTCGATCGTGACGCCCAAACCTCAGGTTTCGCCCATATCGCATCAAGAGCTTCTGAATAAGCTTACCTCCGACAGGCTGGAGCGCATGCAGCAGGAACAGACTGACCCTTTGAAATGGGGGAACGAGAAGCTTGCGGCAATGGACATCTCGCGACGGCCAGCGGCGTTGGAGGAACTGACATTTGAAGATGGTGACGACGACTACGACGAGGTGGACATCACGCAGATAGAGGAGGACAGGATAGAGACACCTGCTGCACCGCGCAAGCGGGTGGAACAGAAGAAAGTGCTTCCCGCATGTGCAGTGGCCCCTGGCGTGCATATCATACCGCCGCCAGTGGAGCTGATCGACGCTAGGAGCGGGAGGAAGAGCATGCTGGGGGTGTCCCCGAGCACAAAGGCCTTGATATATAGCAGCGGGGCACGGCCTGCGGTGGTGAAGGACATCACATATGACGCAGGAACAGGAGTCCTGATGATGCCGGGCATTAGGAAGGGGGTGGTGCTGCAGCAGGAAGCCGCAAAAGCCGTTTTACAAGAGGTGTCGAAGCTGGCACATGTTGCCGGGGTGAACACGGACTTGGCGCGGGACGGACAGGTCATGAATGCATCCCTCACCAAAATAAAGAACATGGCAGCAGGGGGTGTGAACACAGAGGTGACACCTTCTTTTGTAGCTGTGTCTTGTAAGGGGCTTCTGAACATGCGGAATAGCGGGCAGATCCTTGCCCCCAACGCCCCTATTAAGTCAGTTTTGCGACATTCCAACATGGTTTGCGTCAGTTTGCGAATATGTGTTGTCTCCTATGTGTTCTCTGAAATGCCTGTGCCTCAGCCCCAGTCCACCATGCCCCTCTTGCAAAGGCGCAGTTCCAACGTGGCCATTAGCGCCGCACCTGCGACACCTGCTAGCTCGCGTGAAGATAATGCCGATGACTCGCCTCCCCGCCCTGTGCGGAGTGCACGGGAGGGGCACGAGCCGTTTGAGTCGCATGAAAGCAGCGAGACCGACACCAAAGCTAAATGCAAGTGCTCTTGTCAGATAAGCTAAGAGGATGTAGGTGGCAGTGGTAATACTATTTTTTTTTTTTGTACTTTTTTTCTTTTTTTCTTTTTTTCTTTTTCGGGAAGATAGGGCTCGTAGGATCCTGCACTTTGAGTTTTTTTTACGCCGCATATCTCAGAAAAAAAAAATGCTATAAAAGGAAAAAAAAGGGGGAGGTCTGAAGCTTGTCAAGGTCCGGAGTTACTACAAAATTCTTTCTTTTTTTCTTTTTTTTTGAAAAATAATTTTTTTTTACAGAAGGGAAAAAAAAAAAAAAAAAGGTTTTTTCTTTTTCTTTTCGTGGAAAGGTTTTTTTTTCTCAGTCGACCTTTTTTGGAAGGGGGTCTTCAAAAAATTCCCCCCCCCCCACCCTTGATGTGAAGGTTTGCAGCGTTACTTTGTTTTCTAAATAACTTAAGATGAAGAGAATTAAAAAAGATAGAACTACCCCCCCCCCATCCCTAGGATGTCATTAAAAGGTAATAGGTTGAGTAGAGGGTGTGTGATTTTCTTTCTCCCCTCTCTTCTCGTCTTGCATGGGGCCATATTATTTGAGGGCAAAGAAAAAGCTTGTTTTTAAGAAGAGAATGGGAATGCAAAAAAAAAAAAAAAAAAGAAAAAAAAAAAAGGAACAGGAAAGAGAAATATAATATAATATTAAAAAAGCACTGTGGGTCCCCCCTCCCCTTTTTTTCCCCTCCCCCTCTTGCGAGTGCTAGGGTGATGGCTAACGTAGTCCGAGGGGGGTTTTTTTTGTTTGTGTAAATAATAGCTAATAGTTTTTCTTGATGTTCGGAATTTTTTTCTTTTTTCCTTATTTTGCCCCCCCCTTTTTTTTGCAGTCTGAAAGTCGAGAGAAAAAATGGGCATTTTATGAGTTTACGGGGTGTGGAAAAAATATTTTTTTGCCGAGGAGAAAAAAAGAAAAAGAAAAAGAATTGGTTTGCAAGTAAGCACCACACCTTTTTAAAAAAAAAGAAGAAAAAAAAAAAAAAAAAGTACCGGACTGACAAATGTCAAAGTATTTTTCCCGGCGTCTGGTAATATGTCAAGGCCAGACCATTTTCTGTCTGGATTCTTAAAGGCCTCTGAAGGAGTTTTCTTTTTGGGCACCGGGAAATTATCATTGGCATTTCTTGCACAGTATTTAATTTTTTGAAGTGAAGGGGGGGGGGAAAATGTAACCTACAACATAAGCATTTTCTCGTCTCTCTTGTACCCCACACCACCCCAAATTTCTGGACGTAAGTCTGGGCAGGATACACTCTTTCATGTCTCGAAAGTGCTTTGTGAAAATATCCCCAAGATGTTTCCATTGTGCACATTAGTGGCGTGAAGTGTTGACAAAAAAAAAAAAGAGCCAAACGCCCAACCGTTTTTAGGGAAACGAAAAAAAAAAGGAAAGAGAAGAAAGAAAGCAAAATTAAAATGCCTTCGCAGGGCTTAACACTTTTTTTTTTTTTTTTTTTTTTTTTTTTTTTTTTTTACATTCTTCCTTAAGTAGAGAGACAAAGGGGCACGTTCCAAAAAAAGAAAAGAAAAAAAAAAAAAAAAAAAAAAAAGGGCAGGAACTCCCTTTGTCTCATCTTTTCTTTCTTCTTTCCCGAAGTTTGTGTGCTGAAGCACAACATCGTGCGTCCTACGATTTCGTTAAGTAGGATAGGTACGCGGGGAGGGAATTGGCTCAGATAAATGGGTAAAAAAAAAAAAATAAAAAAAAAATAGACAAATAGGGAAGAGAAAAAAAAAAATAAACAAGAGTGTCCACAGCTATCACTCCCAAAGAAGAATATCCGGACTGAATTATGGTTATGTTTTTATGAATTGGTGAGGGGAGGGGGAGACAAGGGGTGTACAACATATGGCGATTGGGCTTCACCAGCAGACCGCGGAGAAGCCAGGGTGTCTTCTTTTTCTTTTTTAAATTTCTTTTTTAAATTTTTACAACTCTGTTTGACACTCCCACTGGATTCTCTAGAAGGCTTGAATTTCAAACTTATGGTGTGGCGATTCTGATCTCTGTTTTTTTTTTTTTTTTTAAACTTCTTTTTTTTTTTTTACTTACGGTTTTCCATTACGGTGAAATGGTTCCCCCTTTTTTTTAAAGATGGGCGGCCCTTTATTATTTTCTCTTTTTTGTTTTTTTGTTTTTTTTTTTTTTTTGTTTTTGTTTTGCTCTGGCAAAAAAAAGGGGGGAATTTTTTAATACGCAAAATTAATTTTTTTTCATTAAAGCTTTGCATCTCTCTCGTTCTCTCACCACCCCCCCCCAAAAAAAAGGAAAAATAAAAAAGAAAGGTTAGCATGATGAAAGGAGGAAGGCCTACGCAACCTTCTTTATATTTTTTTAAGGATCTTTTTGCGCCCCCCACTCCCCCCGTTTTTTTTTAGTCGCCTTACTTCGCCTTCTCATTCCCAAAATCTACCTACATCGAAAAAGGGAAAAAAAAAAGAGAAATAAAGACGAAAAGGCAGGTTCAGAAGAGACGGAAAAGAAAAATATAAAAAAGGAAAAGAGAAACCAAAGATGCCTCCCAACAATAAAATCAGGTCTTAAAAAAAACTCAAGAGTGGCTTAGCTTAGGGGAGACCTTTAAACGAAAAAAAAAAAGAAAGAAAGAAACGAGGGGAAAAAAAAAAAAAACCGATGTTCCGTGAATAGGAATCAAACACTTGTCTTGGTCCACCCTCTCCCTGCCTCCCTTATTGAAGTAAACAAAGACAGGTGATAAGGGAGAAAAAGACGGGTTTCGCCGTGGGAAATGAGAATACAAACAGGGAGACAAAATGGGTGTATTTAGAAAGACTCTCCCCCACCCTACCCCCCCCCCCCCCCCCCCCCCCCCTCTCTCCCCCCATTCATATTTATTTAATATTCAAGATAATTCTCGTCGCTCTTCTTTTTTTTTAAAAAAAAAAGAGTTATTAAAAACACAAACAACACCAATGTTCGGTCCAGACTTTGTTGTCGAAGATGGAGAAGAAACCAACAGATGTTTAGGAACAGTGGATGTCATCAGAGAGCTGAGGGAACATCCTGGCGCCGACCGTCTTGAGCTAGCGGAGGTGAGAGGTTGGCAAGTGATCGTGGGGAAGGGAGAATACAAACAGGGAGACAGAGTAGTATACCTAGAAGTAGATTCCATCATCCCTGAAAAGCTCCTGGAGGGACGGAAGGAACACGAGATCATGAAAAACAAAAGATTCAGAGTGAAAACAATCAAACTTCGAGGCGAGATTTCACAAGGGCTGATCCTACCGTGCGAATTGCTCCCCGATCCTAATGTTGAAATTGGTACCGATGTAACCACAACCCTCGGGCTGGCCAAGTATGAGCCACCGATGACTGACAATACGAAATTCCCAGGGACCAGGCAGTTGGGCGATTTCCCGAAGGAAGTCCCGAAAACGGACTTGAAAAGAGTGCAAAACATTGTTGATCTTGTCCCGAAACTTGAAGGCAGGATATTCACCGTCAGCGAAAAGATAGACGGAGCCTCAATGACAGTGCTGATCGCTGATGGTGTGTTCAAAGTGTGCAGCAAGAACACACACACCAGTGCTGAGTCGAAGTACGGCCTTACTGCAGAAAACCTCAAAATTGAGGAAAAAATGCGTTCTGCCAAGATAGAACACCTTGCTCTACAAGGGGAACTCGTCGGTCCCACTGTCTCGGGCAATCGTTACCGCCTTAAAGACCTCACCATTCGGTTCTTTGCGGTATATCACACTGTTGACAAAACCTACCTCCCTACCCTGAGAGCCATCGAGCTCGTAGAAAGCCTGGGCTTAAACTGGGTCCCTGTACTCAAACCCTCCTTTTCAATGCCACTTTGCACTTATACCGACTTGGTGTCCATGGCAGATGGCAAGTCCACCCTCTCCTCCAACTTGCGTGAAGGCCTTGTCTTTGTTGCGGACCCGCAGGACGGCCGTGGAAGGGTCTCGTTCAAAGCCATTTCGAATGAATACCTACTTAAATACTCTCTTTGATAAAAAAAAGCCTCCATGTGCACGAACGTTTTTTTTTTTTTTAATTATTTTATTTTTTATCGAGCTCTTCCCAGGAATGAGACGGCATCACTCTGTTAAATTGTCGGGCCAGCATATTTGCTGAAAAGAAAGGGTTGGCGCTTCTAGCCTTGCTGACCCTACGGCAAACGACGCCGCACCTCTACTCTGTGCTCGTGAAGGAAAAACACACCACAAGCCGCGCAGTGGGAGAAATGCTGTGCACACCTCAGTTTTTTTTAAATGTCTCTCTTTTTTTTTTTTTTTTTTTTTTTCCATGTTTCCCACTACTAACAAGCCTCGTTTCACCGTTTTTAGAGCCACCGTTGCAGTTTGCACAGCGAGGCAGGTGTCGTGTCGGGCTTCTTCTTATTTTTATTATTTTTCCTAATTTCGTTCCTTGTAAGATCCAGTCATGCATTCTGCGTTCTCTGTTGTAGTATTGCTGCTAGCTTGTCTGGCAAGGCAGGTGCCGTGTCGGGTTCTCCTCAATAAGGTCTACTGTGTTGTTCTGATTTCGTTCTCGTTAAGTGTCTGGGGGGGTTACCTTGGTATTTAAACACACACACAGCACATTTTACTTATTTTCTTCATTTTCTAAAATGGCCTACTCACCCAGCCTGAGCCCCCGCCTCTCCAGCCTGAGCCCCAGGGGGTACATGGTTGTTGACGACCCAGTGCACTCCGTCCTGAGCCACCACCACGCAGTGAACGAAATCACTGCTAGGAACAGTGCCCTCGACGCAAGTGGTCGCGCTGCCACCTTGGCGAGCCACGCCTCCATCGCCTCGGTGGATGCTGCCAACTCGAGGGCCGCCGCAGCCTCGCAGTCCAACAGGGCAGCCATCCAGGCCAGCCTTGCCGCCTCTGCCGAAGCACGTGAGAGGGCCGCTTCCATGGAGCACACCGGTGCCGTGACTGACGTCTCGCACGCGTCTGCTGATTTGTCTCTCAGGAGCAGCGAGTACCAGGGAGCAAGGGGCACCGCTGTCACGGCTGAAAGCAGGCTCAACTCTGCACAGATCTCTGCCTCTGTTGCCTCCCGAGAAGCCGCGCAGAGGGCCGCCGCTGCAACTGCTGCTTCTGCCAGGGCCGCTTCGTGTGACGCTGAACGTGCTGAGAAGGCTGCCCACGCCAGCCTCCAGAGGGCCCGTGCTCTTGCAGCAAACACCGATGCCGCTCGTGCCTCCGAGAACGAGAGGGTGATGGCAACCCTTGCTACTGACGCCAACGAGTCTGCCTCCATGCAGCGCTCCAGGGCTGCTGCTACTGACGCGGCTGCGAGCGAGGCTGAGCAGAGGCAGAATGAGGCTGCTCAGCAGGCTGCTGCTGCTTCCCAGATGGCTCGTGAAGCACTTGAGGCGGAGCGTGCCGCGGCGGCATCCCTTGCTGCTGCTGGTAGAGATGCTGAGTTTGCCCGTGTAAGCGCCGCTCAGGCCCGCGCGGAGGCAGCTGTGAGGGAGCAGCAGGCCAGGACCCGTGCAATCCAGCTGGAGGCCGCCCAGACCCACACCTCTGCGGCTTCCAGACGCGCGACCTCTGAAGAAGCTGCCGCCGCAGCTGCTGCCGAGCGCCAGGCCATGACCGAGAGGGAAGCCAGGACTGCCGCTTTGGAGGCAAACTCTGCCTCGACATCTGCTGCCCTCGCAAGGGCCACCCTTACCGAGAAGGCTCGCGATGAGGCCGCTGCACGTGCCCAGGCGTTGGACGCCCACAGGTCGGTGGAGAGGACTGGCAGGAGCCTTGCCTACTCGGAGGTGAACTACACCAGGGCCACCAGCAGGGAGGCAGTGTCCAGGAACCAGAAGGACTCGGCATCGCTGCACGCATCTGTCGAGAGGCAGAGGTACGCAACGGAGCAGTCCGCGTTGACGTCTGCGCAGTCGAGGGAGGCCCTTGCCAATGCTAATGAGAGCTCCGCTTACATGGTAGCGAGGGGAGCGGAGGTGGATGCGGTCAGGGCGCAGTCTGCTGCGGGGTCGGCGAGCGTGGCAAGGGCAATTCACGATAGCAGCCCGAGGAGGGTGGCGTACGTGGACACCCTGAGCCCCAGGGCGGCATACGAGTCCTTGAGCCCGAGGGCAGCGTTGGTTGACTACTCTTCGCCTGCTCGTCTGCGTGCGGCGGCAGAGCTGGCTGCGTACTCGTCGTCGCCTGCTCGTGCGCGTGCGCTTGCACTGGAAGAGGCCTACGCATCCCCAGCACGTGCTGCCGCCATCGCCGACTACACTTCGCCCGCCCGTGCTCGCGCCCTGGCGGCGGCTGTTGCTGCGTCGACCCCCCCAAGGTCGCCCATCCTGGACGCAAAGCTGAGGGCTATGTCTCCTATGAGCACTCCTAGGTCCAGGATCTACTGAGGTATGTGTTCAGAATAGACAAAACACTACTCTAAAACACATCAACCAGACCCTGTACATCTAGCGGAAATCATGAGGGACAGTTACTTAGATGTACCTCTTACCTCGTTTCGCGCCGTAAGCTGTAAAACCATCCATGACTTCCAAACAAAATAATGCAAAAAAGAAAAAGGAAAAGCAAACGAGGAATAAATAAGAGAAAAAGGGATGGGAGAGATAAGACAAAAGTAGCAGACTAGGAGGCGGGGGGAGCGGGAGAAAAAAGAGAAATAATGTTCCGAGAGCAACGCTTCATTCACCTTTCTACCCCCCCCCTTCTTTTTCCTGTTTATCTGAATTTTTTCTTTTCTTACTTGAGCCACCCTCCTCCCTTTTTTTCCTTTCCACATTTTTAAAAAAAAAGTCAATTTTTTTTATTTGTATCTTTTCCCCCTCCCATTTCCCCCCCTCCGCAATACCCCCCACTTTTCGCAAACCCCCTTTTTTCTTTTTGGCTTTTTTTACTTCATTTTTACATGTATCCGCTACAGTATAAAAAGGAAGAAAATAAAAATATGAATTCGAAATGAAAACAAGAAACAAAAAAAAAGTTGGTTTCTGTGGTCCTTCAGCAGCTTTTCAAGAAACAAAAAAGGAAAGTTTTTTTTTTTTTTTTTGCTTATAAGAAGGTACCCTACAGATTTCATGAGTATATTTTATAAAAGATTGTTTGTATTTGCTATGGAAAAAAAAAAAAAAAAAAAATTAAAAAAAAAATGTTTTCCCTCCCCTTCCAAAATTCCCCGCCCCCATATCTTTTTAAAAAAACTTTTTTTTTTAATCCTCATTGCTTTGTTGTTGTTGTTATGTTACCCCACCCTCTTACCCCACCCAGACACCAGGGAGGGAAATTTTCATGAGGATTTTCCCCCTTTTTTTCCCCCTTCCCACTGGAGGGGCAAAAGGTAAGGGAATAAGTACACTGTGTCTTGTTTCTTCCTCTTCCTGCCCCCCCCCCCCCCCCCCCTCCCCCAATTTTCTTTTTTTTTCTTCCTCTCCTGCCTCCTCCCATTGGTTTTCTTCTTTTCTTTTCCCCCCTTTTTCATGCATTAAAAAAACACCTCAACCACACAAAGGACACCCTATATACACGCAAATTTAAAGAATTTTTTTTTGCTTTTTTTTTAACTCTCACACCCACCCGTTTCTAACCAAAAAAAAAAAAAAAGAAAAAAAGAAAAAAAAAATCAATGGGAGCAGGATGCTGTAAAGGTGACAAGTCAGATGAGAGTGTAACACGGTCCCAAAGGTACGGACAAGGGGCCTTCGAGGATTCCGTGGATTTTCAAGGCGTCGTCGTAGAGGAGAAGAGGGAGAGGTTCAGCCTGAAGAAAGGAGAGGTTTTACGAGGAAGGATAATGACGCACATCAACGGCCCCGCTGAGGGGTCTACAGAAATTGACAACAGTAGATTGTTGCATTCTGTGAGCAGGCAGGAGGTGGGGTCGCATGCAAGTGCAGCGGACACGTTGACATGGATCGCAAGTGAGGTTGATACACAGATGTCGTCAGCCCCGCCCAGCCCAACGTCGCAAAAGGCACCATGGGCAAGGCTGGTGTGCTTGGACCCCACGTTCCCAACAATTGAAATTGCATCAGAACGGTTCACCTTCGGTCGGTCCCCAGACTGCACGCACCACTGCCACAATTCCATGGTGTCGCACCACCAGTTCGCCCTCTCTCTTATCGACCGTCGCACAGCCTCTGTTGAGATCGAAGACCGTTTATCCACAAACGGCACATACATCTCCCCAGGCCTCACAGGCCCCTCCGCTCGTGTCGAAGGCTCCCAATCCCTCCACCACGGTGACACCATCTTCTTCCAACTCGGCCACAGCAACAAACGGACAAAATCAATGCACCCTGGGTACATCTTCCAATACACTGGTATATATATTTATATAACCCCTCCTTTCAAGAATTCTTTTTTTTTTTTTACAGGCGGCTCTGCACACTTACGAGAATCCTCGAAAGAAGACGGTGAAGGCGTCAACGCTGTTCATACACATTACAAGGTAGGGTCGCATGTGTTGGGTACCGGTGGGTCGAGCACTGTTTATCTGGGGTTGAACAAGGACACGGGTGAGCTGCTTGCGGTGAAGAAACTGAAGAACATGACCTGCACGGATGTCGAGGAGGAGCTGTCGGGCAGGATGCAGGAGGTGGAGATCCTCAGCAGGCTGAACCACTCTAACATCGTGTCGTACATAGGTGCCGATCACGACGCAAAGGGGAGACAGTTCAACGTTCTGTTGGAGTTCGTCCCGGGTGGGTCGATCTCATGCTTGCTGAGCAAGTTCGGTGCATTGGACGAATGTGTCATAAGAAACTACATGGTGCAGATTATCGCAGGACTACGATACCTGCACGAAAACAACGTTGTCCACATGGATATCAAAGCAGCCAACATTCTCGTCACCGCACAGGGAAAATGCAAACTAACAGATTTCGGTGCTGCTTGCAAGGTTGTTGCTGGTGATGAAAAACAGTTGTGTCAGAAGTTTCTTGGAACACCATTGTGGATGGCTCCGGAGGTAGCAAGGGAACGCATGGCTACAAAGAGTAGTGATATATGGAGTTTGGGGTGTACAATGCTTGAGATGGCAACGGGGCGGCATCCTTGGTTTGAAAAGGGTTTTGAAAACCAGCTTTCTGTCGTGAACTTCCAGCAGAAGAATACAACGGAGCGCCCGTTGATCCCTCCGAACTGCAAGCTTACCCATCTTGGCAGAGAGATGATATACGCAACGACCTGTCTTACTGCTGGACTTCGGCCTACTTCTGACTCTCTACTCCGGCATGGGTTCATTACTAGCACCCATTTCAACCCTGAGACATCTACGCGTGCTTCACTCCCTTCAGATGGGCTGATCACGTCAAGCTCGCTGGGTACTTTTAATGACTTCGAATCGCTGTCTATTGCCGATGTGAGTCCGCCAGCTTCGATTATCGGTAATTCGCAGTAGTTGCCCTCTTTTTTTTTGTTTTTTTTTTGTTTTTTAGGAGTTGTAGTAAAAAAAATAAAAAATAAAAATCACTTTTATTTGTATCTTAAAAAAAAAAAAAAAACCTGTTTTTCGAAAAGTTTTTTTTTCAAAACTGTCAGAGATGGCCGAAAAGAAAGCACGACCTCCTCCTATCCCCGAGAAACCTTTCTTGACATCCTCCCTCCGATCCATTGGTGCAAACAAACGGATCCGAGGGTATACCTGCAGACCCACATTCGCATCGTACGACAAGGTGCGCTTCATCCTCGAACAGCGACTCGCAACCGGTTCACCGGGGAGAGACGACTGGAGCGACAAGCTCGTGCCGACCTACCTCGAACCTACCCGAAGTATCCCCACCCCATCTGCCGATAAAAATGCAGCGTCGCAGAAGGGTAACAACACAAGATAGACCCCCCACCACGCTGCACACTTAACGCCAAATAGTGTTGCAACCAAAGCCCCATTTTTTTTTTTTTTTTTGAAATGGGATTTTTTTTTTTTTTTTCCATCGATACATGTGATTATGAAAACAAGCAACAACAACAAAAAAAGCCGTTCTCTAAAATTCTTCCCTTTTGCCCCCCCCCCCCCCCGTTTGAGAGACAAGGTAAAGAAAAAAGAAATGGGGGATCTTGTAAAAATCGAAGAACCGAGCTCACCTATTGTTGTTCTCTGTGTTTTTTTTTTTTTTTTTTTAAGCTGCACACAGCAATCTGCATATTCAGGGCTTTAAATTTGGCTTTTTTTCTTCCTCCCGCCCTCCTCGTCTTCTGCATACTTTTGCTTTTCTTTGGCGGGCCGTTGCTAACCACTTCGTTCCTATCATAGTGAATGTCTTTTTTTTTTTTTTTAGAGGAAAAAGAAAGGAAGGGAAAGAAAGAACCTTCTGACCTTCGATACAAGAAGGGGGGATGGGACCTTTACAAACACGCAATAAAGAAAAACAATAAGGAACTAATGGTAGTTCCATTTGTTTTTTTAGTTTTTTTTTTAGTTCGACGGAACTTCACACACAAAGAAAAAAAGAAAAAGAAAAAGAAAAATAATAATAATGGAACTCTTCTCGAGGGAGAAGAAGGGGGGAAAAAAAAAAAAGAAAAGAAGCCGGGTTCTTGAATCAGATCCTGGCCAGCTTTTTTTTTTTTTTTTTGCAACAACCTTCAAAGGCCTCTCACAAAGACCTCATTTAACTCCTCATTCTTTTCGAAGAAAAAAAAAAAAAAGAAGAAAAAGAAGAAAAAAATTCACTCAATGATAAAAGCTTCGAGGGAGGCGAAAACCATATTTTACCTTCATTTTTTTTTCTCCCTCAGCTTTCGGGTTTTTAAGACTTTTCTTCTTCCGGGTATTCTAAGGGAGGGGAGAAGGGGGGAGGGGGGAGGTTTGTCCCCCCTTTTTTTTTGTTTGCTTTCTCTTCGTTTATATGTATTTTTAATTTTTTTTTCTCCATTCTTTCAGGTACGGTTAAATTTCCCTTTTCTTTTTTTTTTTCTTCTTCTTTTTCTTCATCTGTTTTAGAAATTGTCCCTGTTCACTCTTTCTTCTCTCTTCCTCCACCCCATGAGCAGAGCGTTATAGTTTCCCCCTCTTTTTTTTTTTTTTTTTTCTTTCTAAAAATTTCGTATTTCCACTTTTCCCGAGGGTAATATGAAAAAAAAAAAAAAGAAGGGTCCACAAATTATGGCCATCAACCTTCCACTAGCAAAAAAAAAAAAAAAAAAAAAAAAAAAAGAATAAGAAAAAAAGATGAGATGATGAAAGCATTTTTTTTAAAATTTTTATTATTTTTTATTTGAGTCCTGAATTTGTCGACATACGTTGTTCTTACTGAGGTGGGGGGAAAAAGAAAAAAAAAAAAAAGAAAGAAAAAAAGAACGGCGAGATTGCTTCTTCTTCGTTCTCCACCTATTCCAAGAGGATGTTTTTCCTTTGAGCAGGAACCACCTGCTTTCTCCCCCTCCTCCTCCTTCTAGAGATAATGATGATAACGAAACGATGCGAAAGGAGGAGAGGGGAAAAAAAAGAATTTTAGAAGAGGAGGGGGGAAGGGGGTTCTTTTTCCTTCTTCCTTTTATTTCAACATTTCCATTTCTTCCCATTTCACTGATTTAAAAGGAAGAAGGAAGTGAACCAGAAGAGAGAAGGTAGATGACACACATACACATATTAGTCCCATTTTCACCCATTCCTCGTTTTATGTAAGTTAGTCCTTTTTTTTTATATTATTACCATTCCCCACTGCTTGCTAGTCTGTCTACCCACCCGCTTTGTTTTTTAAATCATTTTTTTTTTCTCTCTCTCTCTCTTTCCCACACACCTTATTATTTTTTTTATCTGTTGGGAAAAAAAAAAAAAAAAAAAAAAAAAAAAAAAAAACAGCGACGTAAAAAAAAAAAAAAAGAAAAAAAAAACCACAAATATGCCTCGTTGGAGCTCATCAGTTGGATACTTCGGTGCGATCTCCGTGTCTTTCCTGTTCGTCACAGCACCTCACACACTCAGCACTTACTTCTATGGAACGCTGAACAAGCATAACATGGTTTGTTCCATTGGGAGGGGTTAAAAAAAAAAAAAGGAAAAAAAAAAAAAAACAGGTCTGGGAGAAGGAAAACGAGCGCAGGGCGAAGCTTGAGTAGAAAAAAAAAACTTTTTTTAGTGTACTTTTTTTTTTTTTCTTTTTTTTGGGTTTTTTTTTTTTGAAGGGCCCATCCCCCCTTACCCACCCGATGTCCCGGCGAAGAGGAAGAAATAGGAAATGTAGTTACTGTAGTTTCTTCCCCCCCCCCCCCCCCCCCACGCTTTTTTTTGTAATAAGATGAGACACGTCTGTTTTTTTACGATCACTACCGCGAAGGGAAAAATGGGAAAGGATTTTTTTTTTTTTTTCCTTTTTTAAAAAAAAGGAAACTAGTGTGATAAGGGGCAGTATTTTTTGTTTCCCCTCCCCAACTACCTTTCCCCCCTTAATTTTTTTTTCTTTGAAGAGAAAAAAAAACTTTTTTTAAAAAAAAAAAGACGGGGAAGAAAAAAAAAAGAGAAGATACGGGGGGGGGGGGACCTTTTCTTGTTTTTCTCTTTTTTTTCAAACCCCCACCCCTCCCCTCGTTTTTTTTTTCTTTTTTCCAGGTTCCCCCTCCCCTTTTCCTTCTTGTTTTTAAAGCGGTTGATAAAAAAGGCATAACACTTTAAAAGGAACAACAAAGAAAAGAAAAAAAAAAAGAAGAAAAAAACGGCAAACCGCGCTCTTCGCACCCTCTTGCGTCGCAGATTGTACCACATGGAAGCACCACCAAAAACCATTGAAGAAGCGATAGGGAAGGTTTACAGCAACATAGATGCTGCCTGCGAGAAGTACGGCAGGAACCCAAAAGAGGTCGTCCTCTGCATAGCAACTAAGACGAGAACCATGGAAGAAGTCAGAGAAGCCTGGAAATGGTGTCGGGAGGAGTCCCCTATCATGGGGGAGAACCAGGTGCAGTCTGCGTGTGGCAGGGTGGAGGACGGGGTGAACGACGAGAAGGTGGACAAACACTTCATCGGGCATCTACAGAGCAACAAGGTGAACCATATCTTAACCTATGCTGACTGTATTCAAACTGTAGACAGTATGAAGCTAGCGGACAAGCTACACAGCAGGCTGGAGCAACTTGACCGTACCCTTCGAGTGTACATACAGGTAAACACATCAGGCGAAGAACAGAAGTCTGGGTGCCAGCCTGACGAGGCTGTAAAGCTCGCTGTAGCCATCACTACGTCCTACTCCAAGAGGATCACTGTGGAGGGCCTTATGACCATCGGGGTGAACTCCCCTGATGATGAGCGTGTCGCTGCGTGCTTCCGGACCCTCCGGGAGCTCAAGGACGAAATCAACAACCTCGAGCACCCTTCCCTCACCATAGCACACCTCTCAATGGGTATGAGTGGCGACATGGACCTTGCCATCCGCGAAGGCTCCACCATGGTCCGCGTTGGCACTGCTATCTTTGGCGCCCGCGACTATTCCAAATAATATGTAACACTAACTTCCCTTTTTTTTTTCCCACCACTTTCCCCCCCCGACTTCGTGCAGTTTATTATCGGTTCATCTCAGATTATTTAAACGCTACGAAAAAGAAAAAGAAAAAAAAAAGATGATGCTTACCACGCTTCTTGGTGCTGCAGTGCTTTCGTACAACAATGGGGCACCTGACTCGAGGCTGCCGCCGCTTGGGTGGAGCAGCTGGGTGGCGCTGGGCCCCGGGACGGCGCACCCTGTGTTCGACTACTGCGACGAGCAGCAGGTGAAGAACACAGTGGACGCGTTCATCGCGCTGGGGCTGAAGGACGCGGGCTACAGGCACATCCACCTGGACGACTGCTGGGCACACGCGAGGAACGCAAGCGGTTACCTGTACCCCGACCCCGACCACTTCCCGAATGGGATGAAGCCCCTCGCAGACTACGTGCACAGCAAGGGGTTGGTGTTCGGGCTGTACACATGTGCGGGGACGGAGACTTGCGTCGGGGGCAGACCTGGGTCGAAGGACCACTGGGAGCAAGACGCGGCGGTGTTCGCGGAGTGGGGAGTGGACTGGGTGAAGATGGACTGGTGCAACACGCAGGGGATGACGCCGAAGGACACGTACCCCAAGATGTCCGCAGCGATGAACAAAACGGGGCGCGCCATGCACTTCAACATGTGCGAGTGGGGGAAGGACGCACCGTGGACGTGGGGCCCTGCAGTGGCGCAGTCGTGGCGCATGGCGGGAGACCACACGGGAGTCTGGTCGTCGACGAAGCTCGTGATCCAGGAGTCGGCAGCGATCCCTGCTGCGAGCACAGGGAGGCCGTACGCGTGGAACGACATGGACATGCTGGAGACGGGGAACTACGGGCAGGCGGCGCACGCGAACGGGAGGGAGTCGAACATGACAGCGGTGGAGTACAAGACGGAGTTCTCGATGTGGGCGATCAACGCGTCGCCTCTCGTTGTGACGACCCCGCTCATGAACTGCTCGATGGGGACGTGCGTCCCGACGATGACAGCCCTGCAGAAGGAGATCCTGCTGAACACGGAGATCCTTGCGATCAACCAGGACGTGACCCCCCAGGGGCGCCCTCTCAACGGCTTCCCCTCCGACTACCCCTCCCTCTGGGCACGCGCCCTTTCTGACGGCTCCTTTGCTGTAGCCTTCTACAACCAGAACGACGTCCCCGTCACAGGCTCTCTGAACCTCACCTCCCTCGGTTGGCCTGCCACCACCTCTGTCCTCCCCCGCGACCTCTGGGCTCACAAGAACCTCCCCGTCGCCACTGGCACTGTCGGCCCCTTTACCGTCCAGCCCCACGCTACCACCGTCCTCAGACTGACTAAGCAGTGAAAAGGCGAAACAAGATAAACGCCTAACGTTGTTGAGACTCATAGTGCCCCTAATCCCTGACTGCTTGACCCTTGAAGCAAGCAGTACTTTGGGTGTCGGGGTGAGCTTGTCTCGCACATTTTCCCTCCTCTTCTTCCTCTCACCTTCTTGAGAACTACATGTATTTATAACAATGTACTTAACACCAACAGGGAAAACTACAAATGGTAGCAGCATCCTTGCTGCTGTGCACAGCTGCCCTGTCGGCTTCACTCGACAGGAAGCACATCAATGGTGACAACTGGGTTCAGAAAACCGGCGGCTACAAGGTGAAGCCTTCAATCCCGCTGCACACAGACGTGCCGCCCAAGCAGAGGGGGACACCGCCTTACGTGCCCCCTCGTGACTGGATCTACAACACGACTGGAGGTCCTGTTGAGGGAAAGATCAATGTGCACTTGGTGCCCCACACCCACGATGACACTGGTTGGCAGGTGACTGTTGACCAGTACTTCTACGAGGAGGTGTACTACATCTTGGACACTCTCGTGATGCGCCTTCAGGAGGACCCCAACAGGAAGTTCATGTATGTCGAGACAGGGTTCTTCGCTAGGTGGTGGGACCAGCAGCCTCCCAAGAAGAAGGCACTGACGAAGAGTCTTGTTGAAAGCGGGCAGCTGGAGTTCATCAACGGTGGGTGGTGCATGCACGACGAGGCGTCGCCATACTACGTGGAGATGATCGACCAGACCACCAGAGGGCACCAGTTCCTTAAGAAGCACTTCGGTAGCAAGGGTTACCCCAAGGGCACCTGGTCTATCGACCCCTTCGGCCACTCTAACACCAACGCTTGGCTCCTTGGTGCCGAGTCCGGTATGGAATACGAGTTCTGGGGGAGGATGGACTACCAGGACTTCAACATGAGGGTGAACGAGTCGAGGCTGGAGTGGATCTGGCAGGGGTCGCAGTCCATGGGCGACTCTGCTCAGATCTTCGCAGGTGAGCTCTTCGGCGGAGGTCACGGCGGCTACGGTGGGTGGTTCGGGTTCGACGGCAACTCACCGCAGGTGCAGGACGACCCCTCGAGGCACGACTACAACGTCGACTGGTACGTCGACCAGTTCGTGCAGCACGCAAGGTTCCAGGACAAGAGCTTCCGCACCAGCCACCAGATCTGGGCCATGGGATCTGACTTTAACTACCAGAATGCCGACCACTGGTACCACAACCTCGACAAGCTCATCCACTACATCAACCAGAACGGCTCCGTGAATGCCTTCTACTCCACCCCTACTATCTACGTCAACGAGAAGAAGAAGGCGAACCTCACGTGGGAGGTGCGTCAGGACGATATCTTCCCTCTTGCGGATGCTGACCACCACTACTGGTCTGGGTACTTCACCTCGAGGCCCAGCTTGAAGAGGCAGGTCCACGTTGCATCGAACTTCCTGAACGCTGCCCGTCAGATGGAGGTCGTTTCCGGTGTGACCGCGCAGCAGGTCAAGACTCCCACCGAGCGCCCTGCCCCGCCCGTCGGCCCCAGCTGGACCGACTCTCTGGAAGGAACCGTTGGCGTTGCCACCCACCACGACGGTATGTCAGGTACTGAAAGGCAGGATGTGTCTGACGACTACGAGCAGCGTATCTCCGAGTCCCATGGCGAGGTTGAGGCTGGTGTTGCCCTCTCCCTCAACAAGCTTCTGGGCGCGAATGCGTCGTTTGAGCACTGCAACTGCAACTCTATGGGCGGCCAGAACTGCTTGAACATTTCGATGTGCGCACTGACCACCAACGAGGCCTCCTTTACTGTGGCTGCTTGGAACCCGCTCGGCAGGTCGAGCAGGCAGGTTATCACCCTGCCCGTGACGGGCGCCGGCTGGAACGTTTCTGTCAACGGTAAGGCTGTGCTGTGCCAAACCACTGAGCTGGATGCCAGGACCAAGGGTCTTCCTGAGCTGTACCTGAACTACTACAACATGTCTGCGTCGCAGGCTGCTGCCGCCAAGGCGGCCCTGGCAAACAAGGCAACCCATGCTCTCAGCTTCGCCATCACCATTCCCGCCATGGGCTTCAGCACCGTGACCGCACTCCGTCAGAACAACGCCAAGAGCCACGTTAAAGCCGTGAAGGCAGCGCCTAAGAAGGGCAGCACCATCTCCATCTCCAACGCGAAGTACGAGCTGTCCTTCGACACCACCACTGGTACTACTACTGTCCTCAAGAACCTTGTGAGCAATGCCACCACGAGCCTGGTGACAGTCATTGGGTGGTACAACAGCTCTGTGGGCGGCTGCACAACCGACCCCACCACCAACCCCCAGCACATGTGCGATGGCCAGAGGAGTGGTGCCTACATCTTCCGTTCCAACAGCTCCGACGTGTTCTACCCCGGCCCCAAGGTGGTCCCTGCCCTCAACGTCGTTAAGGGAAACTTGGTGCAGGAGGTGTACCAGGTGTTCAGCCCATGGGCCACGGCTGTCTACAGGCTGTGGAGCGGGCAGGCTTACGTTGAGGTGGAATGGACAGTGGGACCCATCCCCGTTGAGACCCCATGGGTGCCCTCTGTTGTGCCCAACATGCCCAACCACTGGGGCAAGGAAGTCATCGTGAAGTACAGCAGCGGTCTGCAGTCACAGGGTGTCTTCTACACAGACTCCAACGCCAGGGAGATGGTGAAGAGGCAGTTCAACAAGAGGGGTCCTTCGTACCCGCCGCTTGTGGTGAACGAACCAGTTGCAGGGAACTACTACCCTGTGAACGCAATGATCAGCGTTCAGGACACGCAGCACCAGCTTGCGGTGCTGACGGATGTGTCGCAGGGTGGGGCGTCGCTGCAGGACGGTGCTGTGGAGCTGATGGTGCACAGGAGGCTGTTGGCGGATGACAACCGTGGGGTGCAGGAACCGTTGAACGAGACGATGTGCGGGTGCAATGACATCAACGCACAGCCCGGGCAGATGGGTGAGCATGGGCACCTGGGTGATGGTGGGTGCTGGTGTGAAGGGCTGACAATGAGGGGTAAGCACTTGTTGATCTTTGACACGATTGAGAAGGTGAACGAGCAGCGCAGGCAGTCCATGGAGGAGCTGTCGTTCTCGGCAACACTTGCCTTCAGCAAGGGATTCCCTGCGTTGGGGAAGAAGACAGAAAGCTACCTCGCGCAGGACCTCCCGGCCTCTGTGAAGCTTCTGACATTGACGAACAACTACGTGGACATCAACACAGGGAAGCTCTTGCTGCGTGTTGCACACCTCTACAGCGTTGGTGAGAGCTCTGTCTACAGTGTCCCTGTCACAGTCGACTTCTCTGCGATCTTCGCCAAGCAGGGCCTCACCATCACCGCCATGGAGGAGACCCAGCTGACCGGCACTTACTCCCTCACTGAAATGGACAACAAGAAGCACAAGTGGGAGACTTTCGATCCTACCGGTGGTAAGGTGCTTGAGCAGCTCAATGAGTTCAAGTCCTTCAACAAGAGGTACCCCTTTGATGTTAAGGCGTTTTCCGTCGTTGTGAGGCCTATGGAAGTGAGGACTTACCTTGTTAACTTCAGTTAGAACAGAGAAGGAGTTAGAACAGAGAAAGAAAAAGATAATCTAACGGATATATCTTGAGTGTGGGTGTTTTTCTAGTTTTCTTTTTTTTTTGCTTCCATGAGTAATGTCATAACGTTTTTCTTTTTTTTTTTCTTTCCCTTTTTTTTTTCCCCTCGTCGGCCAGACGTTCTCAGAGCGCAAATGCATCCGCATTTTTTTAATTTAAATTATTTTTTTTTTTTGAAATTTAAAAAAATCCCCCCCTCTTGACCCAAGAGAAGAAGGGGAATAGCAAACAAAAAAGAAAGATTAAAACGCATATTTTTGGTCTTCCTTTTCGTTCTGAGAATTTAAAACTGTTACTTTTGTTTTTGTTTTCTTTTTTTCTTTATTGCCGTATCACAACGTGGGGGGCAGTCATGGCAAATAGGTTCGATTTGCTAAGACGCCCTCTCCTATCTTTTTTTTTTTATGTTGTCTGTTGTCCTCTCCCGTTTGTCCCCCCCCCCTTTTTTTCTTTTTCTTCTTTTTCTTTCCGCTCTTTCTTTCTTTCTTCCCCTCACTTTTCACCTCCCACAACAAGGTCCCATCTTCCTTTAAAGAGACTGCTATAACGAACTAGGGTTCGATTTCTTAGGTATGCAATACCAAAGGAAATAAAAGAGGGGGGGGGGGGGGGAGAGAGAGAGGGGCAAACGGGGGGGGGAAAATAAAAGAATACAAGATAAAAAAAGAGAGAGAAAATGTAAAATCGTTTGTTGTTTTTTTTTCTTTTCTTTTTAGGTGGAGGAGGTGCGGATTTATTTCTACCTCGTTCCACCCCTTTTTTATTTTCTCTCTTTTAACCCCCCCCCCCCCAACCCTACTTTTTTATTATCACGCTTTTTTTTTTTGCCAAACCGGCAACCAAAAAAAAAAAAGGGAAAGGGAAAGGGGGAAAAAAAAATGCAAAAAGTAGTGAAATGGACATTGATTTCGATGGTCTTCAGCTTTTTCTTAGTGTTCCAGGGTGGACTGTTTGTTTGGGAAGGAGACACGGGGACGGCGGCCACCAAGGAGAAACCCACCGTAGGTAAGGCAGATCCACACAGATCAAGCTTTACCCCCACGTCTTCTTCCCCCTCCCCCGCCCCGGAAACTAAAACGAAGCCACAAGACAGAAGATCAGTTAAGGTAGAACTCCACACGGTTGTAACAGTTGGATGTGGTGGTGCTGCTACATTGAGAAGAGGCACCGGCCCTTCACAGACGTCCGTTCAAGTATACCAAACATGGGCAGCAGAACACAGTTGGTACAAAACAGGCATGGAAGGGGAGTTGACAAGAGTGATATCTGGTTGTCAAACCGACTTCGACTACGGGTTGTTCTCTGCAACCGCTGTCCCTCTAAAAAACACCATTATAAAACCCGGGGAGAAGATTCCTGAGGAATACTACCAGAATCGCCTTCACTCATACTTCTCCTCGTCTGCTAACAACCCAAGCTACGCACAAGGCAACAAGGCACGAATCCTCTTAGAATGGCTGCACGACGTCCCTGTTCGCGGTGACTTCATCATGATGGTTGACCCAGACATGATATTCGGACGCAGTTTTTCACCTGTTCAGATGGGTGCTGCGCCAGGTGTCCCTGTTGCACAAGTTTATCAAATCGAGCTTAAATGGAGGACGTGGCTCACTGAGATGTGTGGTGAGGCGTGCGATTACTTCAAAGAAGTCTCTGATCACGATGCTGTTTACAAATACCACGCAGGTCCCCCATACATCTTTCACTCTAAGGATTTCACTCCCTTCCTTGAGACGTGGAAGCCCCTTGTGGACCCCATCCATAGGAAGTACCAGCGTATTGAATCCGACATGCTTGCTTACGTCATCACAGCCGTTAAGCTTCGCCTCCCTCACATTCTCCTTGAAAAGTCCGATTGGACCCCCGGTCCTGGTAAAGGTGCGTTGTCCGGTGGATGTCAAGGTCTCATGTTCAAAAAAGAAGGTCTTCCCAGCCCGCCTGTTCTTCACTACTGTAGTAACTATAAGGTCGACTCGCCAAGCTGGTTTATTAACAAGCATTGGTTGAGACCCGGCCAGCTGTCTGTTTTCCATCATATCATCGACTGCGAGATGCCGTTGTTGACCCCGCCGTCCATGGAGAGCACAGGAAGCACGTCGGGCACAGACGTACAGAAGGATGTGTTCTGGTCCGGGCTTGCGATGGTCAATGGGATCAACGACATGCTTGTCGCACATAAAAAGCTGAACTGTCCCCCCGGCGTGCGTGTCGGGTTGGAGTACGGGCTGACGTTCCGCGAGAGTCAAGGCAACGACGCGTATAAGTTCGCACCCGGAACGGACCCTGGCCTCAACAACACCTACCAAGGCCTTGTGGGCGTGCACAGCTTGGGAACGCCTGACGAAAAGCTCTTGACCACTGACATCAAGAAAAGGAATACATTGCGCGAGACATCAGGTTGGTCGTGGTACTGCGACACTCACACCACCGGTTTGGGCTGTAAAGTAGTTACTGACCACAGCGGGCCATTTTTGGTGCACCCCACAGAGGGAACCCCCGTAGTGTTCTGCAAAAAAGCCTCTCGCAGTTTTGCGGCCAAGGCTTCTGAATGCGAGGACACTGATGCCGTGTCTCTCGGCCACGCATCTCCGAAGCCGGAAAAGTTTATGGAGAGGGAGCTGTACCACTGTGAGGACCAAACTCACGCAGTGGGTGCAACATGCAAGGGAGGGAAGCTCATCGGGTACGTTGGTTAGTGTGGGGTGTGCACTTTTGCTCATATTGTTTACTCGCTCTGCGATGTCTCTCTTCTGTAACATATCATAAGGTCCGAAACAACCATAAATGGCGACCGCTGTGGCAAACCTGCACTCGAGTGCGTTCCTGTCAAGCAGCAAGAACCACCCGTCGGTCCTCTCAGACGACATCATCACAAAGAAGGGACCAGAAAGTGATGCGGTGCTTGTTTTCAGGCTGCCGGAGTCGAACAAGGGGAGGGTGCAGACGACACTTCGGCTGCCGCTAACAGCAAGTGTAGGGGAGATGAAAAGACAGCTGCTGGGGCTAGAGAACTTCACAGACCCAGAGTCGTTGGAACTGTGGCATGACGGGGTTGTGATGGAGGAAGGAAGGACACTGCTGACATACACCGAGACAGGATTCCTGGGGATGATAAGAGTGCGCGGGGGGCACAAAGAGATCCGCATCGCCACAGCAGGTGTAGACATTGTGTTCCCTATGAAGTGGTCCGTAGCACAGACCCTAACAGATATTCTGCGCTGCATCGTCACACGGACAAAGAAGCTCTGTGGCCGCATGCTCGACCTCACGACCATCAGGCTCTGCATGGGCGGCACTACACTCCCTATTGAGAAGTGCTACAGGTACCCAAGGCAATACCTTGACAACTCTCAAACGCTGGCATCTTTGGGCGTCAGCCAAGCAGGGCAGCCTTGCTCGGTGAAGTTCCGAAGGCTGAGGAACGGAGAGGAAGTGTTTTATCTGTTGCCGTTGGGAGGGGATTCTACGGTTGGGGATTTAGAAGAGGCGGTGGTGAAGCAGCAGAGGGAAGATGCGGAGAAAGATGCCGACGAAGGGTGGGTCGCAGGGGTGTTACGACCAAAAGCAGCCGGATCCATTCACAGGAGGGTATGGGACGATGAGGACGAGACGGTTTCCCCCTGCGGCGTGCGGCGCATCTATCTATTCATGCCCGACAGCCCTCAGTACTGCACCTCTGAAGGGCTTAATAAAGGCGAACCGTACTTCACGTTTCACCCTCCTAGCAAAGAGGCGCCGGCGTTCATTGACGTTGATCAGGATTATTCAGTCCCGCACTTGACAGATCTGGGTGTCATCCCTGGTGTGGTGCTCGAAATGAGCTTCTACTGCCCAGGCATCAAGGCGTGGTCCGGCAGCCTCGAGGAAGCAAAACAAGATGATGGGTCAGAGGAGGAGATTACTGTAAAGATAGAAAACGGCAGCATCTTGCGCATCCCCGCGCGCCTTGACGAACCCTTCGAGTCCATCTACTATAAGGTATGGTGCGCTACAGGCCTCCCTCCTTTCGAGACCACTCTTATCACCGAGCAAAGCATCGCCATTCATCGGCGAGACACGTTGGACTCCCTTGGGTATGACATGACTCACAGCCACTTCTCATCCTTGCTACAGGCTTCTGCCCGAGTCTGTCTTAATCTGCAAAATCGGACCCACGTAATTGAGTTTAATTTAACCTTTTTCTTTTTGTTTAACCACCGCAGCGAGAAGAACTTTCTCATCCCCCCCTTCTTTTTTTTTTTTTTTTTTTCCTCTTGCCCTCTTTGCACTTACGTGTAGGGTTTTGTTCTTTATAATTGAAAAGCGTCATTTCCCTCCTTTCCACACCTTCAAGTTAATTTGCAAGGAGCCGGATAAAATAAGAAACAAATGCCATGCACGGCCAAGGGAAGGTTGGTGTTTGAGAAACCGACAGTTTCCGGAGGGAAGAAGCCCATGCACAACACACTGGTCAAGCTTATAGACGATGACTTAGGTCCTGATACAGTGCTGGCGACCGCGGAGACAGATAAGAACGGTGAGTTTGAATTCAAGTACGACCCAAGGGACGCCGGAAGCTTTGACACCCCGGACCTTAAAGTAGAGGTGTTTCTCCCTGAGGTGAGGTATAGCAAGAAAACGGAGAAGGCTGTGATTAGTTACATCCCTGTAAAGGGGTACCAACCGAAGGTGTTTTGCAATGTAAAAGGTGATCACCATTTTGGGGACATCGTGGTGCCGTGTTGGGAGTACGCGCCTGAAGCAGTATCCTTCACACCAAGGCTGCTCATAGACGACAGCCATGTCATGGCGCAGGAACAGAGGCGGGGCCGACAGGCGATGACTGTCGAGGCTGGTATCAAGACCGCTGTTGCACTTTTTGTCCCTCCCAAGAACAAGACTATGAAGATGGATGACGAAGTACCAGGCACATCCCGGTCTGATGAGTATTTTGTCGACTTCCTGTTGAACGGCTTCAACCCGTGCGTGCTGAAGAAGGAAGCCACAGGTGTCGACGGAGCGGCGCCTCGTTATTACGTTTCTTTCAAATGGGACGGCATCGCGCAGGACGGCGTGCACTTCGCTCCGAACACCACGGCGTACCTCACCAAGGACGGCGATAGCTTCGTTCTCGCGGGCGTTGAGGTTACAAAACGCAACGGCTTCCTCACCAGATCCGCCAGGGCGGGGGTCGAAAAACCAGTGTTATATACCAAAGAGGGGTGCAAACCCGAGATGTGGGACAGGGTGAAGAGGCTGTGGAGGGTTAACGCGTTTCTATTCGGCGAGGCTGTCACACATTTAGGAAACACACACTTGAACGTGGAACAGTACATCGTCCCAATGCAGAGGAACATCAGGAAGAACCCGATTCTGCAGATCCTCGCGCCGCACACGTACGGGACGGTGGCGATCAACAATGGGGCGGACAACATCCTCACGGGAGGAGCGGGGCTCGTGGTCTCGGTATCGGCAGCTACGAGCAACTCTGTGGCCGTAGTAGTCCGTAACGGGTTTGTTGGTGTGAACTGGTACGGGTGGAAGCCGCGGGAGGCAGTCTGCGATGCACATCGATTCGCAAAGTCGCAGAAGTTGTTCTGGGACGTTGTTACAAAACATGTTGACATGTTCTTCGAGGAGAACATCGACACCATCGTGGAGCACTGGCATGAAATCGCAAGATTTTCAGAAGAATTAGTCGAAAACAGCGTCCCGTACACGAACCAAGAAGGCACCGACGATGTTGACCCCAGTGAGGTAAATTTATCAACCCACCCGCACCCTATGCGGGCGAACGGGACAAGATCCTCAGTGTCCCCCGTCACACTGGTAGACACCCTCGACAACGATAATAAAAAGGAAAACATCGAGAATTTAAAACAGCTCTGCAGATACATCATTCACACAGCAACCTTCGTTCACTCGTGGGTCAATGATTCGCAATATGATGTAGGCGGCGATCCCGACTTTGCTACGCTTGGTGTTGACTATGACATCACTGATTTAGCTAAATCTGCGGCTGAGTCTGTCAGTGACGATAGCCGTAGGAAGCACACACTCACGACTTACATACTCACACAGCTGAAGTATGGGTACCTTATTAAAGATGAGGACAGCGATGTTCCGCCCAACCTGAAGAAGATCCTCAATAGTGAACGGCATGCTTTTGAGGGGCTTGGATTGGATATCAATGTTATTCGGTCATGTATCAACACGTGAGCAAAACTTGAGGGAAAAAAAAAGAAGCTAGTAATAGTTTTTTATGTGTTTCCCCCCCCCCCCCCCCCCCCCCTCTTTATAAAAAACCCCCATAAGTAACAACAAAAAAAAAGAGAACGGGGAGGGGAAATAGTGCGAGATACTCTCTTTTGGGGGGTTTTTTTTTTCCCCATATAATATTCAAAATGCAAATGTGATTTTTTTTTTTTAAGAAAAAAAGAAAATGATAAAAAAAAAAAAATAAAAAAAAAAGATGAGTAAAGGATTTGCGCATTTTCTGCAGGTTCTGTGTCTTTTTCTTTCCAGATTTTTTCTTCTTCCCTTGCTCGAGCGGGGAGGGGGGGGAGGAAAAAAAAAAGAGAAGAAAGAAATCACGTTGTTTTTGATAGTTGTGTCGTTCTCCTCCTTTTGTTTTTCAACGTTTTTTTTCTTCTTCTTTCTTTTTTTTCTTGTATGGCTTCCCCCTTTTTTTTCTCCCCCTTTTCCTTTACCGAGACTCAAAAATGCACACAGGGGAGAAAAAAAAAAACCGAAAAGTCACTACATGGCGATATGCCCACTAAGTGCAGAGGAGAAAGAGTACCTAAGCGGGCCACTAGAAGATTTGTTTGAAAAGCTTAGAAAGGGGAATGGAAACAACGCCAAGAAGTGGAATGAGGTGCTGGGAGAGTGTTATAACACTCTGAAGAGTGACGCCGCAAAGCAGGCGGCAAAAAAGAAGGTAGAGGTCGGTGCTCTCAAGTTATTTACATGGTCCAACAAAGGTGAGCTAGCTGCTTCGTTCTTCGCGGTCTGCAAGTTTGCAAAGAACCTTGGTATTGCTCTTTCTCACAGTCAAAACAATGTGTTATCCGCTTTGTGTGCTGCCTTCATCAAAACATCTCCTGTTCCTCCCCATCTCATCACCACCAAGCGAATCCGCACTAAGATTTCTGACTTCCTTGCCGGTGGTGCCTATCAAGGAACGATAGTCCCTACAGCATCCACCGCCACGACACAAAAAGCAACCCCGCCCCCACCAAAAAGGAAACGAGTGTCTACAGCACCCGCTGCATCGCCACCGGGAAAGAAGATCAAGAAAGCAGAACAACATACACAGAAAAAGGAAAAAGACGAGGACAACGAGGACTGCACAACCCCGACACAGCCCACTGACATTTGCAACACCCCTCCACATCAGTGTATTAAAAAAATACCAGAAAAACTGTCTCCAATCGCTGCTGTGGAGGAGGAACAGCCGAGCACACCAAAGACAAAGGCAACAATGGAGGAGGAGCAACATCCAAGCACACCAAAGACAGAGGCAACGGCGAGCCCGTGTGATATTCTTACCACACCACCTAGCTGCAGTTGGTCGAACCCGAGGAGGAAGAACGCGGCAAGACCTCGTCCTGCTGGCGTTTCACACGACGCGGAAACAACAGCAGCCACACAGTTCTTCACAGGGATCTCGCAGGGGATGTTTTCATTAGAACAGGATAGGTTCGCAGGGATGGAGTTACAGGACAGACTTCCGCTTCAGGTGAAGTACACAAAGGAATTGTTAGAAGCACACTTTGAAGGCGTGGTTGTAACAGCGAAGCTAGCGGCCGCGCTGCAGATGATCTGCTGGGCTGTGAGGATGTGGCTCTACATTGCCGCTCGCATCGTGCACGGTAAGACAACGGAACCCCAAGATGATGTCGAGAAGCTTATTCCGCACATTGAAAATCTAGCAGAGTTGGCAAACAGGTACCTAGACCATTCCCTCACTGCCCCACACATTGAGAAGGTGTTCAAAGACGACAAAGGGCCGCAGCTCATTGAAGCACTGAAGCATGTCAGCATCTCGCGTACCCTCCCGCAAACCGTCGCTCTCCTTCGTGCCATTGAAGAAAGCGAGATTTCCCAGAACACGCCACTGCCTTCTCCAAGCTCGTTTTCTTCGATCATCCCCACACCCCAGAAGTCGGTTGCTCTCCCCACCTTTCCTGACCTTTCTATCATGGAAGATCATAGAGCTTAGATATGAATTTTAAAATCTTAAAATGTTTTTTGTTTTTCTGTCCCCCCCTTTCCCTTGTTTTTTATTTTCAGTCTCGAATCGAGCTATTGAGATAAAACACCAAACATCCAGCCCTCTCAAAAAGAAAAAAGAGAAAAGTAAACAGCACGTTGTGCTTGTAAGCATGTGAAGATGGGCTGCGGGGCTTCGCGAGACAACCTCCCTCAAGAAAAACGTGAAAAGAAACGGCATAAAAGGAAAGAAAAGAAAAAGAAAAAACCAGACACGGCGTATCTGAAAAACACTGACACGAAGGAGGCAGTGACAGAGAACAATGAGCGCCAAAGGTCCGTGAGCTTCATCGCGCCTCCTCAAGAACAGGTTCCTTCTGGCCCCGAGGAGGGCAATGAAGTGACACTATGGCAACCGGAAGAAGTAGATGCCGATCAGACAAAGGTGCTGAAGCTTGTGACCGAGGAAGAAGACGTCTTGTGCATAAGCCAGTCGGTAAATACAGACCCAGACATTACAGTTCGAAAGGCCACTCAGGCGAAGGAGCTCATCGATGCGTTCGTGCTGTTCATCGAATCTGAGCCACTTCTGCACTCCGAGCAGAGCATAGCCGACTATCTGTTCGAGCGGATAAAAGAACTTCCAAACGTATTTCAAAACAGCCCGACGGTTTGTCGCGTCGCTGGATCCGTGTCCAGCTTGCAGTTCTTATGCGACGGGGGAGGGAAAAAGCAGAAAAAGAATGCCAGCAGGCTATCCCCGAGGACCCATCAGTCAGGGAAGCTGATCCCGTTTAGAGTCGCGACACAGCACCACCTGCACAAAGAGGGTTCCGTGGGGTCGAACGCATGGGAGACAAGCAGTGACGCGTCCCAACGGTCGATGGTGTCGCATGTCCTGAGCCACATCGCCGGCGGGAAGAAGCGGCCTGAAGAAGAGTCGAAGGTGTCAGTGCTTGAGGGTGACCCCTTGGAACAGCTGTTAATCTCTGCCGCAGAGATCGTACAAAACTCCGCAGAAGGCCAGGAAACCCTGAGTAGTGTGGTCGCTTCAGAAGTAGCACGGGTAATGAGTGCCGAAAGCGCAACTATTTGGTGGCTGCGAGGAAGCGAATTTGTGGCCTATGTCGGAGCTGAGCAGCAAACAAGCTCATCTCTCAAAACTGCAACAGTGACAAAGCAACTAGTGATGCCGCTCGACACTCTCGCCAAGAATAGCCCCGAAAGGGAGGTTTACAACACGAAGAGCCACGTGCACTACCGTGCCGACTTCGACACAGATGGCTTTGTGCACCACGAGAAGCATGAAATGCGTGAGGTGCTCTACCACCCTATCAAAAACAAAGGAGTGCTGATCGGGCTTTGCAAGTGCTGCAACAAGAACAGAGATCAGGACATCGACTTCTCAGAAGATGAGATCAACTTGTTAACGTCTCTACTGATCTTCACGGGAGTCTGTCTCCACAACTACACGCTGTACGGAGAGCTCAGGGGAAGCGTTGAAAATACGCAGAGCATGCTGAACCTGACGGCGGACGTCAGCAATGCTGGCTTTGACATCGCAAAGCTGTGCGGGTGCATCATCACCACAGCGCAGCGATTGCTGGAGTCAGAGGCGTGCAGACTGTTCCTTGTCGATAACCACACATCGGAGCTGGTCACCATCATTGACGAAAAGGAGTACAGGTTCTCGAAGCACAAAGGCGTTGAGGGGACTGTCTTTGCGACAGGCGACTCCGTTAACATGGCTGACGCATATAAGCACAGCAACTTTAACCCGCAGCTAGACCGCATGCTAGGGTTGCGCACAAAGAGCATACTGTGCGTGCCGATCTACTGTGACAAGGAAATAGTGGGCGTGGCGCAGCTGCTTAACAAAAGAGGTTCCTTGCAGTACACCGAAATGGACCAGCAGCAGTTAGTACGCCTGTGCGAGTACTGTGGGAAGAGCATCGGGAACGTCCTTGTTCATGAGAAGATGATGAAGGAAAAGCGGACCACGCAGTCGGTGTTGTCGACGGTGCAGCATCTTCAGTCGGTGGATTTGACCAACATTGCGGAGATCGCAAACAAGATAATGGAGAATGCGAAGTCGCTTGTAGTGTGCGAGGCGTCCGACCTATGGATGGTCAACAAGGAGACAGCGTCGCTGCAAGCACCGACAGCGGAGAAATTGCCTTCTGCTCCATTTGATGAAACAGTAGCCGGGCGTGTGGTGGTGCAAGGCACTGTGGTCAACGTGCAGAACGCTGATGAGGACCCTCGCGTGTCGAAGGATCCACTGCTGGCGTCATGCAAAGAAGTCCGATCCATCTTGTGCCTCCCCATTAAGAACCTTGAGAACGAGGTGCTCGGCGTATCCCAGCTGGTGAACAAGGAAAACGGTGCCTTCACTGCTGATGACACCCGCATCATGGAGCTCTTCAGCAGCTTTGCAGGGATGTGTTTGCGGACTGCCGGTTTGATAGAGTTCATGAAGAAGTCTTCATCTGCACATTCGAAGCTTGTTAAACTGATGTCGTGTGTCGGCATGCCAAAACACTCTAGGGCACCATCGTTATTTAAGGCCAGCACAAGCACAAAAGCGCACAATGTGATGATCCCTCTGACCAGCGAAGAACAAACGTTGCTGCTGAAGCCGAGCTTTCCCATCCACAAGTACCAGATAACTCTCCCGGAGCATAGCAGGCTCGTCTCGTTGTGCGGGGAGCTGTTTTCCTCCTTCGGCATACCCCAGGAGTTCAATATATCTATTGACGTCATTTGCAACTTTGTTGCCTCAGTACAAGGGAAGTACAGGCAGATCCCATACCACAACTTTACGCATGCCTTCGATGTGACGCAGGTGCTGTGCATTTGAAAGACAAAACACAAAAAGAGAAAACAATGACAGACGGTCTGCACCTATCTAGACAGCCTCCCTGATGGGAAGTACATCACACGGTTGGACAGATTCGCACTTATTGTGACAGGTATACAAAAAAAGAAGAAAGTAATCCTCCCTCCCACACACACAAAGCACTCTGTCACGATATTGACCATATGGGGCTGAACAATTCTTTCCAGCTGAAAGCGGAGACTCCATTAGGGGTGTTGTCAAGGTGTTTGGGAAATTTTAAAAAAAAATAGAAAAAAAAAATAGCATATCCGGGAGCAAGTCGGTGTTGGAGGTGCATCATTGTAATCTAACGATTGAGATTTTGAGGTTTGTGTTTTTTTTTTTTTTTTTCCCTCTATTTTTTCTAATTTATTTCATAGCGCACCCGAAACGAACATATTAGCAGGGCTGGAGCATAAGGATGCCAAAGACGCGTGGCGGACTGTGATCGACTGTATCCTTGGCACCGACATGGCGCGGCATCAGGAGATTTGTTCAAGCTTCAGTGAAATGATGACCGAGTATGACGTAGAGTCTTCTTCGAGTAGAAGGCTCTTCATGACAATGCTCCTTAAGGCAGCAGATATCAGTAATGTTACCAAACCTTTCGAAATCAGCAAGCTTTGGGCTCACCGAATCACAGACGAATTCAATTGGCAGGGTGACTCGGAAAAAGCAGCTGGTATTCAGGTCACCCATCAATATCAAGATCTCAAAACTGTTCAGCTCGGGTTCATTAATGCCATGGCATTACCAATGTACACAATGCTGGCAACTGGAATACCCGAGCTGGAGTTTATCTTGGAAGAACTGAAGAAGAATATTGGATTATGGCAGGAACACGACTAGGGCTATGCTGGCATGGAAACGCGTTTCCAGCATTTTTTGAAAAAAAGGGAAACGAAAACGGAAACGTTTCCTGCCAGCATAGGACTGGGGGGGGCGAGGGGGCATGTCTTGCTATCGTTTTCGTCTTTTTTTTTTCACTCCCTCTCTTGTTGAGATGTTTTTACCCGGGTAGAGGGCAAGCATGCTGCTCATTTTTTTTTGCATGAACAAAAAAAAAAAAAAAGAAAGTAGTAGCATGCAGTGCTTACCTCGGTTTGTACTTTGTGCACAAATTCTAAGTACCGACTCTTTTTCTCTTACCAAGAACTCAAACTTTGAAAGGAATGTGTTATTGAAAAAAAAAAGAAGAAGAAGAAGAAGAAAAAAGAAAAGAGCAGAGACAACTTGTCCGTTTGTCCCTACTGTAAGGTGAAAACGCACATTCAGCCCCGACTCTTTTTCTTCTTCTTTACTTTTTATCTGTTCTCCTCCTCTCCTTGACCCCCTTTTCCAAGGGGGAAAAAAATAGTTTTTTTGAAAAAGAAAGAACTTTTTTCTTCTTTACCCCCCCCCCCCCCCCCCCGGAAAGAAAAGGCAGATCCGAAAAAAGGGGCGAGGAAAGGGGATTTTTTTTTTTTAAAAACGAAAAATGCCAGACCAAACGGACGACTTTGGGTTCTACGTGGGTGAAAAGTCTGAAGACTACGAGCTGGATAAAGAAACAGAAGCAAGAAGGGAGGAGAAATGGTCGGAAATGTTGGATAAGTGGGAGAAGACAAAGAAAGACCGGATGACGAAAGTGAAGGAAAGGGTTCGGAAGGGGGTCCCAGCGACAATGCGGGGAAGGGTCTGGGCGTTGCTGACCGGTGGGAAAGAGCTGGCGGACTCCAACCCGGGCCGGTACGTGGCTCTGCAGAAGATGAACGACACTATCCCGCAAGAGATTCGAGATATCATCACCAGAGACCTCCACCGCACTCTCCCAAACCATTCCCTTTTCAGAGACGAATCTGCAGGCGGGCAACAGATTTTAAAACGAATTCTCAATGCCTACGCAGCGCATGATCCTACAGTCGGCTACGTCCAAGGCATGGGCTTCATCGCAAGCATGCTACTCGTCACTAAAATGACTGAAGAAACAGCATTTTGGACATTCGTCGCAATAATGACAAACCCGACATTTCACATGCAGCAGCTGTACCTCCCAGGATTCCCGGAGCTTAAAAAAATGCAATTTCAGCTTGATAAATTGACCGAGAAATTCTTGCCGAAGCTCCATGCGCATTTCAAATCGCAAGATGTCGATGCCTCTCACTCTGCAAGCCAATGGTTTCTTACGCTTTATGTATATCAGTTCCCTGATCACCCGTACCTCTTAATGCGAATCTTGGACACGTTTATAATGGAAGGCTGGAAGGTTATGTTTCGTGTTGCTTTGTGCTTGTTCAAGCTCGAGCAGGAGAACCTGTTGAAAATGGGGATGGAAGAAATCTACCCTCACCTGAAGAATCTACAGAATAACAAGGCGCCGGACTACTTCATGCATGAGATGTTGAGGCTGTCTCTCAAGACAGAGCATTTGCAAAAATACGGCAAAGAGTACGACTCTAAAGATATTGAAATGACGTAAAAGAAAAGACGTAAGGCAAAAAAAAAAAAAAATAGAAAAAAAAGAATATACAAAAGACCCCTTTTCTTCTTTGTGTGAGAATTCTTCCCCCCCCCCGCTTTTTTTTTCTCTTCCCCCTTTGTTTCCCTTGTTCCCTCATAAGAGCTTTTTACCAAGCACAGCAATCTCCTAATAATATAATTGGGCATTTTCTTTTTTTTTTCCTCCCAGTATTCAGAGGATCTAGGAGAGAAAAGAAGAAGAAGAAAAAGCGGGGGGGGGGGGGGGGGGGAACACTCTCAAAAGAAATAAATACAAAAGGTTCCGACACAGTGCAAACAAAAAGAAAGAAAGTAAAATATAAAAAAGGAAAAGGGGGAAAGGGGGGGAGGGGTTTGAGGATCGGTTGCTAATTTTCTTTTGTGCTTGCCCACCTCCCTCCTTTTTTTTGTTTCAGTTTCCGCCAATTGGAGGATTGCGCGCACATCTTCACCCTGCTCCTTACTCTCCACCCTTTCGTCGCCACTTTTTTTTAAAACATGGCCGGTGAGCGCAATAACGCATATAAGTTAAAGTTGTTGTTTTTTTTGGGGTCGTGGAGGTTTGAGAAGGAAGACAACTGGGCTGACCTCCCCATTCACCTCCGGGTTGGGAAAGAAAGGGAGCCGCGACTCTGCCCATGGAGGGGAAGGTACGCCTACGGGTAATGACAGTGCTAACTGACAGTGCTCTCAACTAGATCCAAGGGGTTTGTACTCCTTTACGGGGTTGGGAGGAACACAAATAGAATCAACTTTACCTCCCTCCCTCCTATTTTTCTTCCCATTATCCCAAGGAGCAGAGTGCTGTAGGTAAGCTGCGTAGTGTAGTGATGTGGCACTCACCTGTGCACGCTGGGGCAACCCGCTCTTAAGCCCGCCGACTCTCACGTGGAGCATCCAGGACCAAAGTACCCGCCTACCCATGGCGGAAGAACGCTGTCTTTTTTTTGTTTTTGTTTTTGTTTTTTTTACAACCGACAACACCCCTTCCCTGCACACTCTTTCCGTGGTTCACTTTTGAATATTGCATCTGCATTGTGTGGGGGAGAGGGGAACAAGAAAAACAAAACAACAAAAAGCTCCCTCCTTACACGGCGCCAAAAAACAAAACAAAGAAAGAAGAAGAACACATGCCTCTCCCAATCGCAGCAGGGCTGTTCCTCACTGGTTACGGCAGCCTTCTAGCCGCACCCTTCGTGCTGGTAAACAAGGCACGTCCAGTGAACAGCGAATTTCCTGATTTCGATGAATTAGTTGATTTGGATGTGGAAGAAAGTGACGGGGAAGAAGGGGAAGGGGAGGTTGGAACGGACAAGCCGGATGCAAACCGGGAAGAAGAAGAGGAAGAGGAGGAAGAAGAAGACGACGAAAACCACAACAGCAAACCGGGAAACAATACTTTCGAACAGCTATTTGTAGAATGGGAAGACATTGATGACGGGTGAAGACGTATTTTCCTTCCCCCCCCCCTCTCAAAATGCAAAAAAAGAACTCCCCACTAACATTAGAATGGACTCAAAATGGGAAGAACTTGACTTCCGATGCAGAGCTTCGATTAATTCTGGAAAGGCTTTGCAAACAATTGTTGTCAGGCACCTAACGGTCCTCAAGGTGATGGCAACGGTGTGCAAACTCTTGAGAATATGTGAAACGGCAATGTTTGGGGCGTTCGTGATTTTCGTTGAAGTGATGAACCACTCGGAGGGGAACCACGAGCAGCACGCCATTCTGATCGCCTTGACATCTCTGGTCATCAGCGTCAAGACATGGGGGCACCATGCAACCCCAAGCTCCATCATCGCCGCCACAGTAAGAATCAACGAGAAGACTTCCCTATCTGTGGACGTGCCGAACACCAATTTAATCTTACAGGCTGAACGATACGTCTTGTTCACTGTGAACGCTGACCCAATAGGTGCGTTTCCTTTCTGGGATTGGGTGTCCACCATTGCAGTCGACATGGGTGTGGGGCAGAAGCTGGGTGTCTACGCAGCGACTGTGTGGGTGCTGCTTCGATCACCGTCGCCGTTGTTTCACTTCTACTACACGCCCGGGCTGGTGAAGTACCTTTCTCTTGCCGTCGTGCTTGCGACATCGCCACCATCAAGTGCGCTCCCTGTGTTCGCAACCGATCGCAGGCTGCTGTCCAACATCACAGCCATGGTGCGCAATGCCATCTTCGGCGATCTACTTCCTATATCCCCCGCTGTATCGTCTTCCAGCAGCGGGTCGTCAGCTGGCTCGAAACGGAAACGATCAGACCACGATGATGAGCACCTTGTTGCTCGAGCGTGCGTCGCGCTTGGCGTCCGTTGATGGGAGGGGGGGGAACTCATTTACACATAATCCATCTCTCATTTACTTTTTATTTTCCCATTCCCTCCCCTCAGTTTTTATTTTTCTCCACCCTCTCCCCCCGCCACTCCTCTCAGGAGGAGTAAGCTGGAGGGCAATGCACACAACACGTGGGACGACAAAGAGCAGCACCGCGAAAGGCGGGACAGCAAAGGTGTCGAGCCGATTGGACCCGACGAAGATATCCGACCCTTTTGGGTATGAAGTCTTTTATGTTTGGAACATCCACCTTCAGGAGTAGTAAGACAAAGTTCAGAACACAGTTCTCTCGAGAGCACTCTGCGGGTGCGATACCCGTGCACATCCACCACACTGGAAATGTGATGAGCTTGGCGTGGGACTGTCCGTATGAAGAAGTTCCTGAAGCACGGTTGCTGGTGCTTTCGGCAGCAGGGTTGCAGGAACAGGCCCATCCTTATGTGTTCCTGGCGCCAGCGATGTTTGACTGTTTGATGCAAAGAGAAGGAGTGGGCGAACGGGCGGTCCTCCCTAACCTGGATGCCATTGTGCCCCACTTAAGAGGAGCAATGCTGTCAGGGGACTCCTTCACACGGGGGCTTCACTCCTTTGGGCTGGTCTCCGATGCTGTGGGACCCGCGCTGAATAAATTTCTTACAGTGTTGCTGCAGGTATTTCTCTGGGAAAAAAGGGAGGGGAAAAAAAAAAAAAAAAAAAAAAAAAAAAAAACAGAACATTGCAAAGCACCTGAACACAAAAGCCCACCGAGAGCAGATCGAGCTTACCCTCAACAAGTTAGAGCACAACGGTGGTCCCGACGCCTCCAGGATCATCAAAACTAAGGTCCCCACTTATAACACCATCCACCGCATATCCAGTGCCAAGCCGGCTCCCAAGAGGGCTGCGTTCACGTGAGAGAGAATTCGAATGATATTTCCTATTGTTCGCACAATTTTTTTTTTTTTTATTAAATTATAAATTCTTTTTTTTCTTCGAGTTTCGCAACACGTTCCTCCGACCTCCAGATATTCTTATCTCATTTGATGACCAGAGTGTTGTTAAATACAGCCAAGAAGATCAGAATTAAAATGGATATATCTACGGTGAACCAGCATCTAGTGAACGCGGAGTACGCGGTGAGAGGCCCGATCGTCATCAAGAGCGATGAGCTGCAGGAGAATTTGAAAAAGCACCCCGAGAAGTACCCGTTCAAGAAGGTCATCCCGTGCAACATCGGCAACCCCCAGGCGCTCTTGCAACAGCCTATTAGGTTCTACAGAGACGTGAGTGCGCTGGTCACCTCGCCTTGGATGCTAGACGACGAGGACATCAGAAGGAAATTCAAACCCGATGTCCTCCGCAGAGCAGAGTCCATGCTAGAAAAGATAGGACATTACAACAAAACAGGCGCGTACACAGAATCGCTTGGATACCTATGGGTGAGGCAGAATGTTGCGGACATGATGGAGAGGAGGGATGGTGGGGTCAAGGCTGATCCTAAAAACATATTCCTGACTGATGGTGCCTCGCCCGGTATTAAGATGATTCTGAACGTGCTCATGGCGAATGAAGGGGACGCGGTAATGATCCCTATCCCGCAGTACCCGTTGTACTCTGCCTCTCTTTCCACGTTTAATGGTAAACCTGCTCCTTACTATCTCGATGAATCGAAAGGGTGGTCTTTGTCTATTGATGAACTGGAACGTGCGTACAAGGAGGCCACCGAGGCCGGGAAGAAGATCCGCGCGCTTGTAGTGATCAACCCTGGCAACCCTACTGGGCAGGTCCTCTCCAAGGATGTAATTCGGGATATTTGCAAGTTCGCATCTGAGAAGAAGCTTGTCATTCTCGCTGATGAGGTGTACCAGGAGAACGTTTACCTCCCAGGGCTGGAGTTCACCTCGTTCAAATCTGTTGTTGGGAAAGATTTCTCCGATGTCATGCTCGCCTCCTTCCACTCTGTCTCAAAGGGTGTTATTGGAGAATGCGGGAAACGTGGTGGGTACATGGAAGTGCACAACTTCGATGAAGACATCAAAGCGCTTCTTCAGAAGCTTGCGTCCATCTCGCTCTGCCCGAACATTGCCGGGCAGATCTTAGTGGATCTTATGGTAAATCCTCCTAAAGAAGGTGACGAGTCGTACCCAGAGTGGAAGCGAGAGTACTTTGGTCTCTTCAACTCACTTACTTCCCGTGCAAAGCGTCTTGTTGCTGGTGTTAACGGAATCAACGGGATGACAGCTAATGACATTGAGGGTTCGATGTATGCGTTCCCTTCCATCACGCTCCCTGCTAAGTTCATCGCCGAGGCAGAGTCGCTTGGAAGGGCCCCAGATGCGCACTGGTCCCTCCTCCTCCTTGAACAGGCCGGGATTGTGGTGGTGCCTGGGTCTGGGTTCGGTCAGAGGGACGGGACGTACCACTGCAGATTGACGATTCTGCCGCCCGAAGATCTTTTGGATGAGGTTTGTTGGAATTAAAAAAAAAAAAAGAAAACCAAAAAAAAAAAAAAAAAAAAAAAAAGGTCATTTCTGGTCTTAAGAAGTTCCATGAAAGTATTATGGAGAGATACAACTAAAACACAACCACAACTACAGCTTTTTTTTTTTTCTCTTTTATTTTGTGCTTTTTTCGCATGTGTTTTTTTTTTTAAAGTGAACTGAAAGGTTTTCTTTTTGCCCCCTGCTCCTTTGTTTCTCTATTCGCGCGCGTGTTCCATTTCAGAGAGAGACAAAAAGCACCGTGCCCTCGACAAGCCCATGCATTATTTATACCATCTAGTGCATGTCTCTGTGAATGGCACTGCAATCTGTAAATTATATCGTTCTCCTCCTCAGCGGCGGTACTGGGAGAGTTGTGTTTCTTTACATTGATCCCCCTTTTTCCCAGGTCAGGAAACAGGGATTTCTGACAAAAGAAAAAAAAAAGAACTGTGACATACCTATTCCTTTGTGCTGCTTTCTGAGGCGATTTTTTTTATTCGGAAGATGGAACGACGCTGCCGGTAGGGCCGAACGAGAAGAAGAAGAAAAAAAAAAAAGATGGAGGTGGAGAGAGAATTTGAAGGAGAAAGAATGAAAAAAAAAGGGTGAAGGGCGGGAAAAGCTCGCTTCTAAGCTCTTATTTCCCCCCCATTTCTTTTAAAGGTTTTTTTTTTCCCTTCTCCGGTCGCAAGGGCGAAGTGGGACACACGGGTATAGGTACCGTTGCAACGGGGCCAACCTGTACCCCTCTTTTTGTCATTTCCCCCTCCCCCTCCCCCCTTCCGACGATGGCCGACTTTTTTTTAAAGAAAAAAGTCCCACCCCCTTCGTGATTTTACATTGTTTTGTCACCACCTTGTCCAGTGCCAGACACAGGAGGGGAAATGCAATACCATATTTCTCTTAACGAGAGACCCCCTCCATGGAGAGATGTGTATGAGAAGGCTGCTGTTGCAGAGAGGAACCACAAGTTCATGGTAGTGTTACGAGACGTGGCTGAGTCACTGGGTCTGGTGTGTTCGTGTGGTGAAAGAGGTGCTGTTGTAACAAATGTGGACCCGGGAAGCCCCTCTGAAATAGCCGGGATCCGTCCGGGGATGACGCTTGTTACTGTCCATGGCGTGCCTGTTGTAGCAGACGCTGATTTGTTGCATGCTAGGCATCTGGCTGCTGCCGAGCTTGCTACTGAGATCTTCGTCACTGCTACCACCCCCTCTGCCGCGCGTCTAGAGCCCCTCCCCGCATCCCCTCTCTCCTCCTCGAAGGTCAGCTTCAGTGTAGCCAACGCTGTAGCTATCCGTACTGTTCCCACCTCCCCCCACACCCCAAAAGAGTTTTGTATGTTCCCATTTTCTTCTTTCACAAATTAAAAAAAAAAAAAAAAAAATGCAGCACCGCACCGGCCCCACTCTCCGGAGAGAAGGTACCTCAGCGAAACGCCCCTCCAGCCCCTCCGAGCAGGCCTGCCGCCGCGTTTGCACCGCTAGTATTTTAGTTTTTCTTTTTCTCGACACGCCTTTTTTTTTTTTTTACAGGGACCATCCTTTCTCTTTTTCCCCCCCGTCATAGGAAGGGCGGTGGACGCTTTTTCATTTCCAGCAACATGTTGCCCTTCGAAGGCATCAAGACAAGGCAAACAGTGACGTGCCATCCAGAGAGCTGTCGGATCCGGCCGCACAGCAAGGTGTGGGGGAAGAATGCTGGGGGTGGCGGTGCGATGGTGCTGAGGACCTACGGGAGTGGTTCAAAGGCAGGGGGCAGACCGGTGCTGCTTCCGGTGAAGAACGAAGGAGACAGCCCGAGGAGCCCGAAGATGCTATCGCCGTCGAGACAGGGCCGCCCAGTGGCGATCACAAGCGGCAACGTGTCCCCGCCTCCCGACCACATGAATGTAATAAAGTCCCCGCCGCTGCTTTCGCCTTTCAAAGTGATGTGCTCGTTCCCTGTGCTTGACGAGGGTGACGAGGAGACCACAAGGCCCGCCCGTGTAGGGTCTGTCTGTCTCACAAAGCTGTCGCCGTCCTCGCCTACGATAGATGAGGTACGGACAAAGCTGAGGAAGCTCGACCTGACGTGTCCTATTCCGGATACGTCTCCTGGTCTGGTGTGCAGCACCCCAAGGTTCCACTGCCCCAAGAATGTCGACTGCACGCAAGGCTACGGGCGGCAGGTTATAGAAGGCTTCGCTGTGAACCCCGATGAGGACTTCGAAGGTGTCGACCAGGCGCTCTTCTACCATGTGCAGACGCAGAACGATGAACTCTTCATCGAAGTCCCCAGATGCGACTACTCGGGCACCTTGCGCTTCACGCCTTCATCCAGTAGGCAGGGCGTCGCAAAGTGCGCTATCATGGTCACTGACCATGCTGCAGTCGAAGACGCCGAGTTCAAATGCAGCCCGTGGGTCGGCTTCACCGTCACTGTACAGCCCAGCCCGATCAAGGTGCTCAAGGCACGTGATTGGAGAACGTTTTACAACAAAATGACTGCTCCTACGGCCGCCGTCCCTGTCCCAGAAGAACTACGAGGGATGCTGTCACCGAAGAGCCCGAGGCCAGAGCATTCGTTCCCTCCCGTTGACATCCATTTCTTGCGCATTCCTGCAGAGCAGAAAACAAATAGGGACAAGGCATTGCTTCTGTCCAAAGGCCTTGCGCCTATCAAGTTCCTCACGTTCCTCAATGAAATCGACACACTCAGAGACAGCATCAATGCCCCCAAAGAGGCGTCGGCAGGTCTGGACAAGGCAATCCCTATAGTATTCGACCTGTCTGGGGGGCAGGAACTGTGGGAAGCACTGCTCGAGGACCCTGTCCACCCGTTGGAAAACTCCGACGAGCACCTGCTGGCCCTGGGGCTGGCAAGCGGGAAGCTTGGAAAGGTGTACTTTGCTATGGGGGACTACCAAAAAACCGAGAAGTGTTTTGAGGTGTCGATCACAATGTATGAGCGGTACATGGGACTGGAGGACGTGCAGCGAGGGGACGACGAGTGGCTCAAAGCATTACACAACGAAGGCACACACGCACAGAATTTGGTATCTGCGATTACGCAATTGTCTATATTCCTAAAGCACATGGGCGAGCTCACGCGGTGTGTCCAGTCCTGTGAGCTAGCGCTTCTGGCTGCCAGGAACTTGTCGATCCCCGACAGGGCTTCATACATGGCCGCGCTATTGCTGCAGCTGGCAGAGGTGCACCTGATTGTGGGTAACTCTGAGAGGAGCCTCTCGATGCTTCAGGAGGCCAAGACTGCCCTCGAAGAAGTGAAGGGAGACAAAGAGACCCTGAAGTCCCGTGATGAAAAGATGGCCGACTTGGAGTACCTGTATGGTGTGTACCATGGGGGCTCTGGGAGGTTTGCGCAGTCGCTACAGTCATTCCAGCGATGCATGACAATGAGGAGGAAGCTCGTTGGGGAAGGCCACCCTTCTGTCGCGGAGGTACACCTTGCCAAGTCACGGATCCACGAAGCACACGGGAAGACTGAGCAGTGTGTCAAATCAGCGCAAGATGCACTAGACATCTCGGAGAAGAAAATAGTTTCATGGACAGGTGCCATGCTGCATGTGTATTGCCTGCAGGCTCTCGCTCATGCGTATATCACAAAGGGGAAGTACAGCCTGAGCCTTCCACTGCTGGAAAGAGCAGAGGAGCGCAGTCATGAGCTCCATAATTCGCACCCCATCTCTGGCGTCGGGCTAGTCATGCTTGGTGCTTTCCACTGTTCTCAGAAAAGGTTTCAATCAGCTTTAGAGAACTTGCGGGAAGGACTCAGTATCTTGAGCGGGGCAAACGGTAAAGGCATCACAGTAAGCATCACGAAAGCGATGATGGGCGCTGTATTGCTGCAGATGGGGGACGTGTCCGGTGCGAGGCGGGAGCTCGACGCAGCACAAAGCGAGCTGCTGGAGGTCCCAATGCAGTACTACGTGCAGAGCATTGTGAAAGAGCTAGCTGGGGACGCGCTTATAGAAACCGACAGAGCTGCTGCATTGGAACCGTACACAGAAGCATATAATATGCTGAAACAGGTCGGGCCGGTTGAGCGGGAGCTACGGCAGACAAGGCTGATGGGGCAGCTGTGCGGAGTCTACTGCGGAACGCTCTTGAAGCCCCCCGAACATCTAGTAGAAGAGTACAAAGATGTTCTGAAACAGAAGCAGCAGCAGCATGGTGAGTGGGACTACCACACATGCCCACTGCTGCAGTGCGTTGCTGAGCTGTGCTACGCGGATTGTAGTTACGACGAGGCGCTTGAGTCCCTGCAGAGAATGCTGAAAATCAGCGACAACCAAAACCTGCTCTTTTTGCTGGGGAACCTGTTCAAGCCCGCAGCTCAGCTCACAGAACAGCAGATCAAAGAAAGGAACCGGCTTGCCTGCGAAAAGATTTCAAGTGCCGGTGCACCATCCTTCGCTGTGGTACTTTTGCAGCTTGCAGCAGTGCAAGAAGCTAAATCTCTCTGGAAGGAAGCCGAGGCATCTTACCTCCAAGCTCGAGCTACTTTCGAGATCGCTGGGAAGGCAACACACCCTGGCGTTTGCTCTGCGCTGAATGGTATTGGGAGGATCCTCTACAACAGCGGCCTCTATGGTGATGCACTGAGCTACTTCCAAAAGACATTGTCCATTGCGGGAGAAGCAAGGGATCTACACAAGGAGAACCACTTGCAAGCACAGCAGTGCATCCAAATCGTGAATAAAAAGCTGCAGAGCTTGAAGTATCTGCTTGAGAGATACGAGGTATGCTTTGCAACTGTATGCAACCCACACAGGTGCCCGGCAGTGACCTGACATTCCCTGTCTACATCTGACCTTAGTCAAGATACATTCAATTGTGTGCTACTGCTTTCCAGCGTGGCACTTTGTTGTTATTTTTTTTTTCTTTTAGATTTGAAAATCGAAGAATGCTATTAGCAAACCACCGTGCAGGAGGATGCCGGGGACATGGCGATGTGTGGTGGCGGCGCTGTGTTTGGCGGCACCAGCAAGGGCAGGGTGGGTGCCTTGGGAAAGGGCGTTGGAGAAGTACGGGCACCACGGGCAAAACATGAAGCAGTGTAATTTGGGGTGCACGCTGCCTGCTGTATGGACGCAGGAGACGGCACTGGTGGTCGTGACGGTGGAGCTCTCAGGGCTGGTACTTGATTCAAAAGCACCGATAGTAGAATACGTGGTTACGAATGCGAGCAATCTGACACCTGCGCACCAGTGTGCCTGCAGGCCATTCAAAGTATGGCCCTACATGTACGACCCGTGGGGACGGGAGGGGTCGCTGTTTCTAAAGTTCATCACCGACCATTACGCGAAGCTCCCAAAACACGTGATGTTCAGCCACGGACAACAGCGCGCGTGGCACCAGTCGCTGGCGACTTCGAGCTTCATAACTCTTGCAAGTGAGCAGCTTACAGACGGCGAGTCCGACCTCATGATGAGCCCTGATAAGATAGCTTGCCATAATTTTCGGATGTATTGCAAGCCCAGCTCCACCTCCCGCCGCTTCTGGGCCGTCTACGACGCCCTCATCCCCGACTTCATCGAAGGCATGAAGCCTTACGCAGAGTACCCTATTTGCCCAGCCCTCTCCTTCAGGGGTAAGCCTTGTTGTGGGGAGTACCTTGTTTCCCGTGCAGTTATCAAAAGAAGGGAGCATGTTGCTTACAAGCTCCTCTACGCCAAAGGGATCGAGTACACCCAGACGAAGGACGCTGCCTCGGACTACCTAGCCAAGGTACGTTCCAACCTTGACAAGCGGTTCGCAGGCCATCTCATGGAATACATGTGGCCTTTTATATTTGCACGCTCTCCAGGACAGCTCGTCCTCGACGGTGCGTCACCTCTGCCGGAGGACCTCACCAGGTGCTCTCAGAAGTACGTACCTGACAGAAACCAGATTTAAAGGAGGGAAGGGAAGGGAGAATATTACGGATTAAAACATCCCTCCCTGTTTTTTTTTTTTTTTTTTAAGAGACAAGGGGGGCGTTCCAAAACAGGAACCTCCTTTATCTCATCTCTTTTTTTTTTTTTTTTTTTTTGCTTACTCTTTGGTTCTGAGTTTTTTTTTTTTTCACTTCCTGTTTTTTTTTTTTTGTCCCTTTAGTGTGAGTTGGTTTTAACATTATTGTCCCCCCTGTTCACCCCCAAAGGGAGGACTGCTGAGATGTTTGTGAGAGCAACAAGGGTAATGCTGTGCAAATTTAGCAGGCAGGGGCAAGGACGGGGGCCCTATCGAAATAAAGCACAACCATCTTTTAAAGCGTGTGCGTTGTGCGGGAATAACAGGGAGAGCATTGTGATGGAGGAAATGGGAAGCGGGAGTGGGTTCTATCGCTGCAAAAGATCGCACGCGAATGTAGATTGTGCGCCCGAGCGTGTGCCGCCGCACCTGCGGCAGGCTAAGAAACAGAAAGAGCAAATTGCCCAAGAGGCAAGGCAGGCACAGCGTACTCCTTCAGTTCTTGAAGGAATTCTCACCGCTGCTGCCAACGACCCTGAGGCCCGCCTGGGTTCCCGTGCAGTAGAGGAGCTTGGGAAGCGCCGCCTTCGCAAGCAAGACAAAGCTGTGAATTGGAGAGAACGGGCGTAGATCGTTTAAAAGAGTATTCACACACCAACAACTGTTCACTGCACACAGGCATAGAATCCCATTAAAATGTCGGTTCTCAGAAGATGCGTGCGAAGGGCACACAGGATCGCCCTGCTCCCTGGTGACGGGATAGGCCCCGAGGTGATGGAGAACTGTCTGGAGGTGCTCGACGCAGCAGGCTTGAAGGCGGAGTACACCCACTGCGACATCGGCTGGGAGTTCTGGAAGAACGAAGGCGACGCGCTCCCAAAGCGCACGCTGGACATCCTCAACAAGAACAAGACAGACGTCGGGCTGTTCGCAGCCATCACCAGCAAGCCCGCATATGAAGCGGCGAAGGAACTATCGCCCGACCTGCAGGGCAAGGGCATCAAGTACATGTCGCCCATTGTGAGAATGAGGCAGGAACTAAACCTGCATACGAATTTTAGGCCGTGCAAGTCAGTACCTGGGAACCCAATGAACTACAGGGACAACATCGACTGGGCGGTATTCAGAGAGAACACGGAGGGGATGTACGGGGGGGTGGAGTTCCACCCGTTGCCAGAGAGCGTTTTTAACGCACTGGACGCAGCACACCCGAAGATGGGGAAGTTCAAGAAGGCGGGGCTCGAGAACATCGCGATGTCCACCCGTATCATGACCAGGCAGGGGTGCGAGAACATCGTGAGGCAGGCGTTCCAGTTCGCAAAGAAAAACGGGCGCAAGTCGGTGACAGTGGTGGACAAGCCTAATGTACTTCGAGAGACAGGCGGCCTGATGATGCAGACGGCACGCAGGGTGGCTGAGGAGTACCCCGACATCCCTATGATGGAGACTAACATAGACGCCCAGTGCATGTTCATGCTGAAGCAGCCTGAGGCTTATGATGTTATTGTCGCTGAGAACATGTTTGGCGACATTCTCTCAGACCTTGGAGCGCAGCTTACAGGCGGTCTGGGATTTGCCCCTTCTGGCAACATCGGTGACAACTACTCCATCTTCGAACCTTCGCATGGGTCCGCGCCCAACTACACAGGGACTGGCAATGCAAACCCTATTGCTATGGTTTGGAAAAGGGGGGGGGGGGGGGGGGGGGGGAAATGGGGAGAAAAAAAAATTCCAGCTTCGCACCGCCGTAATGATGCTCGAGCACATCGGTGAGACTGAAATTTCAGCTGCCGTTCAGGCCGCCATCGAAAGAGTTGTGAAGAAGGGAGAGTATGATATTTTTTTTTGGGGGGAGAAACTTTTTTTAAAAAAAAGGTGCCGCATGCGGGACTTTGGTGGCACTGCTAACCGGACCGAGCTCACCAGGGAGCTCATTAAGAATTTGTAAGAAACAAAAACAAAACCAAAAAAAGGGTTGGCGTACGTTCCTCCCCACCGCCCCCTTTTTTTCTCCTTTTTTCTTTTTTTTCTTCTTTCCGCACAGCCCAGGTGCGTGCGTTGAGTAAGAAACAAAAAACAAAAAAAAAGAAGAAAGAAAGCGTTAGGTTCCCTTACCACGCCTCCCTAATGCCTTACGATATATTATATTTCAATCCCTTCCTGTTACAAAAAAAAAAGGGTTTAAGGAGCGGGTGGGAGAAGATCCTCTCAGCCTCCCCTAGTTTTTTTTTTAGAGACACAACATACCTCGCAAGCAGAGAACCCCCCTCCCCCGATCAACCGACAAAGCTTCGTTTTCTTTTTTTCTTCTTCTTCGAGGGTGAGGTCCTCAAGTGGGACCTTTTGCCCGTAATTTTTTTTTCTCGAAAGTTTATTTTTTTTTTTTTGCTGGAACAAGTAAACAAATTTTTGAAAAGAGTAGAGGCAGCTTGTCCGTTTATCCCTACTGTAGGTGAAAACGGCTTGCACAAACAAAAATATGGCTTGCGCAGACATCGACCCGTAGGAGTTGTCGGTTATGCTATACCCGGAGGGGGCCCCCACGGCGCCGGCGGACCCGGACTGTGCTGCCGGCTTGCACAAACAATCAGCCGACTCTTTTTCTCTTTTCTTTCTTTCCGTCCTGCTAGTGAGCACACACCCTTTTGTATAACGATCGAAAATCGGTTTTTCGTTTTATTTATTTCGCCCCCCTCTTCCGTATAATTTAAAACCCTTTCTGTTCTCTTGCTTGCTGTTTTTTATTTTCTCCTTTTTTTCTGAGGTCTGTTATTTTTTCTCTCTCTCTTCCTTTCATCTTTTGTTCACAACAACAACACCACCACCCCTCCTTAAAGATACACCATCCCCCCCCCCCCCCCCCCCCCCCGAATGTACTGGAAAGAACGGAAACAAACATGGTCAGACGAAGCCCCCTTAGAAGGCTGCTGCCACAGCGTGGTAAAGCACCAAGATGCACAGTGTGATGACTACTTATACGTGTTTGGCGGTGGTGTCGTTGGGGTCTACCGCAACATTCTTTACAAGTACAGCTTCAAGCTGGACACTTGGCACAGGGTACGCACTGAAGGCGAGATACCCGGCCTGATGTCACACGCAGCAGTAGTGCACAACGGCGAAATGTACTGTTACGGGGGTCTGACAAGCGAGGGGTGTGTCAACGATGTGTGGAAGATCAGCTTGGAAGGACACCACAACACATGGAAGCGTCTGAAGACGACGGGCACACCACCAAGCCCCACAAAAGCTCACAGCGCAGTTCTGATCAAAAACGAAATGTGGGTGTTCTACGGTGCAATGGACAACGCGGAAAACTCCGACACCGTGTCCACCTTGAACCTTGAAACCCTGTCGTGGACAAGAACGCAGTTTCCGGTGGGGGCCACACCAGCACCTCGTAACGGGCACACTACTATTGCATCTACTGACCGATACGTTTACCTGTACGGTGGGTTATCTGTGAAGTGCGGGTCATGGGTACAAGCATCGCGCATTGAGGTGTGGTTGTCAGATATTTGGAGGCTGGACACTGTTACCCTCAAATGGGCTTTGTTATGCCCCGACGCACCTCAGCATGGCCCTAAAGGCCGTTACAGTCATTTTTCTTGGCTTTGCAATAACGATTTTTTCGTGTTCGGCGGGGATACCGCAAACTGTACAACATACTTCTCGGACCTATGGGTGTTCTCGCTGTCAAGCCTGCGGTGGGAGCAGCGGCATTTTCCCGGCGATCACCCTCCACCACTGTCCGGGATTTCAGGTGTGCCTCATGAAGGCGCTGCTGTTTTTTACGGTGGGGAGAAACCCGATTCTTCATATTCCGCGTCGCTTTACACCATTCATACTGCTTCGCTCCCAACGCCGCTTTCTCTCATCATGCAGAGGGTTTTGATACAAAGCTGTTTGCACCTCACAAACAACGAGTTTCGGGTGATGTGCAAGGCGCATGGTGTGCCCGTTCAATTGGTGGAAGCAATGCTGCAGTGCAAACCACGTCATCGGTGTAAGAGGGTGGACCACGATGTTGATGCAGAAGGTGACATTTCGCAGGATTCACGGACAAAATGTAGGCGTTTGATTTCGTAGGGAGAAGAAGCTACAGCTCGGACGAGGTGGCTCCTACGCGGGCTTGCGGGGTTTTTTTTTTCGTTCTTCCGTTAGATTATTTTTTTTTTTTTTGTTTTGTTTCTCATTTCCGGTTTGTTCTGTTGATTTTTTTTTTTCTTCCCAAAAATCTTCAGAAAAGAAAAAAAAAAAGGGGGAAAAAAAAAGATGGAAGCGAAGCCAAACGACAGGTTTTTAAAGCTGTTGCACCGCCTAGCTGTTCCCCCACCGACGTGATATTAAGGAATTTAAAAAAGAAAAAAGGGAAAACAAAAAAAAAAAAGCGAAATGGGGAAGCCACGGGGTGAAGAAAAAGAACGAGAAACAGAAAAGAAGAAGAAGGAAAAGAAAAAGGGGGAAAAAAACCGTCTCTTTTTATATATTTTTTTAAAAAAAAAAAATACTATGATAGAAGTTTTTTTTTTTCTAACATTCTCACTTACACTTGCTATTATCCCCCCCCCCCCCCTAAGTCTAGGAATGGCTAGGGGGAGAAAACCACAACAAGAAGGACTAACTGTAAAACTCAAAATCAACCCCCTTAGTTTGAGGTTGCCCAAGACCTATCTAAGCGGGAAAAGTTTCGGACCCGGTCCCCAAAAGTTTCATATATCTCAACATGGGACCACCCAAGTCTTCAGAAAAGCCCAAACTAAAAACCCCTTTGGAAACTAAAGGGGGGCGGACTGAGCATTTCAAATTCCACCCATTTTGTTTCCCTCTTTTTTTCTGTTGTTGTTGTTGTTCCCCATTCCACCACCACCCCAACACAGCATTTCAAAAAAAAAAAAGAAAGAAAAAAATGGGCAATTGCAGTTCGGAGTTTAAAGGGCCGAAGGCGGCGATTAAGAAACACAGCAGGGTCGCGCTGAAAGGGGTTAAGACACCTGACGAGCTTCCTGAGGAGGCGCTGATCGGTGGTACACCCTCAAATGACGTTTTTAAGGATTTCTACTGGTACTTGACAAGCTTCCAGTTGCAGCGAACAGAAAGTGAAGTCATGAAGGACTGGCGGCCGAACCCTTACCTCCCGTGGGATGGGAGGATGCACGGGACGGTCGATGGTATGTCGGCTGTGGTTAACAGTGTCAGAGGAGACCCGGGAAGGACGAAGAAATACCAGACGAAATGTCATGATGCTAAATGGAGGAAGGCAGTCAGGTCTTGGTTGGCCAAGCAAGGCATTCGTCTGCAATTTGATTTTGAGCCTTCTAGCGAAGTAGAGCATGCTGCACACCAAAGAATGGGCCTTTACCTGAAAGGCTACAGTTTCAGCGCGACAATTGTTGACCCTTGCCTTGAAGGGTCGTACACAACTGCCTCATCTGTTTCCAGCACCTCGTTGCCCACCACCGGCAAAATGCAATCATCAACATTCACCAATGCTAGCAGCCCACAAGGTTTGAGTAAATTAGCGTTATCCAGCAGTGAATAAGGGACTTGTTCGTGGGGATTTGTTGAAGGGGGGGAAAAAAGAAAATACGCACATAATGTACCTCTCTCTCTTTTTTTTTCTTTTTTTCTTTATCCCCCCCCTCTTTTTTCTTTATATTGAAAACTACAGTTTTCGAATTTTTTTTTATAAAGAAACAAAGCAAAAGAAAAAAATGAGAGGGGGGGGGAAAGAAAAAGAAAATGAAATTGAACTTTTTAAAAGGCTCCAAGTACTTTATCTTGGAGCTGGTAAGGCGTGTGTGCATCCCCCCCCCCCCCCCCTTCTTCATTGGTATCCTCGCATATACCTTGCAATTATTTTTTTTTTCTTCTCTCTTCTTTTTCTTATCCATTTTTTTTTTTTAATGGGGACAGTTTTTGAGCAAAATAGAGTCTCATCTTAATGAGGCTCTCGAACAATTGTCCCCAGAAAGAGTATCATTTAGTCGGTGATGCGTCATTGGTGGGCGCAGTGATTTTTTTTTTTTCTTTTTTTTTTTTTTTTTGCTTTCTATTCTCTCACCAGCCATTTGGTCATCCCCCATTAATCCTTCATCATGTTTCCTCCTTCTTTATGCTCTTTATTTACCCCCCCCCCCCCTTCCCCCCTCTTCTTTTTCCTGTAAAAAGAAGAAGGGAGAGGGAAGTACTTTTCTCCGGTGAAATTATCGTTAGAAAAACCCACGTAACATTATAACTTCCTATTTGGAAAAGGAAAAAAAAAAAAAGAAAAAAAAAAAATCCGTTGCCAGTGATTCTCCTTGTGGGACATGAGTTTCATAACGGGGTTCAACGCGGCCCATCGTCATTAGAAATCGGGGGTTTTTTTTTTATGAACTAAAAAAAAAAAAAAAGAAAGAAAGAATAAAAAGAACGAGAACTCGCCTTGTACTTTGCGCCATAAGAAGATGCATTTCGGAAAGGCATTTTTTTTTTTATTTTTTTTTTTTTTATTTTAGAATTAAACTTTTTGGCTAGCTATCCTGTACTTAACTTTGCCCAACCAGCCCCCTGAGGGCCGTGTTTTGGTATTTTCTCATATTTTTTTTTTTGAAACACAAAACAACCCCCATCTGATCAAAGTTTTCTTTTTTTTTTTTATAATTTTTTTTATAAAAGATGTTTCGGTGGGGGTTTGCGCCCAAAGCCAAAAATGATTCATCCCCCCCCGTCCCGCCCCCCACGTGCTGCACGACAGGAATATATAGTACAAAAACAGTAAAAGAAATGAGTATAAGGAAAAAAAAGTTTTTTCTGGTCGGCAGCACTTATATACAAGAGAGAAACAAAAAAAAAGCGGATGCAGGGTGATTTGTTTTTGATTGCCTCTTGCAGTCCCTCCCCCTTCTCTCTTCCTTTCCTCTTTTAAAATACTTGTTGTTCTGTTTTTTTTTTTTTTTTTTTTTTTTTTTTTTTTTTTCCCTTCCATGTTCCAAAAAAAAAAAAAAAAGAAAAAGAAAAGTAAACCAAAGATAACCCATTAACTAGTAACAATATGCCCTCCCCCCTCCCCCCCTTTCTCTCAAATTTTATTTTAATTGAAAACATCAACTCTTGGATGGAGGGCAAAAGGTCCCTTCCCCTTCATGGATGCCTTTATTACAAAGTGACAACTGACGGAACACCTTGCCTCTCTCATAGTTTTCATTATTTCTCCCCTCAGCGCATGCTTTCTTTGGGGTAGGGAAGCCAAGCCCCTCACTCAGCGTGCTTATTTTCGCATAATGTGCTTTTTTTTTATTATTATTATTTCTTCTATAACACTCTCTTAGATAGTAACACTCTCCTGCTTCCCTTCCGTGGGGGTCGTTGCTGGCGTGTCTTCCTCTATCACACTGATTCCCCCCCCCTTCTTTTTTTTAAACTATCCTTCGAGCAACGCTTCAGTACTCGCACTTCTTTTTTTTTTTTCTACCAAAAGCTGTTTTTTTTTCCCCCCCTTTTTTTTTCTGTTTTCTGTTCCCCTTTTATAAGTTGCCTTTTGCCTTTTCCGCACTACTTGTCGTACCAAAAGAGAAGAAAAAAAAAAAAAAGAAAAATGCTGTTAAAACCTCCTAATAAATAAACAAAAAATTTTTATTCCTCAGTGCCTCACACCCCTAACAAATGCCGCTTAAAGAAAAAGAAGAACAAGAGAAAGGACCCTTTGATAAAAAGAAAAAATAAAGAAAATAAATATAGTCCCTGAAAAAGGGGACATTCAGGACAATACTTTTAGGCATTTTGTTCGTTTTTGTGAGCACTATGGTACCTCCCCCAGCACATACTATTGAAGAAAAAGAAAAAGCGCAGAAGAAAAAATTAAACACATGCAATGTGCCGTTTCTGCTGAACTTATTTTGCCCCCCACCGAGTAAGGAGGCAGGGGGTGAAAGGTTCAGTAACGGCATGCCCCCCCAGTAGACTGGTGCTGAACTAGAAAAGGAGAAAGCAGATGGAGAAAAATAGAGGCTTGCGGTAGTAGGGAATGTAGGTGGATGTTTTTTTTTTTTTTTTTTTTTTTGAATGCACACCTTAAGTTTACCCTGCCCCCCCCTATTGTCCTCTATGACGTTCGCCTTTTTCTGTTTCAAGCACTGCAAAATTCAAAAAAAAAAAAGAAAGAAAAAGAAAGAATTGTTATTGCTAAAAAAAAGAGCAGGCAGCTTCTTTTATTTAACTAGAAATTGTGCAGAAGAAAACCCTTGGATCCATGTTATCTTGATTTCCTTTTTTTTTAATTTTTTTTTTTCCATTCCATAGTCTCAGCCCCCCCCCCCCCTCCCCCTCTTTCCCTTTCCTCACACTTTCTCTTTTTTCTTTTTTTCAAGTCTTTTTTTTTCTTTTTCCTCCTTGTCTTTTTCTTTTTTATGAAGAAGAAAACGAGGGAATTAGAACAACAATGCCCAGCGGGGGGAAAAAAAGAGAAACAAACAAAAAAAAGAAAAAGAGGAGGCAATGCTTTTTTTTTTTATATTCCCTTCCATTTTTTTTTATTCCCTCCTCTAGCTTCCCTCCCTCTCTTTCCCCCCTTTATATATACTGTGGTGTGTGCAAAAAGAAAACAAAAAGAAATAAAAAAAAATAAAGCAAAGAAGAAAAATAGCAGCGCGCAAGGTTAGGAGTCAACAAAGAAATACTTCTACCTATGGCCTTTTAATGTACAAAGATGATGGTCAAGATCCTTATCCGGCCGGGGTAATTCTTTTTTGCAAGAACAAGGCTTTGACTTGTCTAAGCAAAAGGGGAACGTTGGCAACGTGTTTCGGGTTGACAAACTTCACCAGGTTTTACACCCGGCACGTATAAACCACGGCCAGTTCTTCTTTTTACCGTATTTGAACTTTATAATGGAAACAGAAAATAATTGAAACGGGCAAATCATAAAACTTTTCCTCGGAAACAAAACAGGAATTCTGATATTTATTTTATCCCGGCTCTTTAAGCACCGGGCTGCCAAGAAAGTCCAAAAACAAAATAATTTGGAGCGCAGAATAAATACGGAACAAACGGCGAAAGGTTTTTTGGAGTTTCTTTTGTAACCTTCTTACCGAAAACCCGATTCATCCTAAATCCAATACGGCTATCCTCTTTACATACCATTTAACTTTTTTAATAAACTCTTTGGTTAACCGGACCATATATTATTTTTCTTCTCTCTCCGTTTTTTTTTTTTTTTTTTTTTTTTTTGTTCCATCCTTCATTCTCTTCAACCGTCTTTTTTTTTTCTTCTTTTCAGGGAGAACAAGAATAAGAAAATATACCAGCGAATGAGGGGGGTTTTTTTTAAAGCCAATGAACCAGTTGTACCCAGTAGGCTGGGCAGAAAGTGCAATGTCTAGGGAGAGACAGAGGTCAAGACTGTTCGAGGTGCCGGACGGTGGGGCTATACCATCTGGGAGAGATCTCGAGGATTTGCCGCAAGGGCTGCAGGCAGAAATACATAATGTCGCAACGCTCAAGCTCCGGGCATTGGTGGTACCAATGGTGATGATGAGAAGGGCTCGTGTGTTGGCAAGAACACGTGCAGGGCTGTCAGGGGGCAGTGCGAATGTAAAGCTAGAACAACTAACAGAAGTCCACCAGCAGAGCATCAACTCCCTTCTTAGCCACAATTCGATATTCGATAAATTCGGCTCAGCCACCATCCGCACCCTCTCCTCTCGAGCAATCCTCAAGTCCGTGAAGCCAGGTACCGTCCTTGCAGAACCCGGCACAGAAGCTGTCCAGGTCCTTGTTCTCCTCACAGGCAGCGTCACCATCAACAAGTACACCTTCAACGCCCCTGGCGTTACCGAGTTCGGTTCGCTTTTTCCTTCGGTGCACCACACGGAGTGCGGTGTGTCGAATGTTAAGATCATCACGGCCGCTGCCTGCCTTGTAGCCTGTCTCCCTTGCAATGAGGTCCTCAAGCATTACTCCATGCTGGACCACGACACCCGTACTCTCATCGTGTCTGAGGCGATGCAGAAGCGCACGTCTTACATGAAACGCATCTTCCCGCCGACACCCGAGATATTTGATGGAAGCAATCTTTCCAGATTGCTGCAGCCCTCCGAATATCCTGTGTTTTTGAGCCTTCTGAAGCCCATGGTGCACACACAGGGCACCTTGCTTCTCGAGGAGGGGAGGGTCGTTGATCAGCTGCATTTCGTGGTCTCTGGGGAGGTCAGTATGCGGCCTGTAGGCGACAGCCCTGTAAGCAGCCCGCTGGCAGAGATCTTGTTCTTCACGTCGGACTCGAGCAGCTGCAACGTTGTAGTAAGCAAACACATCGACTGCTACACCTTAACCCTGGACGACTTCTGCCTCCTGGCAAAGCTGCGGCCGGAGGTGGCTGGGAGGGTCCTGTCTGGTTTCAAGGTAATTCGGAGTACTGTACTACAGGGCATACGGCACAGCGCAGAGACGGACCCTATTGAGGCAATGCTGGCACAGACGAAGGAACTGCCGACTGGGCTGAGCAAGGCATGCTTGTCGAGGTTGGCGGGCGTCTTGAAGATAACGATACGCATGGCAGGGGACGTGGTGGTTGCAAAAGAGAATTGGCATAAAGAATTCTATTTTCTGAGCAAAGGGAGGGCGGAGCACTGCGGCACTGTCTTGCAGGCAGGGTCGTGCTTTGGGATGGGGTACGGACTCGCGGGCACCCCGCAGCAGGCGATCGTGGCACTAACCACATGTGACGTGTGGTCTGTTGCATCGCAGAACTTCCACAACACTCTGCTGGCTTACAGTACCGACCTTTTCTCGTTAGAAGCTCCTCCAAGCTCGTCGTTTGCCCTCCTTGACCCGCTGTCGGTCTCCGGGGCAGATCACCTCCAGCCTCTGGACAACAACCTGCCTTTTCCCCAAAGATCCCCATTCTGTGCGATCGTTACCTTGACACCTGAGACGTACCCCGCGTCAGTAGCCAAAAGGCGTAAATGCCTGAAACCATGCAAAACCTACCCCATCCCGTGTTGGCGCAACAAAGTGGACGAAGCAAAACGGAGGTCTGCCCTGTACGCGGGTTGCGGACAAAACTTCTACTCGCCATTGCAGACGAGAAATATTTTTAAGTAGGAAGTACCAACGAAAAAAGGGTTGCTTACCACATGAAACTCACTTTTCAGGGAACTGGGGCGACTCGAGTCCCGATATGCATACACACGAAGCCCCCTACGAGTCCTTGTCGGACGTCCCAGATGATGTTTTGCGCAAGTGGCTACGGATGTTCAAGGATGTGAGTGACTTTGCCTCGCGTAGCGGGATGGAAAGCGACTACATTTCGATGCCCATGCAGCTGACTGGACGGCATCACTACCATGTGGTGAACGACACGCGGTCGGGAGAGCGGTACTGCGCCGTGTGCACTCGTATGGTGAAGGAAGGCGCCACACATTTGGCATGCAAGCGTTGCGGGCTTCATGCGCATGGCAGCTGTGGGAAGATGCTCCACCCTGAGAACAACATAGACATCAAACAGCCTTTCCGCTTCATGGCCTTCCAAAGAATCTGCGGAAGGGAGCAGCTGTCAGAATTTGATATCTCGATTAAAGCGTGTGATCTCTTCGGCTTTTACCACGGCCAGCGGGTGGCGTCGCTGAAGGGTGCTTTCATGGGCAAGTCGGCTACCATTGTCGGTGTTGGAACTGATATGAAGCTCTACGCACATTGGGACGGCACATCAGGATGCCAAGCGCTGTATGCAGGAGCAAACCTAGCAAAGCAAGACCCCGAGCAGCTTCAGCGGTGCCACGCACTTGTCGTGGAAGGCTGCTGCACGTCGCAGGGAAGAGACGCCTCGCGGAAAGACGTGCTCATTAACACAATCGACGATATACTGTCAGCTGGGAAACCTGGGTCCTGGAAGAGAAATCCTAAGAAGAAAACCTGCCCACGATGCCAGCAGGTGTTCCCAACCATGACACAGTGCGACACATGCAAAATCATCGCCTTCGCAGGGAGAGAGTACATAGAAAGCGAGTGGGACGCACTTCGCGCATCCGAGATGTACAGGTTAGGTCTTGCCTCGCACACTGGAGAGCGAATCACGATCCACGGGGCAGCGGAAAAATGTCAGCTGAATGAAGTGGAACTGCTTGTGAAAGCGGGCGACTTCGACCCCAACGAGGTGCTGCCTTCCGCAATGTACATCCTCAGCAAAAACCAGATGCGCACGCCGTTACATGTCACTGTTTTGTCTCACTTGAAAAATCCAGGCTGGCAAAAGTCACAGGAGGTTAGGCTTGCCGAAGAAGGCAGGCAGAATACCATGGTGCGGCTTCTCGTGTCCTTGGGGGCCGACATCAACAGGCAAGACGCAAGCGGAAGAACCCCGCTTCACCTCGCTGCAGAGTTCATTTCCCCATTCCCCCTCCGAGTGCATGCAAAGGAGACGCGAGCTCAGCTCCACACTGAGTTCATTCACAAACAGTACGCACAGCTTTGGCCTGAAGGGGTCCAAGTCCTCGAGACACTCATATCACTTGGGGCCGATCCTTCTTTGAAAACATATGAAGGGGAGACGGCTCGAGATTTTGTCGACCCCCTGCTCGCCCGCTATCCCAAGTATACAAAACAACGTGTCCTGGACCTCCTTGATCCTGTAAGGAAGCCGTAGTTTAGTTTTTCTTCTTCTTCGTTTATCTTTGTTTATTGCTGTCACAACACAATCAGGCTGAATACTACATTACAAACTACTTGCCTCATGTCTCTGACTTGTTGCGATGATGTTATGGAAATGCTTATGAAGCAAGGCCAGAGCCACGATGAGAGAATGCGGCAAACGGCAAAACTGGCCGCAAAGGGTGGTGAAGGTGTGGACGCTCTACTGAAGAAGCTGGCAGAAGATGATGTGTCGCCGTGGCTGGGGTTGTACGCGATTGTGGCAGCGATGGTGAAGAAAGATGGTGAGACGTTGGGGAGGGTGGCGAGAGGGAGCAAGTCGTGGGTCCTGAAGGCCAGGGGTGTGCAGGCCTTGGCAAAGTTCGACCAAGCACAGGTCCGCATGATATTCCTGCACAGCGACACGCCTCTGCAGCTGAAGTCCGTCATAGTACCCACCCTGGTGGAGATAAACGAGGCTATCCTGCAAACGGTGCAGGAGACCCCAGACCTTGGAGGTTCATGGGGTGCCTTATTGCTGCTTCAAAGGGCCGTCACCACCCCTGCTCACAAGGAACTTGTCCGTAAGTGGCTTCCGAAACTGGCGAAGTTCGCCAAGATGGAGGAGAAGCCAACAGGTACTTTTCCCAAGAGGCACCTCTACGGTCAATTCGATCTGGAAAACATCTACCAGTCCCTTGCAAAGAAGTACCCCGAGGTGCTGCTGGAGATGCTCAGCAACGAGACTGAATTCCATTACTGGTTTAGATGTTCTAGGGAGCTGGCTGCGTCACATCCTGATGAGATGGTCAAGGCCCTGAACAAGCTGAAGAACAATTCAAGAGGCGTGTGGTTCCTGTCGAGGTCTCTGGTTCGCCACCGCCCCCAGGAAGTGCTGCAGATTTTCAAAGAAGTTGGCGTCCTGTCCCCGGCCTTCACTCGTTGCTTCAAGAAGGTGATGTACTGTCCAAGGTACCAAGACGTGGGTCTGGATGTGATTCGCCATTGTGCCCCGAACACCGAGAGCTGGGGTGACATCCAGGGAGTTGTTCAGCTTTTAGTGAAGCTTCTGAAGAAGGGCAGTACATCGCAGAAGATCCAGGACACTGTGGCCGACGTACTTGCCGTGCACACGGAAACCAAATGCAGGCACAGGTGTCTCGGTCCGATTGGAGAGCTCGACAAACTAATGAAAACTGCAGAGGAAGAAAAGTGGACACTCCGCCCCTCTCAAGAGAGGGTGAATGCCCTCGTGGCGGCACAGATAAACTCGGGAGATCTGTGCATCGATTTATGTAAGGACGGGGCACTGAATGTGGCGCTGGGCCATTACGTGGCGCAGACTGAGAATAGGAAGGCGACGCACCTGCTTGTGACGGCACACACCGAGTACAGGGATATGCTGCCACGTGAGGTCGTGTCCCATGTGCTGAGTGAATGGGTCGCCTCAGATGAGTTCTCAGAGCTTGACGTCTTCGTGAAGATATCTGCACACGCCGACATGGAGATCAGTAAGTCGGAAGAGCCTCTGAAGGCTCTAGCGAACACACGCGATCCCAGAGAGAGAACAGCAGTGCTATCAGCTCTAATCCATTCTTCCAAGGTGTCCCCTGTAAAGACGAACCGCTTCGCTGCCATCATGGGATGGATCGCCATGCGCATCACAAAGGAAGAAACTTCTGTGAAGGCTCCCGTCGTCCAGTGCCTGCTAGAGGAGACTCCCATCGTGAACTTCAAGGCGGAGACTGTCAAGCAGCTCGAAAAGTTTTTCAATATCTGCCTGAAATGGGGCAACGGCATATGGATGAACGCCTGGTCTTACTGGGCAGCTTCTGCCGTCATCCACTACAAGGTACTCTCTGATGAGACGAGTGTTATCGTCGAACTAGGCGAGCAAATCCTGGCGAGGATGCAGGAGGCTGGGGTGCAGACGGCAAAGACCATTTTGCGTGCCTTCAGCCAGGCGGCGGATAAAATCGACAAAAAGAAGCTCGACGACAAGACTCAAGCAGCTGTCGGGGTCCAGATGCTAAGTTATGCAAAAGAAGCGTTTTCGAATCTCTCAGAGCTGAGCAACGAGGAGGCACAGGCCTATACCAAGTATGAGCCCTCGGAAGTTTTTGGCATCGCCAACTTTGATAAGTTCAAGGAGCTCTTCACCATCGTAGGGCCTTCAATCGTTCTCGGGTCCCCAGAGCTGGAGGAACATGCCAAGACACTGATAGTCGCTGATGGACTGTCGTTATCCCTTAGCGGGATGTACCTCATGGACACGCCGTGCAGCAAAATCGTAAAGTGGCCGTTCTGGAGGGACACATGCGTGAGTGCTCTCAGTCACCTCAGACATTCACAAACCGCTACTACCGTGCAGGTATTTCAAGCGGTTTCTGACTACATACTAAGTCTTGAAAAGCACCTGAGCATGGACGCGGCAGCGAAGGACTCGAATGCCGTGCAGAAGTACTTGCAGTTTTACAAGCCTCTGCTGGTAGAGGCGTGCCATGCATATGCTGCCGGCATTCAAGAGGGCAAATCATGGGACGGGGCGGTCTGTTTTTCTGCAGATCATTCTTTCCGTGTCCTAGTTGCCATTTTGAAGTACATCCCTGAGTTAGATGTGGGCATCAAGGCGATAATCAAGGCGATCTCTCTCATGCGTGATGCAGTTCCCACTGCCACGCAAAGCCTGCTGCGCCACATCGGCAACCCTGAGGAACACACAGCAGACATCTTCGCATACGCCGTCGAACACATCAACCCGATGAATGCACCGGCCTCCGTGTTCAGTCTGGTCAGCTTCTGTGACGCAAAACACGTTGTTCGTGATCCCGCAGTTTCCTCGAAGCATCATAAACCACCTGTCTACGCCCCCGATGGGAGAACATTCAGCAGGCGGCCTAGATTTAGGTTCCAACGAGGCGCTGCTGCCGCCCGTCGCAAGGCATCTACTGCAATGAAGAAGAAGGACGAGAGGCAGCGTGTTAAGGACTCGCCAGACTGGGGCCTTCCCCTTGTGCAGTTGATCGAAGAACTACCAGTTGAATGCAGCTTTATGGTTTATGAGAAACTAGATTCGCTGCTGCGCACTCCCGTGTCAAAGACAAAGCTTGCTATCGTCAAAGCACTCTTCACCGTGCTGAGGAAGAGTGACCCGAACAACTTTCGATTCTCGACGATCTGGGACCACCCCGAGCTTGAGGCCTTCATGGCGGAAACCGTCAATGTGAACAACGTGGAGGAGGCGGTACGGAGCTATCTGGGACCTTTCCACAAGAGGAAGCAGAGGATGCAGACACTGATGACAAAGGGGATGGGCAGCTGCACTCCGGGCATGGTTTTTGAGCACAGTCCGTCGTTTCAGAAGGGTGTGTTCAGGTACTATCCGGACAGCGTGGTAATTCTGATGGGTGCTAGATTTATGGCGCTTCCTGGTATAGTCGACGGGCTGTGCACACGTGCCAGTTTTGGTGGGCAGACCACAAGCGTGCAGTGGTACGTGCAAACACTGCCGCCGTGGGTGCAACAGTTTCTGTGGGACGAATGTATCACACCCTTCGCCTTTGACGTGAGTACTGGTGAGTTGTTCCGCGAATGCTCATCGTACGAACACACGGAAGGGCGGGAGGACGGGCACCAAATGAAGGCAAGAAGGCTATGGCTCGGTGCGGCGTTACCTTCAGCACCCGAAATACCCCCTGTGACTTCTGCCGACCACCCTTTCAACAAATTCTTTGCGAAGACCATCTCAGACGGGAAGGCTGTGAGCACATTGGTTAAAGAAGAGCAAGATAGCGTAACTAAGTCTGACAAACTGTCCGAGGACACCCTGAAGGCCTCACGGTCAGCACAACTTTGCCTTGAGTTGCTGCTTGCTCTCAGGACACACGACAACTCATGTGAAGCCTTAGATGTGCTCACAAAACACCTGGACCAGGGTGTAGCAAACAAAGCTGCCATCCCATCTACCGCAGCAGTGCTGAGGTGTCTTAGTCCAACTGAGGCTTGCGAAGTGCTGCATAAGATATTGGGGTCGAAAAACACAAGGGCATCGGCAAGGTCGCAGCTTGGCAGGTGTTGCATAAAGCTGCTAAAACCTGAGCAAGCATTGGATTTCGTGGAGCAAGAATGGAAGCATCAAGGCAGTTGGGTGATGGTTGACGCTGACGATGAAGAAAAAGAAGAGACGGTGTTTGCTTCGACGAAGGTAGCGCTGCTCTGTTCGCTGGTGGCGTCACCGTCGCTGAGGATGTTGCCGTCGCTGTGGGGACGTGTCACGTCGATCACCGAGAGGACGGACGAGAACATCTACATCGCGGGCCAGATGCTTCAGGTGCTGGCTGGTGTCAATGACGTGGCGGCGTTGAACACACAGCATTGGCCGCTGTGCGCAGCAGACGGGCTTGCACGGTTGGTTGCATCGTTCTTTGATGTCCAGACACTACAAGACTACGTGAAGGTCGCCTTGCGTAGGTGGTTTGCAATGTTGAAGTGCAACCCGTCTATGGCTGCACCATGTGACGCTGAGGGCGTGATCCATGCCTTGATGGACTGCATGGACGCATCGTTGGTTTGCGACATGATCAGCACCCTGACATCGGCACACCCCGGTTTATTCGCAAGAATCTGCAAGCGCAGAGTGGACCAGATCTCTGCAGCAGTTGCTGACAACGACATGGCGAAGCTGAATGAAAATAGCTGTGCGTTGGTAGCGTTGACAAAGAATGGCAAGACGATGGTGGGCATCGAGGAGTATGAGAAGGCCATTGATGTGCTCGTTGCAGCGCCCGGCGGGGCAACAGCAGCTTTGCAACTTGTTGCCAGCCACTGGCAGGGCAGAAAGGATTGCTGCGAGGGTGCGGCGTTGCTGAAGATCGCAGAGTTCCTTTCCGCAGCTGGACAGCCGGGGTACACCGCCTTCACTACAGTGGATATCTTTAAAGGCATGATTAGTACACAAGCACTGCCAGAGCTGTGCAAGTCGATGCTGACACAAATCGATGACGGGCCAGCACCTTCAGACAGCTACAAGTACGTTATGCTGAAATACATAAAGTACCACAGCCGCGGTGCAGACAAGGATATCGCAGAGCTGGTGAAAAGGTTATTTTTTGACCCTTCCCAAATAGTGGCGGCTGCAGCAATCGAAGTCCTCGATTCTCAGAACCGCTTCCTTGCTCGAGGTAGGCGGGTGAGAACAAGACGTGAGTCAAACACAGAACCAGTATGGAGGGAAGGCGGTAGGTTCACAAACGGTGGTGGTGTGTTTAGTGGACCGAACTACATGTCTAGAATGCATTACTGCCCACCGTATCGTCAACCACCGAGTTTATATGGCAAAGGTCTCGGAAAGGGGGAGGGTGTTAAGGGTCGTAGTAAAGGAATGGGAAAAGGCTCCAAGAGATCCCGGGATGTAAGTGGTACACGAGGCTCAGAAGATGTACAACGCATTGCGCAACCTATCTCGAAGGGCAAGGGTGCTAAAGGTGTTCCACCGCCACCCCTGGGCTTGCCTCAGGGCCATCCTTCAGCCATGCTGCCTCCAGGCATGCCTCCGAACATGCTGCCCCCGGGTATGCTGCCTCCGGGCATGCTGCCTCCAGGTATGCCTCCGGGTATGCTGCCTCCAGGCATGCCTCCGAACATGCTGCCCCCGGGTATGCTGCCTCCAGGCATGCCGCCTCCGCCGGGCATGCCCGGAGCCGGCATGCTTCCTCCCCAGTCCGGAAAGAGCATTGGTAAGGGCCCTCCCCGCGCCTGTTGAGCAGGGTGACAAAAATCGTGATCCAACGAAATAGAATTGAATGAAAAACAAAAAAAAAGAAAATCGGCCGTTGTGTGTGTACAAGAAGAAAAAAGAAAAGAAAATATAAAGGGTGAAAACAAAAAGGGGCACTGCTCTTCCCCCATACTTCCCCTTTTTGGTTCCCCTCACGTGTACAACAACAAACAAATACAGCCGGTTTTTCTTTTGCCAAAGGCAAGCACAGCGAATGCAATGTCTTAAATTGTCTTGTGTTTTATTTCCCCCTCCTTTGATCTCCACAAACACCTTCTCGATAGTTGAAGTGTTTGGGTAGGCGTTGGCTTGCCGACTTTATACGTGACGTTATTGGTCGTGTGATTGGTTTTTCGTAACGTAATTTTTCTCTATCTCTCTTTCTCTCTTCGATGTCCTTTTCTAACACCTATGGCAAAGGAAAGGGGGAAGGAGAAAAAAAAAGAAAAAAAAACAATGGCGAAGGATGACAAGAACAAGGCGTTCCTCTCTACGAAGGCGGGGGACACCTACGACACGGATTTGTATGGAACAGGAAGCAAGGAGCAGTTTAATCAAACAATCATGGACGAGGACGAAGAGGAAGACGAAGTGACGAGAAGAGGTTTTGTACAGGAAGCGTTAGAAGCGCAAGAGGAAGCCGACCCCATGCTGGAGCGCAAGCGGAAAACTATCGGCGACAGGGAGACCGAGTACATGAAGCGGCGGTACGACCGGGCCCTCTCCCCTGCCAGACGGGACAACTTTGCAGACGATGACACCACTGGCCGGACTTACGCGGAGGTTAAAAATGAGGAAGCAGATAAACCAGCAAAGAAAGGCAGATGGGATACCCCTGCCGAGGAGACAGCAGAGCCAACTGAAGAGGCCAAGACCGAGGTGAAGCAAGAGTGGGACGCCGGGGCAGTCACCGACACCCCCCAACGAGTGTCTAAATGGGACACCCCTACCCCTGGTAAGACTGGCAAATTCGACGCCACCCCAGTAAGAAAGAGCAGATGGGGCGCCCCCTCCACACCCCAAACAGGGACACGGTTTGGCGACGCGCCCACCCCAGGCAGGGACGCCCTAGGTGACGCTCCTACCCCTAACAGGTGGGACGGCGACGCACCTACTCCCGTGCGGACTGGCTTTGGTGATGCCACCCCAGGTGCTACACCCTCCCAGCGCGACTGGGACCCCACACCTATGCGTGCCACTCCCTCCAGCATGAAGTGGGACTCTGGTGCTGGCGGTGCCATGCCAACTCCGAAAAAGAGTAAATGGGACGATGCAGCACAGGCGGAAACACCAGCCATGGCAACAGGTGCCACGCCTTCCAACTACACGGGCGCAACGCCTAGCAACTACGTGGGCGCGACACCCATGGGCTACCAGAGCATGACGCCACAGCAGCTGGCACAGACGAACCCTGATCTGTACAACCAGCAGAAATGGACTGCCGAAGTCGAGGAGAGGAACCGACCGGTGACCGACGCTGAGCTTGATGATATCCTCCCTGCCGATGGCTACGAAATTGTGGCATTCCCCGAAAGCTACAAGCCGATCACACCTGCCAGGAAGTACACTTCCGCACCCACACCCATGGCAGGCACCGGGTTTTCCATCCCAGAGGCTGCCCCTGCCACGCAGGACGCCAACCGTGTGGACGTGACGGACCTTGGTCCTGATCTGCCCGAGATGAAGCCAGACGACTTCCAGCACTTCTCGGCACTGTTGAACCAAAAACCCGAAGAAGAGATGACGAAGCAAGAGTTCAAAGAGATATGGATCATGAAGCTGCTGCTAAAGGTTAAGAACGGAGACCCGCAGCAGAGGAAGTCGGGTATGAAGATTTTGACGGAGAAGGCAAGGTGGTTTGGTGCCCAGATGCTGTTCGACCAGATCCTGCCGCTTTTGATGTCTCCGTCGTTGGAGGACCAAGAGAGGCATTTGATCGTGAAGCTGATCGGCCGTATTCTGTTTAAGCTGGATGACTTGGTCCGCCCGTATGTACACAAAATCCTTGTTGTGATCGAGCCCATGCTTCTTGAGAACGACTACTACGCGAAGGCAGAGGGGAGGGAGATCATCAGCAACCTGAGCAAGGCGGCGGGCATGCCCACGATGATTCAAACCATGTCGCCTGATGTGGACAACGTGGATGACTACGTGCGGAACACTACGGCAAGGGCGTTCGCGGTGGTTGCCTCTGCGTTGGGGATTCCCGCGATCTTGCCCTTTTTGAAAGCGGTGTGCAGGGCTAAGAAGAGCTGGTATGCCAGGCACACTGGTGTCAAGATTGTTGAGCAAATCGCCATCCTCATGGGATGCGGTGTGCTGCCCCACATGAAGTCACTCGTCGACATCGTCGCTGAGGGTCTCTACGATGAGCAGTCCAAGGTGAAAACCGCCACCGCTCTCGCGCTCGCAGCGCTTGCAGAAGCCGCGGCGCCATACGGTATCGAGGCTTTCGATTCGGTGGTCAAACCCCTGTGGACCGGCTCGCAGGAGCTGCGGGGGAAGCCCTTAGAGGCTTTCTTGAAGGCCATCGGGTACATCATCCCCCTGATGGAAAAGGAGTACGCAGAGCACTACACAAACGGGATCATGAACAAGCTGATTGAAGAAATGAAGACACCAAACGATATGATGAAGAAGATCGTGCTGAAGGTGATCAAGCAGTGCGTGGCGACAGACGGTGTGGAGAGAGAGTACGTGAGGAAATCTGTTTCACCGCACTTTTTCAAGAATTTCTGGGTGAAGAGAATGGCAGTGGACAGACGGAACTACGAGCAGCTGGTGGAAACAACGGTTGAGATCGCGAACAAAGTGGGGGCAAGCGAGATCGTGGAGAAGATCGTTGAGGATCTGAAAGACGAGAACGAGGCGTACAGGCGGATGGTCGTGGAGACCATTGCAAAGGTGGTTGACTCCCTGGGTACGGTGGACATCGATCAGGAGCTGGAGAACAAGCTCATCAACGGGATCATCTACGCTTTCCAGGAAGAGAGCGCAGAGGACAGCGAAGTGGTTTTGAACGGGTTCGGGACCATCATCAACGCGTTGGGCAAACGCATGAAGCCGTACCTCCGACAGATTTCCGGCATCATCAAGTGGCGCCTCAACAACAAAACCCCCAAGATACGTCAGTGCTCTGCTGACCTCGTCTCACGCATCTGCCGCGTAATTATGGACTGCGACGAAGAACTCCTCCTCGGCAACTTGGGTGTCATCCTCTTCGAGTACCTTGGCGAAGAGTACCCCGAAGTCCTCGGCAGCATCATCGCCGGTCTCAAGGGCATCGTGAACGTCATCGGAATGGCAAAGATGACACCTCCCATCAAAGACCTCCTCCCGCAGCTCACACCTATCCTGAAGAACCGACACGAAAAGGTTCAGGAGAACTGCATCGACCTTGTGGGGAGGATCGCAGACAGGGCACCGAAGGTATGCAAGGTTTGAACAAGTTTAAAACAACGCACAGTCCGTCCCTGCGAGAGAATGGACAAGGATCTGCTTCGAGTTGTTAGAGCTGCTCAAAGCGCACAAGAAGGCTATCCGTAGGGCGGCAGTGAACACCTTTGGGTACATCGCGAGGGCTATTGGGCCTTCTGACGTACTGTCGACGCTGCTGTCCAACTTGAAGGTATGATGACCTTGCCAGTAAGTACCAACATTGCCACAGGTGCAAGAGCGTCAGCAGCGTGTGTGCACGACTATCGCTATTGCTATTGTCGCTGAGACGTGCGGGCCCTTCACAGGTGTGTGTGTTTTTCTTTCCCCCCTTATCTTGTACAGTTATTCCGAGTCTCATGAACGAGTACCGAGTACCTGAGCAAAACGTGCAGAATGGTGTGTTGAAGGCGTTCTCCTTCATGTTTGAGTACATCGGTGAGATGGGGAGCGACTATTGCTACGCGGTGGTGCCACTGCTTGAAGATGCCCTGACAGACAGGGATGTTATTCACAGGCAGATTGCGTGCAACGTGGTGAAGCACTTGACCTTAGGTGTCGCAGGGCTTGGGTGCGAGGATGCACTGATCCACCTTCTGAACCTTGTGTGGCCAAACGTCTTCGAGACGGCCCCACATACCATCAACTCCTGTGTGGAGGTATGTCTCAAGTGTTGTTTATCAACATAACACCACAGGCTATAGAAGCATGCCGTGTGTCCCTGGGGCCTGGCGTTATTCTTTCCTACACACTCCATGGTCTCTTCCACCCATCTAGGCAGGTGTGTTGAATAGGGAGGTGGGGAAATAAAAATACAGGTTCGAGAAATCTATTGGAAAATCTTCAACAACATCTACATCGGGTGCCAAGATGCGCTGGTGCCCTGCTACCCTCAGCTGCCTGATGATCTGGCGAACAATGTATGTTAAAGAAACGGGTGAAAGGGGGGCGGAGTGAACCAACAACACACACACACACACAGTATTGGCGAAGCGAAGCCGAAACATTCTTGTAAGCACCGAAAGAAGGAGATTTTAAAGAAGTCGCAGCGATCGGGGGAAAGGATTTTAACAACAAGAAAGGTTTCACAACAAAAAAAAAAAAAAAGAATTGGTCAGTGGAGTGTACCCTTTTCCAACCCAGACCTCCCGTTTCTCCAAAAAACCCCTTAGGGCTACGGGAAGGGAACAAGCAAGAAGAGAAAAAAAGAATATATAAAAATGGCGGATAGCAGCGAGCTGACCGGACCGGCACGCAAGATGTTTATTAAGCAGATAAAGGACTTGGAAGGAAAAAAGTGGAAAGTGGAGGTGGATTCATTTACGAATCAGAATTGTATCACACCAATGTTTGGAGGCTCGTGTTCACCAGCTGCCGAGGTGGCGCGTGTGTGGCTGCAAGGCACAGTGACTAGTGTTACAGGGGACTACGCCATGTTGAGCGACCGAACAGGCAGCATACAATTCTTGGTAAACGAAATCGAGCCCGATGCCCGCCCCAAACCGAACAGCTACCGTCAGGTTGTGGGGAAGCTCGCCTTGAGCGGCGGCTCCCCCAGCCCCCTCTTCATCCTCACTGAGCTTTGTGCTGACATCCCCGCCTCCTCTGACGAATCGTGGACACTTGAGGTCCTTGACTTTCAGTCAAAATGCGTGTTTACGTCGTGACCCCTTCTCTCTTACTTACTTCATCTGCCGTTAAGTATCGCCTTTCTTTTTTTATCTCAGGCCGGGCACGAAAGAACTGTTTTAGACGATCTTCCATGTAACCTCTTTTATTTTTAGTACAAACCCCCCCCCCACTTTTTTTTTAACCCAAGGGAAAAAAAACAAAGAAAGGAGTGAACACACCCAAAAAAAAAAAGGAAAAAAAAATGGGCAAGAAAGTGAGAAAGAGTACCATCCCCAAGGCGAAGGTGATCGACATGTCAGGAGAGGAGAAGAAGGTGAAGGCAAAGGCAGCGGTGTCGGAAAAGGGGAAGGGGAAGGGGACGTATGTTTTTAAAAAAAAGTGATTTTTTTTATAATCCTAAACAGGTACCTGGCGATGAAGGCAGACAGCGACAGTGAGGACAGCGACCTTGGTGCTGCATTGGCCTTCGACAAGGAGCCGGAGATGGGGGAGATGGACTCCGAGGAGAATTCCGAGCTGGAGGAGATGATGGAGCTGGACAGTGACATGGAAGAGGGAGCTGAAGAGATCGAAGACGATGACGATTCCTTTGGTCTTGGTGACGACGATGAATTCGATGAAGATGAGGGGCCCGACAGTGATGAATCCGTGGACTTCGAACAAAAGGTCAACCGTGCAAAGGCACAGCTCGAGGCGCAGCAAGCAGAAGCCGCCAAGGAGACCATGCTTACCAGAAAAGCAAAGGTCTTCTCACGAAGCACCGGCGAGAACGACGGGCTTAGCGACGACGGCGAAGAAGAAGAACCAGAAGAGGAAGACGAGGAGGAAGATGCCCCTGCAGAACAAATCCCCCTCGAACAACGCAAGGAACGTGTTGAAGAGGTCCTCAAGGTGCTTGACAACATCGAAGCGCAGCGAGAAGGTGACCACTCCCGTCAAGAATACCTCGGCATCCTGAAGGACGACCTCAAAGAGGTGTACGACTACAGCGAATGGTTGATGGGGAAGCTGATGGAACTGTTCCCGCCGAGAGAACTGTTTGAGTTCCTGGAAACGAACGAGAAGCAGCGCCCTCTCACCATCAGGGTCAACACCATTAAACAGTCTCGCCGAGACCTCGCTCAAGCACTGACAAGGAAGGGAATGAGCGTGGAGCCGACAGGTCCATGGTGCAAGGTGGGACTGCAGATTTTTGAGTCAGATGTCGCGGTGGGAAGCACTGCCGAATACCTTGCGGGGCATTATTTAGTACAGAGCGCGAGTTCATTCTTGCCAGTGCTTGCGATGGAGGTCACCGAGGGGATGAGGGTCCTGGACATGGCTGCAGCGCCAGGTGGGAAAACCACACACATTGCACAGCTCATGAAGAACACAGGCACATTGATGGCAAACGATGTTTCCGCAGAGCGTCTCATTGCCTTGAGGGGTAACATGCTCCGCATGGGCAACACCAACACCGTCATCACCAACTACAACGGAGTTGGCTACGACCGTGTCATGAAGAACTTCGACAGGGTGCTGCTGGACGCACCGTGCACGGGGCTTGGTGTTATCTCGAGAGACCCCCGCATCAAGGCATCCAAGACAGAGCGCGACGTGACCCTCTGCGCTATGCTTCAGAAGAAGCTCATCCTCTCCGCCATCGACTGCTGCAAGGTAGGCGGCACTGTGGTCTACTCGACTTGCAGCATCCTCGTTGAAGAGAACGAGGCGACTGTCGACTACGCTTTGAAGCACAGAAATGTATGAAGAATGTATCTTTTTTTTAATAAAACACTTCTCAGATCCGTATAGTGGAAACGGGTCTTCCCTTCGGTCGTCCGGGGATGACCAAATTCAGGAAGAGCAGGTTCCACCATTCTGTAGGGTTGAGCAGAAGGTTTGAGAACTAAAGGAGGAAAAAAAAAAAGAAAAAAAAAAAAAAACCAGGTACTACCCTCACGCCTTCAACATGGACGGGTTCTACGTCTGTAAAATCGAAAAGCTTGCGCATGGCGAGAACACTTCTTCCCTTTGGCACAAGGTATGGAAGGAAAAAAAGAATACAAAAAATTTGATATTTTTTAAGGAGAAAAAAGAGGACACGAAGAAGGGCAAGAAGAGGGGTCAACCTGAGGGAATGCCCGAACCCCCTCTGAAGGTTCAAAAGAGGAAGGCGGATGCCATCGCAGGGGCGGAGCTAACTGAGAAACCGAAGGAAGTGTCCAAGATGATGACGATTAAAAAGGTGCCGGTGGTGAAAGGGGTAAAGAAAGAGAGGAGGAGCCGGTGGAAGAGAAAGAACCAAAAGGACAAGGAGAAGCAACTGAATGGAAAAAAGAGCAAGAAGGACAAGGTCCCCGCCGAGAAGCCTGTGAAGAAGGACGCTGAGAAAAAACCCTCTGTTAAAAAAGCTGCGCCGAAAAAAAAGAGCATACAAAAGACTAAGAAATAAGAACTCTTCTCCTCTGCCTCCCCCCCCCTTTTTTTTCGCATCTCCCGTTTCTTTTTTCTTTTTTGTTCAAATCATAGTGATTTCCCCTTCTTTTTTTTTTGTTTCCCACTCCTTACCATCATGAAAAAAAAAAAAAAAAAAAAAATCATTTCTTTTTATACCCTACTCATTTCCTTTTTTTTTTTTTTTTTTTTTTTTTTTTTGCATTTACCCCATGATTCACCATGTCAGTGCGTGTTTTTAAAAAAAGAAAAAAAGAAAAAATGGAGATCAACGATCGACCGGAGTCGGAAAAGGTCAGCATGCTGAAAAAGGTCATCACCCGCCCATCAATCCCCGACTCCGAAGCAGCGCATCTCGGGCCCGTTGACAAATTCGTGAAGTACGGTCGGGTGCCTTGTAAGCTCGTTCTCAATATTTTGATGGTGATCCTGCTCACCCTAGAGGTGGCGATATTCGTCCCAGTGGACAACCATTATCACAACGACTCAGTGCTTGCTTTGAGCGACCTGTTCACACCTAACGGCCAGATAGGTGCGACACCCACCATGGATTACCATTTTTACGACTCGACGGAAATCGTTTTGTTTCTAAACAGAACGTTTTCAACATGGAACACCATCAACGAGTCCGCCACAGGTCTCTACCTGTACGAGCTGGACGGGAACGGGGCGAGAATATTGCCTTACATGGAACTCGAGATGAAAAAAAACGGCACTTTTACAGATATTATAGGCGAGGACCACCCTGATGTTTCAACAAGAACGGTCCACTGCACGTTAACCCCTGAAAACCCAATCGGTCCCTTCGCACCATTGTTGAACGGAAACCCCATCGTGACCTTGGGAGAGGACAAGAAAGGCGTGTTAAACAAAAATCGACGCGTAACAAAGCGAGACACCACCAGTACTCAAAAATCCATGATAACAGATGTCGATGCAGGCCAGCAGGATCCTTTCTGTGAAGGCGACCCCTTAATCTTCGAGAAGATCAACTCGATTATTGTCCACCTTGTAATCGACAATATCAGGCTTGCTGGCACAACCAACCACCCTACCATTCGAAGGTGGACAATGCAGCAAGCCTATTCAATGACGTCTCGAAGCGGTGTTGTAGAATTTGAGATGACCTATGAAACGGGGATTGTGGGACGGCATATTGATGTGGCAGATGCAATGTCACAGATGTACACGATTCTCCCGTTTTTTTGTTTGATAATTGCGTTGTGGGACTTGGTGCTGCGTGTTAAACAGGCTCGGTCTGAGCTCAGCAGGAAACAAAAAGCACGAAAGATCAAAGAAACCATCGCAAAATCCCGCGAAGAGGCTTCCCCAAGAACCGAGATTTCCATCGCCGACAACGATTTGATGAAACCGTTAGTCGATGGCGATGGGATTCCATCAGATGTGGAATCGTCGTCCGATTCACATTCCTCTGAAATGTCGCGCGCGAGAGATTTCGATGTCGAACAAGAAGTCGCAGAAAATATTAGTAATTACTCCGAGGAGTGGTGGGACATGGAGGACAACCGTGTCCAATGGCTTGTCACCGCTGTTTTGACAGACACCCTTATCATTGTTTCGAGGATACTTATTCTGTACATAAACCTCTCAACGTCGAGTATAGAAAATTCCACTCTTGTAGCGAGATCTGCCATTTCCGGGCTTGCCATTTTATTTGCGTGGGTTGTGATAATTTCCCATTTGGAGCATCAGCCTCGGTTTTATCTGCTCATGAAGACGCTTCGTCGAGGTACTCCAAGAGCGTTGAAGTTCGTCTCTGGGTGCTTCCCAATTCTAATGGGGTATGCCATTCTTGGAACTGTCATGTTTGGAGGGTATTCCGACCGGTTTGCCACGTTGGATGGCTCGTTCGTTGTGCTCTTCTCCGTCATGAACGGGGACATCATTGATGAAACCTTTGAGTCAATCTTTCTCGAATCGTCTCTGTTCCTCAAAATCTTCTCCCGTGTGTACCTCTACACCTTCATCGCCCTGTTCATCTATGCCATTTTGAACATCCTTCTTGCCATCATGGAAGACGCGTACTTCCAAGTAAAGCGGCAGTTGATTGTTGGGTTACGTGAGGAAGTTCTTCAAGCTGAATGAGAATTTTCTTTTTTTCCAACCCACCCAAGGGCGGCCCTCCATGAGGGGGTTTGTCCTGCACTTTGAGTTTTTTTTTTTTTTTTTTTAAAAGGTGGTGGGGATAACATGGAAATATAAGAAAAAGATCAGATGTGTTGTTCGCTGTTGACCTCCTCGTCGGTCATCACCGGTAGCGCCCGAGTGGAAGAACATAATGCAGATGCTCAGGGTGACGAACAGGCAGCAAACTGCACGAGCGCAGAATCTTGGTTACCCGGGACGCACCGGCTGGGGTTGAGCTGTACACCGCACGCATTAAGGACACGACGCGGAACGCAGAAGAAGCTACAACTCGGCCGCGGTGCGCCCCCTGTAATCAAGTAGACAGTTCTTGTGCAGGGCGCCGCCAACACCGGCCTCCTTTAACTCATATTTTTTTTTTTTTTTTTTTTTTTTTTGTTTGGTATTCCTTCCCTCCTCTCCCCTTCCCCCTTATCATTGTGATGAAAAAAAAAATAAAAAAAGAATTTGTTTTGTTTTGTTTTTTTGTTTTTTTTTTGCTCTCTCAAAAAAAAAAGAAGAAATAAAAAAAAAAAAAAAAAAAAAAACGAGAAATAAAAAAAATAAAATAAAGAAATTGTGTTTTTTTTTGTGTGTGATGTGTGCGCAGTAACAGGGGGTGCTCTTTTCTTAACAAGAAGTATAGGACAGGGGGGGGGGGGGGGGGGGGGAGGGGATTTAGCTTTATTTTGTCGAATTTTTAGCTTAAGCTTTCTATAGGATGCCCGCCGTTGCATAAACAAGAAACGCCGCCAACTCTTCTTCTTCTTCTTTTTTTTTTTTTTTTTGCCTACCTGCACCGCACCAAATTGTAATTGGGTAATAAAGAAAAATGGTGTTCCAAACATAAAGAGAGAGAGATACAGAGAACTGAGCACATGAAAGCGGGTTGCTTTGTTATTGTGAATCTGCGTCTTGCCCCTTCCCCCTTCTTCTTTCCCCAACACAGATCTTTCCATCCCCCCACCACCCACACCCCTGCAACTTCTTACGCGAACCCCCTTTTTATTTTCCGGTGCGGCCGAAAGGATGTCTGGAGAAAATAGGGGAAAAGAATGTTTTATTTAGTCGATTTTTTTTTTGAACCATCGGCCGATCACAGTCACGAGCGCGGTCTATCGGCTGTGGGCATGTGCGAGGCTGCGTGACATCACGCTGTGGCAAGAGAAGTGGATCGACGACTCTCAGCATGGTTTCAGACCGAAGAGAGGCACGGATAGCATTCTGATGGAGCTCAGTACACAGCTCGAAGAGGCGCTGTTGACAGGCACCCCTCTCAACGGCATTGCGTTGGATTTTGTCAAGTGCTTCGACAGAGTCCCACAGCAGATAGCTTTTGGCCTGATGCAAGATCTCGGTTTGCACGAGCGGATACTGACCCCCTTGAAAGCTATGTATGCGAACCTGAAGCGGCGATTCCGTTTCCCGACAGGTGTTGGCTCAGAGTTCCGAGTGACGAATGGTATCCTGCAAGGGTGCCCCATCTCGGTAATCATGGTGAACGCCTTGGTGTCGGTGATGGTGAAGTGCGTGATGACGGAAGTACCAGGAGCTTGGTCACTTTCGTACGCGGATGACGTGTACCTCCTGGCGCGTTTAGCGGAGGTCCTGACAAGGGCGACCAACAAGGTGATCGAGTTCGGGGACCGGACAGAGATGCGCCTCAACGGAAAGAAGTCGCAGGGATTCTCGACGAAAAACGAGATCGGCCCTAGTTTAGTATGCACCGGTTCCTCGTTCAAGGTAGCTAGGGAGATCAAATCACTTGGCGTGAACCTGAGCATGGATGGGAATCACAGGCTGGACAAGCTGGACGCAGCGGAGGGACGCCTGACCCGTCTCGGAGCTTTGCCACTAGGGTTTGAGAACAAGTCGACGATGTTGACAAGCACTGTGCTACCGTCGTGTCTGTACGGAGCGACGTATGCGGCACCCTCGGACGACCAGCTGAAGAAGATGTGTACAGCGGCAGTGGTCTCCTTGTGGGGCCCCCAGTTCGGGATGAGAAACCCCGTGTCTGTACTGAACGTTCTGCTGCCAGGGCATACGGCACATCCCTTGTCGAAGGTCATCTACGGAACGATAAACAGCTTGGTCCGGGAGAGCCTGGCCTCTCCGCTTTTGCGGCAGCGTGTTGGTGAGATCATTGGTCTATACCAGGACCGTGATGACGATGAGGTGATGGGTCCGATTGGAGTCCTGCGGAACAGATGGCTCCCCTTTCTGGGGAAGGGATGGTCCTTTGTGGCCGACCTGCACGGAGATACAGCGGTGGCTCACAAAGTGAGGCAAGCCATCAGACCGGCAGTTGCGAAGAGGCTGATCGAGAAGAGATCAACCTTCGTGGGGATGGAGGCAGGGGCGTGCCCGTCCACGAACTATTGGTGGAAAAAGCTCCAGGCCCGGAGACCGTTGGTGTCCTTTAGGTTACGGCGCATCATTAGTGGGGCAGTGTTCACGACTCACCCGAGGGTGTGGGGGAGAAAATTGGATGGCCCTGGTGTGGAAAACCCAGCATTAGCGTGTGACGTTTGCGACCACCGGTCCCAGACAACGACCAGCATGACGGAGCATGCACTGTGGGGGTGCGAGCCGGTAAGGAGTGTGTTGGAAAGCGAGCAATACGCAGAGGTGAAGCGAGAAGGCCTCCCAGCTGCCACAGCCCTTCACGGGATAGTCCCAAGAGGAGCCGACAAAGCAGGGAAAGAACGTGCCAGGATGGTGCAACAATACCTCCTGAAAGTAGTGACGGTCCGTGACGCCAGAGCAGCGGAAAAAAGCAAGAGAGTGCTCACCTCCAACCCTTGGGATGAGGTAACGACAGGGAGGCAACATGATGTTCCGACGGAAGCGTTGCTGAAGGCGAACGGGGCGTCAGGCGCGGTCCTGACCTTTCATTTGAAGAACGTGGCTAAGAGGCCTACGATGGTACGATGGTAAGAAGAAAACTTCCGTCACTACAATGGAACTCGCCATAGACTATGAGCAGACCACCCGCCGGTCACTCATAGGTCCCCTCGACGATCAAGACCTGCTCACGGAGAAGGCCGCAAGGATGCGATACATCTTGGGTCGCATCCAGAAATGCTCAGCACGCTGTGGAAGGTCAGCCTTCCCCGCCAACGCCAAATCAAGGGTGCATACCCTTCGACATCTTGGGGGCCCGACGGCACACGGCTACGACAGGAGACCACTCTTCTCCTCGAGCCAAACCCCCCCCCTACCTAGCACGACTCCAAGCAATGTTTCTCGCCCAGATGCCGTCCATCTCATCGCGACAAACAGCCACCGCAGGCACCAGACAGCAACCGCAGAACGGTGACCGATTAGTGTGAATTTCTACCTGAACAGTGAGCACCCCCATGCACACTGAAATTTTATCGAGTTTTTTTTTTTTTTTTTTTTTTTTTTTTTTTGGCTGGGGAGAAGGCCAGCAAGACCACCAAAGGAGGAGAAACCGCTGCTGAAAGGGGATAGGTGCAGGTAGAAGATGAGAACAAGGGGGCGTCTCACAAAGACTTCCTTTAACTCATATATTTTTTTTCGGTTTGGGGTTATACAGGGCATGTGAACACATTATCACGCCCAGAGGTGTGAAGCATTGTCCGAGAGAGTAGTGCATTCAAAAGGGCCCGATAACCCCGTTTTTTTCCTTTTTTTTTCCCTCTAACTCGATATCAGTTACGGTACCCTCTTATGTGGTTTTAAAAAAAAAAAGAAAATAAAAAAGAACATCCCCCTCCATCCTCAGGTGTTTCCCCATCGAATGCCTCGCCCATGGTGATGTGATTACCTTCCTTTGCCTTTTTTTTTTTCTCAGGCGTCGTGCCACATACCGCAGGTACCCTTAAATGTCTCTTTTTTTTTTTTTTTGTTTTTTTTTGTTACGCTCTCTGAGGAGGAAAAATGGGGATGATTTTTTTTATGGAGGGGAAAAAGGGCAGCAAACTCAGGTGTGTGACGACACCTCCCTTAAGCGAGTCATGGTGCAATTTTTTTTTTGCCCACTTCTTATTCCTCATTGGCGTTAACATTCAAAAACAGAAAAGGCGAGGGGGAGGGGAGAGAGGGGGAAAAAAAAGAATCCAAAAAAAGAGGAAAAAAATGGGCTGCTGCCACGCAGGGGGAAACGGGAATGAGATTGAGGAAGAAAAGGCACCGATCAGAAAGAGCTTCCAAGGAACAGACGCCAGCGAAGCAGATGACGCGGCGGCAGAACGACGCAAAAAGGCGGAAAACACCGCTGCAAAGGGGAAAACAAACAACAATAACGACGACCGAAAAGCTCAAATCGACAAAATGAAAGCTAGAATGGGAAACAGAGCCGGTGCACTAGAGGACGAATTCGTGGAACGAGACCAACTAAACACAACAACAGGCAAAAACGGAACAAGACCCGACAGGTACAAACGAACATCAAAACTTGGAAAAGGAGCATTCGGCACAGTTTGGAAAGCAAAGGACCTAGTAACCAACGCAATTGTAGCCATAAAAGTTATCTCCAAAGAATCATTGGCACTGGACCAAGGGGGGAAGGAACGCCTTTCAAGAGAGGTAACCATTATGAAAGCACTAACACACAACAACCTTGTAAATCTGTACGGATTGATAACCAATGATAAGGACAAGGAAATGTGGATGATTGTGGAATACGTAGACGGTTGCGATCTCATGAAAAAACTCGAAAACGGAAGGTTTTCCGAAAAGGTCGCCCGCGGTTACTTCCAGCAAATGATTGTCGGCCTGCATTACGTTCATTCCCAGCACATCGCTCATCGTGACCTGAAACCTGACAATATTCTTGTAACCACGAGAAACGTTGTTAAAATCACAGACTTCGGTCTTTCCAACTTTCAAGAAGCCGATGAACGCGGCCATGTCCCTCGTGGGCAGTCCTTGAAAACTTGCTGTGGAACGCCCTATTATGTAGCGCCCGAAGTCATTACATCAAGCAACAAAAAAGGATATTCAGGATTTACGTGTGATGTCTGGTCGTTGGGTATCTTGTTGTATGTGATGCTTGTCGGTGATGTGCCCTTCAGTGGAGGCGATCTGAAAGGATTGCTTCACAACATTACTAAGGGTGTCTTCTCGTTCCCCAGTACTTCCATTTCGCCGCAGGCTAAGAATTGTATTAGGTCAATACTTGTTATGCCGGACAAACGTGTTACTTTGACACAGCTTGCTGACGACCCGTGGGTTGCTGAGGGCTTCGACAAATCGCTAATGAGCGTGGAGGACATGAATGTGGATTCAACAGACCCCGCGTTGCTGTGTTCTATCAGGGCAATGGCCGAATGGTGATTTTTTTTTTCTTTTTTTTTTTTCCAACGAGTTTCACTCAATTTTTTTTTTTTTTTAGCTCCGTTTTTTCTTCTTCTTCTTTCCTTATTATTATTATTTTTTTTTCTTCTTCTTTTTTTTCCTTGCTCTCTCTTTTGCATTTTTTTTTTGTTGTTGTTGTTGTTGTGTTTTGTTTATGCATTCCCGCGTTTTTTTGAAAACTGAAGTGTGTGGCTGTAAAAAAAAAAAAAAAAAATTCTTAATTTTTTTGTACACCCCCGGAGAATAATAAATACGAGGGGGAGGAAAATAAATTAAAAATAGGTCTTACAGTCGTTTTTTTTATTTGTTCATCGAAACTTAAATTTAAAAAGAAAATGTTTCATTCTCAATTTCTTTTTGTCTCTATTTGACTCCATCCCCCCCCCCCCCCCCCCCCCCACCCACCCATAATGCGAATCAAAAACGAAAATAACATACAGGTGATGTAAAAGGGAAAACCCGCTCCCCTCTCTTTTTTTTTTATGGACTTAAATGTAACCACGGAAACGATGCTTGTGCTCAATGGGACGGACGATCTCCCCTGCGGGTGCAGGGAGGTGCTCAGCGACCTCGTTCTACCACCGTATTTCGTGATGTTTCTCAGCGTGCTGTTTCTGACAGGCCTGTCCCTCGCCATCAACGCCCTGGAACTTAAATTCCGGTACAAGATGTCCTCCAGATCAATACGGACAATGGCGGGAACGGCAACACTGGCTGCATTGGCAGCACCTCCATGGTGGTTCTTGGCACCACAAGTAGCGTACCACATAGGGCATCTAGGGTACATTCTGTATCAAGCAATGACGAAACACAACACCAGCGCTTGGGAAGAATACGAGTTAGGCTATGCTGTGTGGGTCAACGGCGGTGCAAGTATTTTCTTAGTTTTCGGATTGGCAGGCTCACACTACACAAAACTTATGATTGAAGGTGAGAAGAAGCTTGCAGAAGAACTTGCTAACCCGCAAAGCGAGTTTGCCAGCCAAACCGACGCCGATAATTTCAGAAAACAATTCTTGCAAGTGACTAGTGTTATAGAAATGGAGGAGATTCAAGCCAAATCAGAAGATAAAAAAACTGTAATGGGAGACGAGGAAGGGTGGGAAAAAGGAGCGAGAACGAAACGGCTCGCCACCCTTTGTGTCGCACTGTGCATGCTTCCTGCGATCTGCACACACATAGTACCCGGGCTATTGGGGTACATATGGGTCTTCGCACCGCTTGTCTGCCCGTTGCATTTTGTCGCGTTGCGGTTTCTCATACCTCGTTCGAGGTACCTCTCCCTTATAGGGAGAATTGTGGTATTGGACGCACTCCTTTCAATCTATGCCATCGCATTGCAGGACTCTTTCAACTTTTCCCTTTCTTTCTACAACGGAGCAAATTATTTCGAGCTGGTTCGAGACACGATTTTCCACTATCACGATGCATCTTGCTTCTTCTGCACCATGCTGAATGACGTGGGCACGACGCTGAGTGCAGGGTCTTTGTTTTGAAGAAAAAGAAGTGGAGCTTTCCCCCCCATTTTTTTTTTTATAGAATTCTTTTTTTTTTTCCCGGCAACAGAAAATTGGTTTTTATGGTGTCGTGTGTTTCATTAAGTAGTTTTTTTTTTCCCCCCAAAAAAAAGGAGAATGCAATTCCCAACTTCGTCCGTATGTCAACATTCACCCCTTTTTTTTTCTTTTTTTTTTCCAGGCGTCCTGCCACATACCGCAGGTACCCTTAAATGTCTCTCTTTTTTTTTTTTTAGCGAGATTTTAATCGAGACCAACTGATGGCAGCGTAATGAGCTATTTTAATAGGTAAAATTCTGCTCGTGCGCACAAACATATGAAGCGCCAAACTAGTTTTTTTTTTTTGTTTTTTTTTTTTTTTTTTAAATGTCCCCTGGCTCTTGCGAGCAATCTTTAGAAATAAGAAGAGGGAACGAGCGAGAAAAAAAAAAAGATTTTTCAGTTCTTTTTTTCTTGCAACAAAAGAGACAGGACACAGAAAAATAGAATGATACTTTTTATGGATGGAATGATATTTTTTATGGATGCCCCCCCCCCCCCCCCAGTAAAAGAAAACAAAAAAGCGCTTCTTCTTCTTTTTTTTCTCTATCCCGATAAAGTAAATCTCTGTGTCCATTTGAAAAAAAAAGAAAATACGTTACTTTAATAAAAAGGAGGAGAAAAAGGAAACAAAAAAGAAATTAAAAAAAAAAGAAAATAGGAAGAAGGAAATGCTGCGTTTATTTTCCAATCTATCTACCCTTTTTTTTTTCGTGCCAATTTTTTCCCCCCCTTACCCCCCCCCCCCCCCTCTCCCCTTTGGTTTTGTTACTGGTTTTTATACTTTCTTTTCCCTTTTTCTTTTTTGCCAAAGAAAAAGTACGCACACTCATATAAAATATGCTACCTTCCATGATCACTGACATGGAGCTGTTGTCGCTGAAGCAACAAGAGCTTGAGGCGTACACGGATCTCACAGCACAGAGAAAGGAGGAACGAAAGGAGGAATTGGAGAATCTCGTGGAAGCGGTTCTTCAGAAAAAAGAAGAAAGCGATGCTGTATTGAGCGATTTGAAAAAAAAGCTACAAGAAGAAGAGGAACGCCATGAACAGGTTGTCACCTTGATTAAAGAGGAAATGGAAGCAGAGGCGGCCCGGTGTGTGTTGGAGGCAGGGCAGAAAGAGATCGAGATCATTTCTTGCCAGCGGGCCCACGCCTCCTCACGGTCACAAGAGTCCCGGCGCCTCGCAAAGCTGTCTTCTTCCGTGGAGCAGCTCAAGAAGAAATGCAACACTGCCGCAATCGCAGCCGATGACCTCCGAACGCTTCCTCAGCACAACCCCAGCGGCCGCGTTGTCCCCTCCTCCCGCGGGGGAACCCCCAACAGCGGAGCCCCACAGCAAACCACCACAAAGAGAATCCAACAGCTTGGCATTCTTGACGAAATCGACCGACTCGTGGCCACAAACATGGTTGCCTGAAGAATTTTTAAAAAAAAGAGTTAAAGTCCCCCCCCTCCTTGGGCCTATGCTGGCATGGAAACGCGTTTCCATGCACTTCTTGAAAAAAAGGGAAACGGAAACGGAAACGTTTCCCTATTTTGGGGCCGTTTCCTTGGGGCAGAAACGTTTCCTTATTTTGGGGGTTTTAGAGACTTATTTTTTTGGGGGCAAATCACTCGGAAGACGAGACAAAGGGGGCCAGTGTTGGTGGCGCCCTGGGGAAATCTTCTGGGTTTCGATGAAGGATGCGATTGTGGCATCCATTTTTTGAACAGCGTCGTCAACCAGCCTTCCGCTCAGAGCTTTCCTGTCCGGTAGCTCGTACGTGTCCCCGAGCGGAAGGCGCTTCACCTTCTCAAACAGTGCCTTGAATGTTCTGTGAACAGAAAATATGAGAAGACACGAAACATGGGGTCCCAGTTTCGAGAAAGAAATCCCGAACAGCCCTGTCCACGTCGTCTGGCGTGCTTGTAGCAGTTAAAAATGGCGTCCTTGGCCTGTTCTCCACTTTACGCTTCTTCGTTCCCTCTGCCTCAGCCTTCGCCTCCGCTGTCGCTTTCTCCAACAGCTTCTTGTGGGGCTCCACACTATCCCCTTTGGGGACACACGTCGCTACTCCTTGGCCTTTTGTTTGGAACATGTGGGCGCGGAGTCTGCTGGTTGACGCTACTGTGAAGACCATATCACAGAAGCGACATTTTACTGTCTTCTTCTTCCCATCCTCCGCCTGAACCTCCACCCCATCCCACAAAGCGCCTCCCAGGGGGTGCTTTCTCTGGACCATGTTTACTTTCGTTTTTGTAGAGACCGACGTGCGCTTTCCTTCTAAAACCCCAAAAGTAAGTATCTTCAAAAACCCCAAATAAATAAAGACCTTCTAAACAGTGTTTACCGAAATATACATAGCCGTTTCCATGAGAATTTTGAAAACATGGAAACGGAAACGGAAACGTTTTCACGTTTCCTGCCAGCATAGCCTTGGGCAGGTGTTTCCATGCCTTCCTATTTTTTTTTTTAATGTAGTGTTTCCTTAAAAAGTAACTTTTGTCTCCAACGAATTTCTTTTAGAAAAAAAAGAGGAAAAGAAAGTGGGGAACGGATAGGATAAATGCTCCGCAGAACAGTAGCCACGCGGGCGGGGCAGGTGGTGAAGAGCTGGGCAGACCCCACAGAAGACGATCTTCGAGCGGAGATTTACAAAATATTTTCGGAGAAGGAACCAGGGAACCCCATTGCGTGTAGCCTTGGGGTGTTGGGGGCCGGGATGCTAGGAGACCTAGAGTTGTACAACTGGGGGAAGAAGATACTAGCAGAAGATCTCGGGGTGCCCGGGTTGGGCCTACTAAATCACAACGAAGCGACGAATGATGAACTGTGGAAGGCGGTGAATGATGCCTGCGAGCAGTTCGACAACCATTTGGGGCCACGGGACGTGAGGCTGTGGATGCTTGGCAGGCTGGCTATGGGCGCGGGGTTCATGTGTGACGAGGCCACTGCATCAACAGCAGCTGGTGTTTTATACAAGAAGCTAAAGTACGCTACCTCGATGGCGTTCCCTGAAGTGTGGGCTGCAGGGTACCATCTACAACATCGGGGCCGCACCACAGCGGGTTCAGACAAGCAGTTCCAAAGCTCCCCCGGAGGGGTGCACAAGGCAAAAGACGCATTTGGTGTTGAGCTCAAGCGGCTCCACACAATGGTCCGAGCGCTCCCCATAACAGCAGACCCAGGCAGTGTGATGTGGTCTCGTGTCATGCTAGTCCACGGGGCGTGTGCGTCGACAGCCCGTGAACATTGGGGGCGCTTGCAGTGGTGTCTTGACCTCACGCACCTCCCTGTGTCTGACTACAAGGCGTGGGCGTATGCTATGCTGTCCCACGCTGCAGCGTCTTCTGGCCACGCTACTGATTCGTCTGAACTGGCACAGAAGGCCATGCACATCCTCCGTACCGTCCCTGCTTCGCAGCTCGCCCCCCACGAGGCCATGCTCACCACATTGCAGCTCCGCACCGCTTTCATCGATCTCCACCGTTCCGAGCCAAAGCTCTCTAAAAAAACAGCAAAGAAATGCATCCCCAACCTCCCATTCGTTGTCAAAGGCAAGCCTCCTAAAATGCTCGGTGTGCCCCGATACGGCACCTTCCGACTTAGGGACTACCAGCCCATCTTCATAGGGGACGGGGTTGTGAGCGGTATATGAGCGCCTTCAGCGAAGAGAAGGTTATTTTTCCTCGTCTTCTTTTTGTATTTCTGGTGGGTTGTTGCTAACACTTCTCCCCATCATATCGAAAGAACTTTTTTTTTATTCTCCGAAGCTTAAGTACAATCTGCCATGTTGCACTAGCCTTCGTGTCTGTGCGTCTAAAGAAAAAGAAAATTACGAAGTGCGAGTGGGAAACGTGTAAAAAAAAAAAAAAGAAAAAAGAAATGGTTAAACAGAGGCCTGTCAAGCCTGCAGCAAAGCTGTCACTTCCCAAAGTGAAGAAAGTGAACAAGAAACTACTGAGCGGCGAAGCCTCTCTAGAGCACACAACAGTCTTCGTAGATGATGACGTGTGGTGCAGTGTGTATGAAAGCGGCATGGGGGTCCCGAAGGGACAAGTGAAGAAGCGAACCAACGAAGTAAGCTGCAGCGTGGAGTGGCAGGTGACTGTATGGACCATGCAACCGGACATGGAGGTTGTATCAGAGATGAAGGAAATCTGCTTGCTTGTTATCATCCTGCGCAATGAAGTGGTCAAGACGCTCGGCAAGAGTCTTGAAGCCTTTGTACAACGGGCAACTCGTGACAAGAGAGCATATGTGATTCTGGAGGGCGTGCCTTCACCGAAGATCCTCACGCCTTGTACGTCTGCGAATATTGTTTCTGTGCGGTGCTCACCAAGCCAGGCAGCTACAGCAGACGTGCTGCGCACCTTAACTCAGTACGTAGCGAAAGCACCATACAAGGCTCATGCATATGACCCAAAGGTGTATTCAGAGGTGTCGCCAGGGCTGATCTATCACCGAATGTTGTCAACTATCTCTGGGCTTGGCCCGGCGGCCATCCGTGCTCTTACTGATGCGCATCCATCTCTCCACTCTCTCCTTGCCCTCTACGCCACCGACTCCATTTCCGAAGCCGATAAACGTCTCGTCTTCCAAGACATCCCACTCGATGACACCCGCAAGCTGGGTCCTGCCCTCTCCACCGCCATCTACTACGCCTTCACAGTTGGGTCACTATCCCCTGCATGACATCCAAAAGCATGCTTACAGTGCTGGTTCTCCTATGTGTTATTCATGCAATTCACTTTTTTTTCCTTTATTCAAACCAACAAAATAGCAACTTAATGAATGCCGATCTTTAAATACACATGGAGCTTGCTCTTGGGGCGTCTGGTTCTGCCCTTAACAGTGGTATGTGGGTCTAACAGGTGTGTTTTACCTTTCTGCTGTAGATCGCGGCAGCGTTTTCGCTTGCGGGGAATTTGAACCTTTCCAACGAAGCCGATGCTGCGATACAACAACGAGTTAGTGAAGAAAGCAGGCTAGCCACGAAGGCAGTGAATGAGTATGCGTGTTTGCGCGTCGTTCACCTTATCCAGGGCGCTTGTTTATGTCTTCGAGGATCTAAGGCAAGGTGTGAACGGTGCCAGCCAGCTGGTGCGTCAGTCGAAACAGTTTGAGCCCGAGCTGGAAGTGGCACCGTACATCTATCAACACTATTTCGTTTCCATCATCACAAGCAGCAAACGAAGCTTCATGAGTGTCAGGCTGGTAAAAATACAAGTGGGTTCGAGCATGCCTTGGAAAGACGCTGACGGGTGCATTGGTGAGGAGGTCAGCCTAGAAGACGGCCTACTGAACTACTACGTGTACGTCCCTACACTAAATGGGAGCCAACAACTCCACGACCCGGAACAAGGTGTGTACACGATGGTGAAGTTTGACGGCGCCACTGGGGAGTGGGTCGCAGGCGGGGAACACAAAACATGCGACGCTGCTGACATCACAAAAGAGTTGCCCGACTACTACCTAGGGCAGTGGACGTCAAGCATAACACATTCTGAAAAGTACACACAGGGCGATCATTCTGAGGTCAAGATGCATGCGGAGTACTACAAATCGTCCACTGCGACCACCACATCGGCCTTCCCAGCATACGACATGATCACAGGAGGGGGGATTGAGCACGAGCACTGGGCGGGGTGTCTCCATATGGTCGTCCAGCCTGACACGCTGCTGACCTTGCACGATGGTGTCACTGGTGTAATCTTGGCTCACAGCCTATCCCATACGATACCGTACGTGGAGTGCGGCCAAGGTGGCGTGTCTGTGTGCGAGGCTCCTGCCAGCTTTTTAGGAGCGACTGTTGAACAAGCATTTGGGATCGTGTCCTCGTCTGGTTTGCGGGAAGTCTTCACGACAGCAACGCTGCCAAGCACCTCGCTGACCACCGCGACTGGCAGCCTTCGTGTCGACCTCAAGGGCGGCGAGTACCACATCCGCTCCGACATCGTGTACGAGGGGTACAGGAAGCTGACTGTCATCTGGCTGCGTCCTGTGAGCGTGTCGAAGAAGAGTGTGAAGGACGCTGCCAATAGTGCTGTTGTGCTCTCCGTCATGATCTTTGTAGTAGGTTTATTGTTCGCTGCTGTGGATATCGTTCTCACAGGACGCCCGCTGTCCATCCTCACTACTGCTGTGCGCTACCTCGAGGACTATGACACCACAGCCTGCATGGACCACCTCAACCGCATCAACCGCTTCTGTCTTCTAGACATCGGGGGGCTCCATACCGCCCTTTGCGCTTCCGTCACTGACCTCGCTTATTACAAGTCTTACCTGCCCAAGTCGCTGTTCTTGGACGAGTTCGACAGCACTGACGAGACGCCGGACACGCCGAACAGCGTCGTCACCCTGTCGACAGCCTGCTATGTCGATAAGGTTGTGATGCGCGTTTCGATTCTGCCAAAAGGCTGTGTTGCTACTATACACGCACCGGTGATAGTGGACAGTGATGTGTCTACTGTTGTAGCGAGGTACAGTGAGTTCATCTCAGCTGTGGAGCCTTTGATCTCTAGCAGTAACGGTTGCCTGCACGCATTGAGTTACAGCGACCCGGATACGTTGTGCGCCTCGTGGGGCATTGTGATAAAGTGCAAGACGCCATGCCTTCGTGCATGCAGGGCCGTGGGGAACATGCAGTTCAACAGACTGGCCTGCGGCGTAGCAAATGCGAAGGCGCATGCTGGGAACCTGGGGAACAACAGCATACGAGGCTTTGTGTTGATGGGGCCTGCTTTGGAGGGGGCGTATAGTTGTATGGAGGTGAGCAAGGATCTTTGCAGGAATCTGCTGCGGTCTTACTGCGTGATAACGCTGCAGGTGCAGCACACGCTGAGCAACAAGTTCAAAACGTTCCCAGTGGCGTTGGTTGCATTGTCAAGCCATCCCTCTGTCGTGTATGCATTGGGCGAGCGGCAGAACTTCGATGAGCGCAGCAAACAACAATGGATTATGCAGGTGGAGGCTGCCACATCAAGCCACGAGGAGCTTGTCACGTGCATCACAGGCATCATCACCGGCACCACCACTACCAGTGATATCGATGCACTAATTTCAAGTTATGACAACCCGATTTCGCAGCTGAGCGACTTGGAAACGCACGTCTACAGAAGACTGCAGCAAGTTAGGAAAACACCAAAAGATTTCGTTCAGGTATACCATGTGAGGAAGCTGTCGAGCTGGTCGGAGTAGGGACCTGACACCTGACACCACTTCTGTGGTTTTTTTTTTCTTTTTTTTCTTTTTTTCTTTTTCCGAGTTTTTTTTATATAAAGAAAAGAAACAAAAAACAACACACACAAAAAAAAAAAAGAAGATTTTACAAAAAAAAAAAAAAAAAAAGAAAACAACAAAGAAATGATGATGAACGAGACTTATGATGTTGAAGACCAGAAGCGTTCGCCCTTGATTTCAGGCGATGTGCGGGAGGTGACCGCGCACATCAAAGAGGTGTACCTGCACTTGACAGGTTTACTAATGATGGCGGTGATGGGGTGTTTGTTGCAGATGAAATCTGGTGTGATGAACATGGGCGCGCCATTCCTAGGGGCTCTGGCGTGCTTGGGGTACGTGTACTGTGGCAGCAACCAATCGCTTAGGGTGACAATGTTTCTAACCTTTGGGTTTCTGGACGGGTGGATGGTAGGGCCGTTGATTACTATTTTGCAAGCTCCCCCATCGACAGTTCTTACAGCACTGGTTCTCACGACAATTCTGTTCCTTTGCTTCACACTGTCGGCTATGTACGCAAAACGCCGTTCCTACCTGTACCTAGGAGCGATTCTTTCCAGCTGCATTATCGGCCTTCTCGTAGTGTCTGTTGTGAGCATTTTCCTGCAGTGGAAGTTCCTCTGGGCCATTCAAATCTATGGCGGACTTGTTGTGTTCTCTCTCTATGTCGCCTACGATACGCAGGTTATGATAGAAAGAGCCAACAATGGCTTGAGAGACCCCCTCTATGACGCCATTGATCTTTTCATCGATTTCATGGCGATCTTCAAAAGGCTTCTCATCATCCTGAGCGACAGGAGTGATTAAGAGTAGTGTTTTATTTATATATTTTTTTTTATTATTATTTATTATTTTTCTTTTTTTTTTTCTTTTCCGTATTCACACCTAACCCTTTTTTTTTTTTTTTCTGACTTGCATTATTATTTATTAGAGAAAACAAAAACAAAACAAAAAAAAAAGATTACTAGTACCAGTACGTTTTTTTTGTAATTAATTTTTTTTATTTTTTTTTTCTCCATTTCTTATTTCCCCCTCTCCCGCAGGAAGAAAAACGAGCCCCCTTCTTTTTTTCCAACCCCCGTAGAAAAAACAGGCCAGGGGAGTGGGACGGAAAGAAGGGAAGGGAGGAAACAAGGCGGGAAAAGAAAACGAAAGGAAAAAAGAAAAGAAAAAAAAAAATACTACAAAGGTCCTTTTTTTTTTTTTTTTTTTAAGAAAATATTATTTATGAGGATGAGAACAAGGGGGCGTCTCGCAAGGACTTCCTTTAACTCATATATATTAGTTAATTCTTGTATCTGCCAAAAGATGACATCCACCTTTAAAAGAAAAGAAGCTCCAAAAAAGAAATAATTTTATTGCTTTATTGCCTTTTCCCCATTTCTCTCTAATTTAACTAATAATGTTTGATTTATCTTTATTTACCTCAATCTTCCCCCAATTTTGGTTTTTCTTTTTTTTTTTTTTTTTTTTTTTTAAATCCAGTTGCTCACGTAAGGACACACAACTTCTCTTGTTACTGCGTTGCGCAATTTTAATACAAGACTCAGTTAGAAGAGAAAAAAAAAAGAGAAAAAAAGAAATCACAATGGAACCAATTAGGGTGTTTGCAAGAATCCGGCCAAAGGAGGACAGTAAGGAACCCCGATGCTTTCCCAATGGAAGGGACTCAATAGTGATTGAAAGAAATTCATTTGATCAACCAGTATTTAGATTCCACAGAGTCTTTGGGGAAAACACAAGTGAGCAGGAAGTCTTCGATCAGGTTCTTACAGATAAGATAAAGGACTGCTTCAAAGGGTACAAAACGAGTGTTCTATGCTACGGCCAGACCGGCTCCGGGAAGACGCATACCATCCACCACCTCCTCCTCAAGACCATCGAAGGGATTTTCGCCAAGGAATGTGATGTTAAGATGCTCTACCTGCAGGTTTACAAAGAGGTCATGACAGATGTAGTCACGGGGGAAACAGTGCTGGTGAAGAAAGACCGACATGGCGTCACAAACCTTCAGAACTGCTCATGGCAGCCTATCCCCACGCAAGAGGAAGCCCAAGCCTTCCTTGCGTCATGTGACGAAAAGCGTAAAACAGCAGCCACACAAATGAACGCCAGTTCCAGCCGCAGCCACGCTTGCATCGTCTTCGCCGTCACGCTGCCCACAGGGGAACAGGGGACCCTCTCCCTTATCGATCTCGCTGGCTCAGAGAAATTCGCCAAAACGCAAGCAACAGGCGAACGCTTCGACGAAGCAAGATACATCAACCAGTCCCTTGTGTGCCTGGGTTCCGTGGTTGCAGGGCTTGCAGCCAAGCTTCCGCACATTCCCTTCAGAGAGTCTATCCTAACACGGTACCTTGAGGACACACTGGCGGGGCACGGCAGGGCGGCTATCATCATCACGCTGCACCCTGATGCTAGGAACGTCCCTGAGAGCATCTCGACATGCCAGTTCGGGTCCCGCGCCATGAAGGTGTGCACAAAGAAGCCCAAAGTTCAGGAAGCCGGGCCTATTGACTGGGAAGCAAAATGCAAGGAACTCGAGACGCAACTGTCTGGGTATACAGATGTGCAGAACTACACAAAGCTGGTTGCCGACCAGTTCGAGTTACGTGTAGAAAACTCCAACCTCAAGAACAAGACAGCAGAGCTGCAGAAGGAGCTTGAGGGGGTAAGGGCACGGACCTCACAGACAACCAGCCTGGAGTCACACCTCAACCAGTCGTCGAGGCGGATAGAAACACTGAACAAGAAGATGCTAGAAGCCAGACAAACCATCCAAAAAGAGCAGGCGCAGAATAAAGAGCACAAGGAGTACATTTTCGCACTGGAGAAGATGGTCGAGCAGCTTGAAAGTACAGCGGAGAACACAGAGCAGCTCACGTGCAAGTTACAAATGGAAGCACGTGGCGTTGCGAAATCAGAGTACAAAGAACGGCTGCTTACTTTAGAGGAGAAGCATAGCCATGTTGTGAGGAGGTACGAAACAATGCTTCGGGAAAAAGAACAGGTGCTGATAGAAAAGGAAGAGGAAGAGATGGTAATGACTGAGAAGCACAAGCAGGCAATGAGAAGCCTTCAAGAAGGACACGATGCTCGGCTCGGTGCGCTTCAGAAGATCCTTGATGCAACGAAGGAGTCGTGCAGCCTGGAGCTGGGAACCATGAACCAAAAGGTGTCCGCTGTCATTGCAGAAGTCACGGAACGCGAGCTGAGCCTTGCAAGAGAGAAGGGGCTCTATGCTGCAGACAAGGAGGCGACACATGCGGTGATTGAAAACTTCGCACAGAAAGCGGCCAAGTCAGACAAGGTAGTCAAGGAGCTGACAGAAGAAGCAAAAGCACTCCGAGAGAGACTCGACCTTTGCGACACCGCGAACAGGCGCCAGTGACCTATGTACATGTGTTATATTGAATAAAATAGATATAAAGTAGATGTTATTCACACCCCACCATGCCCCCATGTCTCCGCATTGCAACAGGCGACAATGAGCGACGCCGACGGATACAGCACAGATTCGGAGTCTTATAGTAGTGGAGAGGGGAACGAACAAGCCGAGAGCGAGAGCGACAAGAGCAGCGCGTCTCCGAAAAGCAGCTATAACAGTAAACCTAGCAAAAGTGACGAGAGTGAAAGCACCGATTCAAACAGTTCCTACAGTTCGGACACAGACACCGATGGAGGCGTGCAAGAGAGCGACAGTGCCTCAATGCGGGATGCTGCAGGAAACGAACCAGAGCAAGCCCGTGAAGAGGCAGGAGGCAGCGACAAGGAAGTAGAATATGAAATAGAGGAGAGAGAGGAGGCAATTGAAATAGAGGAGAAAGAGGAGGCAATTGAAGCAAGTTTGCCGACAGAAACCGACAAAACCAGCAAAAGAGCTGCGGAGTCTTGCAAAAGCCCCGCAAAGAGGAAGGCGGAGAAGAGAAAGAACCTTGTGAGCATGAACGTGAGGCGGCCTGGGGGGACGCCTTCGACACGGTTACCACCCACGACAGCGCCATTCAAAGCGCATAAGGAGGGGGCTGCAGCGCAAAGGACAACAGCGAGGAAACGGAATGAAAAGCTGCAGCTCACAAACCCGAAGAATATACAAATAGAGCATACCAATCCCTGTTGTGTCAGGGTTAAGTGGTGGGACCCACCAGGGCTCTCGAAAGAGATTTTGGCTTCCACACAGTATAAGGTGATGCTGAGCCGCGACAAGGGGCAGACTTTCCCCCTTGTGTATGAGACCACTGGGCGTGTGTGCGAAATTGACAGCCTCTCACCAAACACCTTGTACCACGTCGTCGTCCTCAGTGTCTTCAGCAAGGACCTGTGCGAGGCCCTGGAACAATCCAAGAAGCACACCGCAATGCACTTTGTCACCAGACCCCTTCCGCAGGTCCGCAATCTCCCTCCCACTACTACGAAAACCTCGAGCAGACCCCACGCCCACCTGCCTACTATGTATGTCTGGTTTTATCCCTTACCAACAACAGGAAACAGAAGTCACCTCTTTACAGCAGGATTAGAATGCCGTCTTGGCTTGGCAGGTGATGGAGTTGTGTTTGCGTTCTTTCCAGTACGCACTTTGACTTTTCAGTTGCGTAAACTATTTTTTCTCTTTTTTCTTCTTAAGTTTCCCTTCGTCGACATTGCTTACAAGGGGAAGCAAATGTGGCAGTATTTTGCAGTCTGGGGCGTGGCCCTTGGAGTCGTGTGGGCGACAGGGTGGGTTGTGGTAGGGCTGCTGGTGAGTGGTGTACTAGGGTGGTTCATGGTGGATCACAGTGAGGGGTGGGAGTGGGCTGGGAAGAGAGTGGTTCTAGTCGGGGGTGCTGGGGGTTTAGGAAAAGAGCTGAAGAAGGCGATTGAACAGAAAGGGGGTGTGGTGAGCGTGTGGGATGTAACGGAAGGTGATTGCGTAGTGGATATGGGGTGCCGGAGGCAGGTTGCTGGCGCGGTAAAAGAAGCGGGTCAGGTTGATGTCCTGGTGTGCGGTGCGGGGGTCACGTCCAACACACGCTTCCTAAGCCTCGAGAAGGACGTCTCTGATGCCACCTTCAATGTGAACCTAAAGTCCCCAGTATGGACCATCCAGCTCTTCCTCCCTGTCCTGACCCCCACGGCTCGCGTCTGCGTCGTGTCAAGCGCCGTCGGCACCGTTGGCGGCATCGCAGGAATCTCTGAGTACTGTGCCAGCAAGTGGGGACTCACCGGATGGACAGAGGTCTTAAAGCACACCTTCCCCTATCCCATCACCACCGTTTCCCCTTCCTTCATGACTACGACTATGTTCGAAGGAGTAGCCTTCACACCTCTCCAAAACATCATCACCCCACCCGTCACCCCGGAGTATGTTGCTAACCAGACTGTCTACGCCATCCAACACAAGCATCACACTGTGATGTTTCCCCATATCTTCTGGGTAATCAGGCTTGCCTCTGTCCTGTTACCGTGTTCCGTCGTCGACATGCTGGCGCATCCCTTCGGGGTGCACAAAGCCGCTGTGAACATCAAGAAACGAAAGCAATAGTTCGACACCACGTTATTCCTTTCACAATTTCTATTTTATTACAGTAGGGGTTCGTAGCATGAGCACCGACACGCCAGTTGCGGGTAGTGCGGGCAGCGATGATGGCAACAGAAGTACATCGTCAAAGATGAGCAGAAATGAGAGCCCGGCTGCATCGGTGGCAAGTGCGGACCTGCCCAGTCCGAGTACAGTAGACTTGGACAAGGGAAAAATAACAGACGAAAAGGAAGAAGAAGAAGTAGAAGGTTCAGAGCATGGTGAGGAGTCCAGCGAGCTAGCCAAAAGCGAGCAAGTCGAAGAAGAGCCCGATGGGACCCCTACTGCCGAGGACAAGGCACTCGAAAAGGACCCATTCGAAGAATCTAATTTAACACTGACTGTGCATAGCGCCGACATCCCCGAGAGTGCTAGAAGGGTCCAGTTTGACATGAACGTGACGGAAGCCGCAGAAACCAACGATGCTCTCTCCGTGAAGGAGCCTGGAAGCGCTGCCCTCAGCAGCCTACTGTCAGACAGCAGTTTCTACGAAGCTGATAAGCTGCCCGTAATGCCGTTGCTGCCGCTTCCCTTTGCGAAGATTCCGATCCTGTCGCAACGTGACGACGCAGGCACCGCCAGCGACACCACAGAGACATTCAGCGAAACTCCGAACTGGGAGTCCATGTCCGGGACAGAGATGGTAGAAAAACTGGCAATGGACCTGTGCATCCATCAGGGCTCTCTGCACGACAAGGTAACGCTGTTGGAGAAGGTAGTGGAGGAAGCGAGACGGCCCTCCACGTTGTCCGCGCTGCCGATGATGGACATCCCGACTACGGTGATTACATCGCCCACGTCGTCTACCTTTTCTTCTCAGACACAGGGCACTACCGACACGGCCAGGTCCGTAAGCACCCCGACAGTGATGGGTCATCTGGATGACCATTCCACACGCGAGACGGAAACACCCAAGTCCGCCACCGACTTGGACAACTACCAGTTCCCGCAAGCAGACCTCGAAAATAGAAACGGAAGACAAGCCGGTTTGGGACAAGAGCTTGACAGCAGTGGATACTCATCGGACGACCATCCTCGACCACACGCAAAGCTCCCTTACAAGCCACAACTTGGCCGAAGGCACATTAAAGCGCAGCCTGTCACAAATGCCATCTCACAGCCATTCAAGCCCTCCTGCATGAAAGGGTTGATTGTGGCATGTGACTATGACAACACGCACCTCTCGCTTGGCGCTGGTGTTGACCAGGCCGTGCAGAAGGTCAGATGGATGCTGCAAAGTAGGGGAATCACGGCGAAAACCGTTTTTCAGCCGAATAGAAGCATACTAGACTTTGAGTTCGAGTGGCTGACCACAGGCTGCACGCCAGGAGACGTTCTGTACTTGGTGGTGATTGGGAGGCCAGGCGGGAGGCAGCTGGATGGATACATCACAGCAACTGTGGAGGAAACACTGATCAAGGAGAAGTTTGAGGAGGTATTCAAGAAAGTACAAAAAGGAGTTATATTGTACGTTGTATCCGACTTGTACCCCGCAGGGCCTGCGTGCGGGCTGCTGCCACATACATTGCTGCACACGGAAGACGGACGGGTGCAGACTGTAACGCAAGATGAGAACGTGACATGGTCGGGCAGCAGCGAGGGGCTGGTTGTTGTTTTCGCGGCACACACACCACCGATGAACCCCGACCCGAGCAAGGAAGGGAAAAAGCCATATATTTACTCAGGGCTGCTGACGGAAGCTGTCGTGGAGGCCACAACAGTGACACAGTCCCCATGTATTGGCACCGTGCTAGCAACAATGAAGGTAGCGTTCAGTCGGAGAATATGCGTCGCAGAGGGTGAACTTCCGCCAACACCTTTCGCAACATCTTACCACAGCATAGGTGCTTGGAAGGACAAATTATTCCTGGAGGCAAACACTGCCAATCCGATAGTGGTGAAAGAGGCGCCGGAAACTGTCTCAGAAATGCTTGAGGAGCCTTCTGAAGGGTTTAGCCAAACGGAGTACTGTGCAAACATCACGGGAGATCTTACAAAGGAGCGGAACATCAAAACGCCGCCTGTGGTGGTGTCTGTCCCCTCCGCACCTTCGACAGCTATGACACCGATCAACCTTAATAACCATAACACATCGCAGCACCGTTCCTACTCTGTCAAGAAGAAGTCTTTCTGGGATATACCTCAGGCTGAAGTGATTTCCTTCCCCCCAACCAGTGCCTCGGCTTCTACCGCCACCTCCCAGTACTCTGACGACACTTACTCCGTCTCAGCGCTCAGCTCTGTCACTGAGCATGACCCGAGAATCTCCCCAAAACGTATCCAGCGCCCTCAGACGTATCCCGCAAAGCGGAGATTTTGGTAGCTAGAGACCCCCCACCCCAATGTTAGAGTTTTTCCTCTTTTGTAACATTACATTTTTTTTTGTTGTTCGACGTTGTACTGTTCATTACATATAGAGATTAATAAGAAATAGAATAAAAGAATGCAGTGGAACGACGAATGCCCCCCACTGCTCGACTTCAACTACACAGAGGGCGAGGAGTACAGTTATGCGGAAGACAGTGAGCTTGGAACGCTTGCAGCGCAAATCAACAGCTACACCAGCACGAATGGCTCAGTGATAGAGGAGAACCTCTCCATCATCCTGAGTCTCAAGGAGACGCAGTGGAACGGGCGGAGGTTCACAGGACAGCCTGGCGTAGGCATCACAGAGTCGCTCACAGCGTTCTTCATCAAACTGGCGAGATATGATTTCAGGCTGCCTAATGGTGTGCAAGGCTTTGGTGAGGATCCTGTTCTCATGGACAAGATCACAAGGCACCTCCTGCAGCGGGAGCGGAAGGACAGGCCAGACATCGGGGCTTTGGACAGACCGAACACCAACAGCATCCAAAGCCTGTACAGGCTCATGCTCATAGATTGGATGGTCGAGGTGGCGATGGGCTGGAACTTGAAGCTGCAGACCATCCACCGTGCTGTGCTGTACGTGGACAGGGTCTTCTCGAACATCAAGACGTACGTCATGACCTCACAGGTGCAGCTCATCGGCTGCACGTGCCTCATGCTGGGGTGCAAGATGGAGGAGGTGTGTGACTAAACACATAGCACAGCAAAAATAACAGGTGAACCAAGATACCGTTGCGAAGTTCTCCAGCGTGACAGGGAACTCGTACACCTCTAAGAATATCGAGGACATGGAGCAGAAGCTGACGGAGGTGTTGGGGTGCAGGTTCAGCGACGTGACGATCTGTGTATGCTGTAAAAGCAAAAGAAGAAAAAAAAAAAAAAACTAAAAACAGGATTTCCTGCTGGTGTACTTGGAGATGCTTGGGGTGAGTAATCCTGCGTGCCGGGGCTTGTGCGAGGTGCTGTCGCAGGTGGCACTGCACAACCTGACGCTGGTGGCAGCGATGCCGAGCTTGGTGGCAATGAGCTGTGTGTTTGTTGGAATGCACATGACACATCACATCTTTGTGAACCACTGGCAGCCGTGGATGAGACGGTACTTCATGCATACGTCCCAGGAGCTGCAGGATTGTGTGAACATGCTGCTCCAGTTTTGGGGCGACTACGCCTCAAAGGTCCCTGGCACGAAGCCTAAGTACGTCCTCCTCCCAATGCTCCCGAGCGTACCCGTCCACGGCGGCTTTGTGCCACCTGTGAGCTTCGTTTAGTGATCTATTTACCCTTTTTTTTTTCTTCTTTTTTTTTTTTTTATGCGGATTAACACGCGCCCAGGACCAAGGTGCGAAGAAGAGTCTGGGGTGGAACAGAAGACTAGTTTTTTTCTTTCTGCGGAGAATACCAAGGAGGACGTCATGAAACTGGGTGAGAAAGGCAACACAGCTTAAAAAGAAAGAAAACACCGAGACGCAGAAAGGGGAAGGGGCAGGTAAGATAGATTATCCTCTCTTTTAAAATGTGGATTCTTAGAAAAGAATATGAAAGTGCACGGCCCTCCCCTCATGTGTACCCTATTTCCTAGATGTGACCTCATTCATCCCTGTACACTTTTAGAAAAGGATAAAAGAGATTTTTCTGCTGTTTATTTTTTCGATTATTTCGTTTTCTTTTCATTTCTTTGTGGTGGTGGTGGTTTTTTTTCTTATTTGTGTTCCTACATATGTACTCATGTTTCTGGGTTGAAATAGAAATAGAAATAGATGAAGAAAAAAAAAACCCCCCCCCCTCATTTTTTCTGGGAGGAGAGGATGGAGAAGGAAACGGGAGAGAAAAAAAAGGGGGGAATAAAAAAATAAAAAGAGAATTTGTCTCAAATCACCTCCTTCCTTTCAACCTTTCTGTGGCTTAGAGTCAGTAGTGAACCGTTAAGGAGGGGGGGGGGGGGGAGAAAACAAAAGAAATGAATAGAACAGAGTGGATGTGCCTTTTCTGTCTCTTCGTAATTTTGTTTTTTTTTACCCCCCTTTCCAAAACCCACCCACCCCATTTCTTTTTTGCGATCCGACATATCGTAGCCTGGTATAATTTCTTTTTTTTTTTTTAAAAAGAAAGCATTTTTAAGTGAGCAGAAGCACTTGTTGTTGTAGCTATCCTACAGATTTATCGGTTACGAAAAAGGTGTGTAACCATTTCGTGCAAAATAACTTTGTGGATTCCCTTTCATTTTTTTTTTTCCCGCATCCAGGAGAAGGATACTGGACTAAATAAATTTATTTATTTTCTTATTTTCGTTAAAGAATAAAAGAAGAACCCCCCCCCCCCCCCCCCGCCGCCGCCAACTTAAAAAATGAAACGGATGAATTTTTTTTTATAACTACAACACGAAAAGGAAAAAAAAAAAGGTATACCAAGGAAACGTGAAGCCCTTTAGATCCCACTACCACCACTCCCTTCCCTCCGTCCCCTCCCCCTTATTTTCTTTATTGTTTCACTAAGAAGTGCAAGGGGAGGAAAAAAAAAGAAAAAAAAAACTCCTGACTTGCAACAAACAAGTGGTCGAAAAAAAAGAGAGTTTTTTTCTCTTTTTTTTTTAATGCGCCAATTTTTATGGTTCCTTCAGTTAATAGGAAAAAAAAGGGGGGTCGAAAAATTTAAAAAAGGGGTTCCCCCCCCCCCCCGAAAAACGAAAAAGCGAGAGAAAAAAAATAAAAATTAAAAAAAGAAAGAGGAAAAGAAGAAGAAGAAAAAGAGCTATCAATCAAACCAAATGTGTCGTTTCTTCTTCTTTCTTTTTGGTGGTCCTCAAATGGGATTTGCCTTTAAACATCGCCTTTTCTTTTTTTTTTCCCTTTTTTTTTTTGGGTAGCAGCTTTAAATGTGCTTCTGAGCGCTTTGGTGCTATAGTGATGACACGCAAAGGAAGGAGATGAGAAAGGCTGAAGGTATTGGGTATTCTCCTGGTCCCTTCCTTCTTTTTTATCCTCCCTTCCCCTAATTTATATTCAACTTTTCATCATCAAGAAAAAAAAAAGAAAAAACAATTACCATAGCAATAAATATATTAACCACCCCCCCCCCCCCCCACTGTCATAGTTATGTATACTAACTATTTTTGTACTCCCTCCCCCGTTCCCTTTCGTCTGTACCTTTTTTTTTTTTTTAAACCCCTTGGGGAAAAAGAAAAAAAAAAGAAAGAAGGAAAAAAAAAAAAAAAAAAAAAGAAGGTAAAAGAACCAGATGAAGAGCAAATTTGGAATTGACTCTTGTCATCTTTTCAGAAAAAAAGAAGAAAAAAAAAGAAAAAAAAAAGAAGAAGAAAAAAAACATAAATAGGGGACTAACTTTTAAAAATGAGCTCTTTACTTAGTACCCGAAAAAAGTCGAAATTCACGTAAAACCTGCAAAACGAAAAATTTTCGCGGCGTCGCGTCAAGAAGGTGATCTGTCCCCAAGAACCAAGAATATGCAAAAAAGTGGTAAATTTTCGACGTTTTTTTTTTTTTTTTTTTTTTTTTTTGAATAACTTCGTGAAATTCCCTTTTATTTTTTTATTTATTTTTTTTTTAAAAAAGATTTTTAATTTTCCTCCTTCATCCCCCCCCCCCCCCCCCCCCGCGTATACTCCTGATGGTGAAAGAACTTGTAATTCTTTTCACCCCTTTTCCTTTGCCCCCCCGCTCCTCCCCCCCCCAATTACTTCCTCTCTTCTTTTTTCTTTCTTTCTTAGAACGACCGTATGTTACATTAAGAGCAGAATTTACAGTATTTAAACTACAGTAGTATAGGGTTGCCTTGTTTTTTTTTTCCCACCCCCCTTTTTTTTGTCCCACCGAAGTCTGTAGTCTTTTACCACTGTTCCCTTGTGCACAAACTAAATACCGACTCTCTTTTTTTTTTCTTTTTTTTTTTTCTCCTTTTTTTTTTAGAAGATTTCCACCCACCCTCACGGGCAAAAAAAACCAATTTTTATATTTCCTACTGAATATGCCGTGTGTAGGAACTTCAGCCTTCAGGGTGAGTCACCCTTCCCCCTTGCTTAGGGTCTTTTTTTTTTCTTTTTTTTTTTCTCTTTTTTTCATGATAAACCCCAATGAGGCATAAAAAAAGAAAGGTTAGAGTTACCGTAGAATGGGGAAAGGGTGTATGTCGAAGGTGACAGGAAGAATAAGTACCGTGAGCGGTGTTTCTTTTTATTCTTTTCTTTTTCTTTCTTTCTTTTTTTCCCCCCTCCCGTAAGGCCAATTCTCCACGCCAATAGAAGGGGGATGCAGCAAGTATGCCCGGACTCCGCACAAGCTGGTGCTGTTTATGATCTGAGTGACATTCAAGATGCTCTTGGTAGTTACACTGAGCAACAATGCCCCCCACTGCTCGACTTCAACCACACAGAGGGCGAGGAGTACAGTTATGCGGAAGACAGTGAGCTTGGAACGCTTGCAGCGCATATCAACAGCTACACCAGCACGAATGGCTCAGTGATAGAGGAGAACCTCTCCATCATCCTGAGTCTCAAGGAGACGCAGTGGAACGGGCGGAGGTTCACAGGACAGCCTGGCGTAGGCATCACAGAGTCGCTCTTCGCCTTCTTCACCGAATCCAAAAGGGAGGTTCCTGAACACAACATCTCACAGGGCTTTGGTGAGGATCCTGTTCTCATGGACAAGATCACAAGGCACCTCCTGCAGCGGGAGCGGAAGGACAGGCCAGACAAGCATGCTTTGCAACGGACAAACATCTCCAGCATACAACCCCTGTACAGGCTCATGCTCATAGATTGGATGGTCGAGGTGGCGATGGGCTGGAACTTGAAGCTGCAGACCATCCACCGTGCTGTGCTGTACGTGGACAGGGTCTTCTCGAACATCAAGACTGAGGTCTCGACCGACCAGGTGCAGCTCATCGGCAGCACGTGCCTCATGCTGGGGTGCAAGATGGAGGAGGTGTGCGGAGCATGAAAAGGAAACACTACCACACCACACCACACCACACCACAGGTGGACTACGGGTACACATCAGGCATAGCAACAGCCGCGTACACCATGTACCCCCCACAAGCCATGGAGGACATGGAGCAGAAGCTTGCGGAGGTGTTGGGGTGCAGGTTCAGCGACGTGACGATCTGTGTATGTTACGGACAAAGAAAAAAAGGGGAGAAAAAAAAAAGAAAAAAAAACAGGATTTCCTGCTGGTGTACTTGGAGATGCTTGGGGTGAGTAATCCTGCGTGCCGGGGCTTGTGCGAGGTGCTGTCGCAGGTGGCACTGCACAACCTGACGCTGGTGGCAGCGATGCCGAGCTTGGTGGCAATGAGCTGTGTGTTTGTTGGAATGCACATGACACATCACATCTTTGTGAACCACTGGCAGCCGTGGATGAGACGGTACTTCATGCATACGTCCCAGGAGCTGCAGGATTGTGTGAACATGCTGCTCCAGTTTTGGGGCGACTACGCCTCAAAGGTCCCTGGCACGAAGCCTAAGTACGTCCTCCTCCCAATGCTCCCGAGCGTACCCGTCCACGGCGGCTTTGTGCCACCTGTGAGCTTCGTTTAGTGATCCATTTACCATAAAAAAAAGAAAACGAGGGGGGGGAAAAAAAAGAAGTATGGAAAGCCCGACCCAGGGAAGATGGAAAGGTAAAACGATTTTAAAAAAGAAAAAAAAAAGAAATGAAAGAAATCATTATGTGACCCGGAATCCACGTACTCTAACAATTTTCCAGTATTTTCCAAAAAGAAAGTCCATTTTCTGTGCAAAGTACTTGCTCGGTTGACCTTTCGTTGACTAAGGGCTTTTGCAGAAGAGTCGAAGGAGGGACCAAATGCCCCCCCCCCCCCCCCCCCGGCATTACGTGGATTCAGAGTTTTCCAAAGAAAAAGAACGAAAGGACGAGAAATTTAATTTTTTTTTGTTATTTCCACTGCGATCTGTTTTTTTTTTTTTTTTTTTTTTCTTTTTTGTTATTTCTCCCGAAAGAAAAAAAAAGAAAATCCTTTGTTGGGTGTTTGGATGCAGCAGGTTTTACTTTTGTATCCCTGGCAAAAGAAGAGGCCTCCCAAAAAGAGGTACCAATGCAAAAAGGAGAAAACGGATAAGTTTTAAAAGGCCAAACATACAAAAAAAAGAAGAAGAAGAAAAGATGCAACACACACAAGCAACCAAAGCGTACACAGTTGTGGGTTTTACCTTTTATCTCCCCATTTATTACTTCACCTTACCCTCGGGGAAGAAGAGAGAGACAGAGAGAGATAGCTACGATTCTTTTTTTTTTTTTTTTGCTGCCTTAGCTGGGAAGCTTTTTTCTCTTTATACTATTTTTTTTTTTTTTTTGCTGTGTTCTTTTGTTTACAAAAGAAGGGAAGAAAAAAAGGGGGGGTGGTGTGAGGGTGGTGTTTTTGATTTTTCTCTTTGTCCCCCCCCCCTCCCACAGTTAGAAAGAAGAAAGAAAAGAAAACACCGCAAACAAACAAGAAATAATTTCTTTTGTTTGCACATCTTTTTCTGTCATTTATTATGTCATCAAACCGACTGCCCCACCTAAAGTAAACCACTGTAGCTTGAGTTTCAAAGAAAAGGGGCATATTGCACCCATTGAAAAAAAAAAACCTCTCTCTCTCTCTCTCTCTTCTCCCCCCACCTTTTTTTTTCTCATCTTTATATCCCCTCCCACATTGCTACACCAAAAAGAGAAAGAGAACGGAAAAAAAAAAAAAAAAAAAAAAAACCGATTATCGAAAAGAAAAAAGAAGAAAAAAAAATCTTTTTCTTGTATTAATTTCCCCCCCTTCCCAAATATGAGTTTTTTTTTAAATGTCTCTCTCTTTTTTTTAATTTTTTTTTATTCACAGGGCAGCAAGACCTTTGGCCAGATCTAGGTGCGTAACGACACCTCCCTTAAGCGAGTCATATCAGGGAAGTCTGTGTCAGGGTGACGGCGCTCGGCGGTGAAACAAGAATAAGGCAAACCATGCAGCGAGCGACTGTCACCCAGGCACAAACAGACCTTTGTTGGACAACAAACCCAACTCATAGTCCTCGGGTTTACTATTATTTATTCCCCCCTCTTTTTTTTTTTTTCCTTCTTTCTTCCCACCCCCGAATTTGAAGGAGGGGGGAAAAAAAAAGAAATAAAAAAGATTATATATGACAAAACGGCTAACGCCACAAGAGGTATGGCAGCAAGCCTGCGACGACGGGAGCACAAGCGACACCAATGAGAAAACGGCCAGTGAGGTATTGGTGAAGAGCCCCATAAAGTCCTCTCCGGACCATAACGAGGGCCATGACAGCCACAACGAGGGCCATGTAGAAGAGCCCGATATGTTCGATGGCGGGATATCATGCGAATTATTGATAGTGAACAGTCCTTCTGGGCCCCACAACCCGAGACAAAACGCCGCACCAAAAACATACGACCCAAGGGAGGCAGTCCTCTTAGTGACTAATTGCACAACAAGCCTTGAAGAAATATGGAACGAGATGGGCACGGAGGCCCCACGGAGAACCGAGACACTATCAACATTGTGGTCCAATATGAGCTCCTTATTGTCAAGCACGGTGAAGGAAGAGGAGAAGAAACTATCGGTTTTACGAGAAACGGTTGACGAAACACTGCGTGCGTGCAGGGAACTGGAGGCGGCATTGAAATGGCCGGAGCTCATAGAGGCTTCGCAAGGCTCTTTATCGGTTCAGCTGTCGTCAGCGAAACAGCATCTCTCCTCCTTATCCACTGCCCACGAAGCACGTCTTGCAGCCTTCAGCCTGTTACACGACCTCAACGAGGACCTCGGCGGCAAACAAGGAAACCTCCCCATCCCATCGCAAGTCAGTCTCATTGCTGATGTCAGCCTGGACAACCTCGAGGAATGCGTCAATGTCATGAACCTTGTCTCTCAAGACAGAGAAGCCACGTTGAACAACCTCCTCATTCTTGAAAATGAACGACTTGACGTTTTATGGGACAAGCTCATGATACCCACGAAGGACAGAAACGCGTTTTCAACATTCCTGAACGGTCTGACCCACCCGGACAGGGAGGTGTCAGATTCGGGTATCAAAACGGTAACGGTTGACAGGCTGATGGATTGGGTTGATCAACACAAAGGGAAGGAAGTGGAGAAAGGTGTTCTCGCTGCTGCCTTCTGCGGGTGTGCGGATTTGCAAGAAGCGCTCACATTGACGCAGCAGCAAGTGGAAAAGGCAAAGCTACAGTACGAAACGCAGCTGAGCCTGCAGGTTACAGAGACAAAGGAGCTTTTAATGGACCTTTGGGAACAGTACTTCACCCTGACCAAGGACAACACATACTCTCGCGATGTCATCTTGCGAGAGCGGCCCATCCCTAACGACGCAACAGAATCAAACCTAACTCTCATTGAAGGCGAAGTGCTGGGCATGGAACAAAAGCTTGAATCAGTGAAATCTGTCCTAACCGCGCTAACCCGCCGTGACGAGCTCCTCAAGGAGAAGGAGGCCATGGAACTCGCATCAAAGGACAAGGACAGGCTGACCGACCGTTCTCGTAACATGGCGCAGGTTCTCCTCCAAGAAGAACGTACCCGGAAAGCCCTCAAAAAAGAGCTTCCTAAAATCGAGAAATTTTTGAAATCCTACTGCGATACATACAGCAGAGACAACAAAGGTCTACCTTTCATATATAAGGGGCTGCCGTTGGTCGATCAGCTCGGCTCAAATGATGTGGGCCATCACTCCCCTTCTCGGAGGGATAGGCAACAACAGCAACAACAGCCGGAGCAGCGTGCGTCGCGGGCACGGTCCCCTGCAGTCGCCAGAAAGCGTGCAGTCGGTGCAGCGTCTCCTGCGCCTACATCCAGACGGGTCAGCATTCCTCCAGCGACACGCAGGGCTGGGTAGGAACACTATGCAAAATAGATTCAAAAGGGGTTTTCCTTCTCTCGCTCCTGTTCCCCCGATTTCTTTTTTTTCTCTCTCTCTTCCATCATTATTATAGCCCCCCCGTCCCCCTGTTTATCCTGCCTGCTCCTCCCCACGCGTAGATCCGAGTAATTGTTGAAAAAGAAAGAAAAGCTGCGAGAAAATAAAAAAAAAAGAGGTCTTTGTTTATTACCCATCGTAAGAAGGAAAAAAACCAAACCACACCCAGGGAGGGTTGCTGTCTGTACCCAACTCTCGATGCGGCGATACAGTTTAGTGTGGGTCGTGGTGTGGATGGTGATGGTGGTGAGTGTAGACGGGCAAAGCGTGTCGCAGGTAGTAGAGGGGATGACGGTGGAAGCGTCAACGACATACGCGTACTGGAAGAGGGTGGGGCTGGACGCAGTGCTTGCAGACGCAGGGAAGAGTTTCACGGTATTTGTACCGAGCGAGACGGCGTGGCAGGCGGCAGGGCCTGGCGGGATACAGTACTTTGAGAATAACGCAGCAGAGCTGGAACGGATAATGCGATACCACATCACAGAGGGCAGCTCTCTGAACAGCATCCAAGCCTCCTCAGCGTCTCCTATCACAACTCTTCAAACCTCTACTCTCAGTGTCACCCCTGACGGCACGGGCTTCAAGGTCAACAGTGTCGCCTCGATCACCACTGCTGACATCGCTGCATCGAATGGCATGGTCCACATCGTGAACCGACTCCTCATCTACCCTGGGTCTCCTACCCCCACTCGCACTGTGCAGGAGATCGTGTCTCAAGAACCTGACCTCACCGAACTCGATGCGAAGCTCCAAACCATCAGCCTCCGCAACGTCCTCTCGTCACCGCTGGCTACCTATACTTTTATCGCGCCCACCAACGCTGCGTGGGCCAAGCTCACCCCATTCCAAACAGCGGGGCTTTCCGACACCAACACAGTCCTCCGTGTGCTGAACCACCACACGTCCCCCACATACCTCCCTATACAGAACCCTCTTCCTGTTCTGCTCCCCACACTTGATACCCCTAATAACTTGTTGTACACCCGAACGCCGTACGCTTTCAACGCCAGCGTGATTCTCCGCGAGATCCCCGCCGTGAACGGGGTTGTGTACACCATTGAGGACATCATCTTCCCTGCAGGCATCTTGGTGCCTTTCGATATCATGCAGGTCATCAACGCAAATCCTAATCTCAAGAATACGTCTGAGAAACTTACACGAACAGGGCTGGATGCGACACTTCGGTCAACAGGACCTTACACAGTCTTCGCACCGACAGACGCCGCGTGGGCGGCACTAGAGTCTGGTGTGATAGGGTTCCTCGAGAGGGACACTTCCGGCCTCCAAGGCATCATGTCCTACCACTTGATCAACAGCGCTTCGTATACGGAAGCAGTGCTACGTATGCTGAGCACAGTGACGTCAGCTCAGGGTGGGGTGCTCACAGTGACGCTGATGGGTGTCTCGCTGGTCATAAACAGTGCCTCCACGGTGGTCCTAGCTGACCAGGTTGCTTCCAACGGCATGGTCCATATCGTTGATCAGGTTCTTATCGCACCCAATATCATCCCCACCCTCAACATCGTGAGCGTCGTTGGCGGGCAACCCCTCATCTTGTCCCGTACCTATTCCGCGATCCTGCAGTCCATCTCTGCAACGCTCAGTCAAGCTGGGCCAATGACGTTCCTCGCACCAAGCGACGCGGCCTTCAACACACTGACGCAATCACAACTCAACTCACTGCTGTCCGACACCGTTCTCCTCTCTAGAGTGATGAGCTACCACACACTTCCTTTATATGTGTCTGTCAATGACATGCTGCAGAACCCAAGCAGTACCTACTCCACGCTGGACGGTTCGAACACTTTGGCCAAGACGGTCTCTGGGCCTGTGATTACGTTCTCTGATGGCACTAGGAGCGTACAGTTGAACAGAACCTTCTCCGACAACCCTGCGACCAATGGAATCGTGCACATTGTAGACGGCTTCCTTTTGCCCCCAGGCGTGCCCCTTCCTGGTGACACTGTAGTGGACGTCATCTCCGGCAGGCTGGAAACCTCGCAGTTCTCCTCTTTGCTGACCATTGCGGGGATTAACACCGATCTGCAGCAGACTGGCCCTTTCACAGTTTTCCCTCCAGCTGATAGTGCCTTTGCTTCACTTCCTTCTGGAGCAGTGCCGTACTTGACCCACCGACCGGGGGTCCTGCAGCAGGTATTGCTGTACCATGTCTTTCTCGGAAACGTGAAGGCAGCTTCGCTTCAGGGAAGCTCTCCTTTTAAAACTGTTCAAGGTGATCTCCTAAGTATTACGAGAAGTGGAGCAAGGCTGCTGCTTGACGGTGTAAGCCAGATCACGATTCCTGACCTTCAGGCATCGAATGGTGTAGTGCATGTCGTAGATACCTTGGTGTTGCCCTTCTCAGTGAAGCTGCCGAGCATGAACCTGCTGGAGGTGGTAGTTAGTGAGGGGGGAACACTGTCTACTTTTAGGACGATGGTGAGTGTTGGCACGATGGAGGGAGTGCTGCAAGGAGCGGGTGCACTGACGTTGTTCGCCCCGAGTAACACTGCGATGACGAACCTGGACAGTACCACAAGGACGCTACTCCTAGCGGACCCCACGATGCTTGCGAAGGTGATAAGGTACACACTAGTGCAGGGTTATTATGACGTGTCTGACCTTACGAGTACTGCTCCGAGCAGTCTGATCACTTTGGACGCCCCTAACACGCTGTCGTATGCAACGGCAACGTCGCAGAGAATCCTGGTCGACGGGAACAGCGAGATCGTGCGCAGCATCCCTGCTAACAACGGTGTTCTTCACGTCATGACTCAGCTGCTGATCCCTCCGAACACAATACCTATGACGCCTCCCTCCACAGCCTTCTCTCTGTGGGAGGTCGTCAACAACCGTACCGACACTTCCTCCTTCGCGTATCTTGTGAGTCTTGCAGGCCAGCAGACCCTTCTGCAGTCATCTTCTCAACAGACTCTCTTTGTACCTTCTAATACAGCACTCCTAAACCTCCCCACAGGCATCACGGAGCTTCTCCAGCGCCAACCCTCGCTTCTTGCTAATATCATCAAGTACCACCTCCTTACAGCAGGTGCTTACTCTGCTGGGACCCTAGCTTCTGTGTCTCCTGCAATGACGGCGCAGGGGCAAACCCTCAAGATCACACACGTGACGACAAATATCATGATCGACGACAAGGCGCTGGTTACCGTTCCCGATGTGCCTGCTTCGAATGGCGTTATACACGTCATCAACGAGCTCGTCGTGCCATCAGGGGCGGGGCTCCCGACAATGGACTTGCTGCAGACGATCCAAAGCCAGCAGCAACTTACAACTTTTTACTCTAGTGCTGTTGCAGCCCACATATCAACAGAGTTGCAAGTGTCCGGGCCGCTGACAGTATTCGCGCCCACCGATGCGGCCTTTGCAGTGTACCCCCAGCTAGCTGCGGTGACAAGCGACCCCAGCGTCCTCAGGCTGTTGCTGGAGCACCACATTCACCCACAGTACAAGGACTCCGTCGACTTGGTTAAGTCCGCACCGTCGTCGCTCAACACACTGGCTGTGAGCCAGCAGGCGTCGTCACTTATCAGCTACACCTTGGGAGCTGGGAACGTGATCCTTCTAAACAACGTAGTGAGGGTGACAATCAGTGACATACGTGCAACAAACGGCGTGCTGCACATGATTGACGCTGTGCTGCCTGTGACCTTGCCCCCTTCACTATCCAGCACGCTGCAAGAGGTTCTCGAGAAACGGGCAGACACCACGGACTTCGCCTCCACGACCAGGTCAGTTGGGCTCTACAACGAGCTTAGCAGCGGACCGGGAACAGGAAGTGCTGGACCGTACACAGTGTTTGCCCCTTCCAACCAGGCATGGGCAGCGCTCCCTGCGGGTGTCAGAGAGATGCTCTCACGAAGGCTGGACATCCTCACGAATGTGATGAGATACCATGTCGTTGCGGGCTTTGGGCTTACGGCAGTTGCCGCGCCCCAGGCGTCACCGGCCACCACCATGCAAGGCCAGGTGGTGACAATCAGCAATTCACAGTACGGTCTGCAAATCCAGCAAGCCATCGCAACCGTGAGAGATCTTCGCGCAAGCAACGGTGTGGCCCACGTCATCGACCAGGTGCTCGACTACCCTGGTTCCCCACTGCCAAAGCAAAACCTTGTGCAGGTTATCAGCACCACACCGTCTCTGACACAGTTCAGCGCGCTACTCCGCTCATCAGCTACTCTCACTACGCTTTTGTCGACTGGGCTGTACACGGTGATAGCCCCCACCGACTTGGCGTTTTCACGCCTTCCCACTGCTGAGTACAACGCACTACTCAACGATCCTGAGTCGGCGCTGCGTGATCACATCATTCAAGAGTACCTCGCTGCAAGCGACTTCCTGTCAACTTCCCCTGGTGTGAAGCAGGTTTTGAACCCATCGCAGACCATCACATACCGCGCGGGCACAGGGTCCACTAGTGGATCTAGTCTTGTTACCTTCAACTATGAGACTTCGCGCCCATCCACTTTGCAGCAAGCGGACATCCCTGCCACGAATGGTGTGGTGCATATCGTTGACATGATCATCACGCCAGGAACTGGGGTTCCGCCGCCGCCAGGTACCACTGTTGCGCCTGTGTCATCTGTTAGTTCTGTGCTTGTGTGGGGTGACGCCAACGGAGGTGGCGATGCCAGCACAGTGGCAGCACTGTTAGGTACTATGGAAAGAATCTACTCCAACGACGCTGCTTTTGTTGCCGTGCCTTCGTCTGGCGTTGGGCTCATCGCGTGGGGGAACACCAACAGCGGTGGACTGGGTCCTAGCGTGAGTGGGTTCTCTGCCGTGACCGATGTCAAGAATACAAGGACGGCATTTGCGGCGTTGCGTGCAGATGGTTCGGTGATAGCGTGGGGCGACGCGGCAGCAGGGGGCAACGCTCAAGGCGTGCAGCTCTCATGCTGCATCACATCGGTGACAGGTTCTTCTCGTGCCTTCGCAGCTGTGAAAACTGATGGTTCTGTTGTGTCATGGGGTGACTCTGCCTATGGCGGCAACGCTCCTGTACTGCAACAAATATCAGACATCACTGCCAACGATGGTGCCTTCGCCGCAAGGTCGTTTGCGGGTGGCGTGGCCACATGGGGCATTGGCAACCAGGGCGGCGACTCCACCACGGTGGTATCGCTGCTCACCAATGTTGTGGGCATCAGCTCTACGTACTCCTCGTTTGCTGCCATTAGGTCCGACGGGAGCGTGGTGGCATGGGGTGCGGCCAACACTGGTGGTAATTCTGCTACTGTGCAGTCGCTTCTGACCGGCGTGCAATCCGTGGCTGCAACAGCAAATGCGTTTGCTGCACTTAAGAATGATGGTACTGTCGTAGCGTGGGGCACTGCTGCTGGTGGAGGCGATGCGTCTGCTGTTGCACAGCAGCTCAGGAATGTCAAGACCTTGTTCACCACAGAAGGGGCTTTCGCTGCATTGACGTTCGATAACCGTGTGGTGACGTGGGGAGGACCCGGTGGGGACTCCGCTCAGGTACAGCCCCTTACGAACGTGAACGCTATTTACAGCACTGACTCTGCCTTTGCTGCCGTGAGAAACGATGGAACTGTCTCTGCTTGGGGATCCCCTGGTTATGGGGGCAGTATCCCAGCCAGCACTGCTCCGCTCTTGGTGGGCGTTACGTCCATTGTAGGTACATCACGGGCATTTGCTGCATCGCGATCGGATGGTGTGGTCGTGACGTGGGGGGATGTGCTTGCGGGAGGCGACCCTGGCATCATCAACACCCAGCTGCTCACACCCATCGGGTCTGCCAGGTCAGTGGCATCAACGAACACAGCATTTGCTGCCTTTAGTTCTGTTCTTCCCTCGAATGGGTGTAACATTCTAACCTGCAACGGGAACCACATTTCGTACAGTCAGACTGGCAGCGTTTGCACGTGTGTCTGCAAGCCAAACTACTCTGGTGCTTTCTGTGACTCATGCGCACCTGGGTATCTCAACTACCCTATTTGTGCAGGAAATGTCATCACCCCGACGCCGTGGTTTTCACCTTCCTATTCTCCGTTGCCACAGACCCCTCTGCCTTCGCAGCTGCCACTGCCCACCCCGCCGCCTACGTCGTGCTTGATATGGACGGACTGCAACGGGCACGCCTCGTCTGTGACGGACAACCCGTTAGGCCCGGGTTGCATCTGCCAGTGTTACAACAACTACGGGGGTGCTAAGTGCAACACATGTGCCACTGGGTACGTTGACTACCCTGCTTGTGCTCAGGGCATCTGGGTACTCGTCAGCGAAACTCGTGCATGCTACATGAACAGCGAAGACTCGCAACCCGTGTACGGCTCGACAACGGATCTGCTCCCTTCGCTGTTGGCATGTCAGCAATCGTGTTCAGAGAGGAACTGGTGTGCTGCTGTGGATTGGTACCGCACCACGCAGGTTTGCAGGATGTACAGCGATTCGTGTGCAGATCCTAAAGACCCGTTTGATGGCGCTTCTCACTGGAGGCTTGTGTCTCCTTCAGCAGTGACCACACCAGTCCCAACGGATATCCAAACCCCCTCCCCTGCAGGGTGCCCGTGGGTATCGCCCACAGGCAGGCATGACGAGTACGACTGTAGTGATGGGACCACCTGCAATCTTGTGATTGAGGGGACCAATTGCTGTTCAAACAGGAGGGGTCGCCTGAGGTGCCCCGACAACCTTCCAGTGATGTGCTCTGCAGTTGATGCTGACTGTGATAATGACTATTGCTGCGTCACTACGGCACCGGAGTGTGCCTCCAATGGAGGTCCCCGTCCATGCACTAACATGGATGTAACTCCATGCGGTTTGAGCAGAGAAGGAGGAGACGGCAAGGTGTGGACGGGCTCCAGCAGCGTTGATGCCCCTCCTCTGACAGGCATCAGTGGGGTATACGCCAACAGTGCAGCATATGCTGCTGTCACGACAAGCGGTTCTGTCATCACATGGGGTGCGGACTACGCAGGAGGCGACTCAGGGCTTGTTGCCAATGATCTCCGTTCTGGTGTGGTCAAGGTCTTCAGCACCGACAGGGCGTTTGCTGCATTAACAGACATCGGCCGTGTCATCACGTGGGGTGACAATGGTCTGGGGCAGAACTCTGATCCTGTCATGAGCCTCCTCCAAAGGGATGTGAAGACGATCTACTCAACTGACAATGCGTTTGCTGCTTTGAAGCTCAATGGCGGTGTTGTTACCTGGGGGCACAAGTACTACGGTGCCGACTCCTCGACAGTCGCTTCACTCCTGGCATCTGGTGTGGAACGTATCTTCTCCACAAATGAAGCCTTTGCTGCACTCAAGTTAGACGGCTCTGTAGTGACATGGGGTGCACCCCACCAAGGTGGTGGGAATTCGAACAATGTGGGACCTTTGCTTGGCACCTCGCCAGGGGTGCGTGCAGTCTATGCCGCTGACTCCGCCTTCGCAGCGTTGCGAAAAGACGGCTCTGTGGTAACATGGGGGTACAACACCCGAGGGGGCGACAGCTCGACGGTGGCGGCATACCTCCTGAGAGATGTCGTTTCTATCTTTTCAACGGGAATGGCCTTTGCTGCCATCAAATCGAACAGGTCAGTGGTGGTGTGGGGCGAGGCAGCTGCAGGGGGCGACTCGAGTACGGTGAGCGCTTCGATCAGCAATAGCGTGGAGAAGATATTCAGCACCACCTCGTCATTTGCAGCTGTACTGTCTAACGGCCGCGTGGTCACATGGGGCGACGACCAGACAGGGGGCAGACCGGGGGTGCAGCAGGCTTCTCTTCTCACGAACGTGCAAACCATTGCGTCGACTGACAGGGCCTTTGCAGCCTTGCGTGCAGATGGAACAGTGGTACCATGGGGGGACGCAGGTTTTGGGGGTGACGGCACTGGCGTCGATCTGACGAACATCAAGGTTGTGTACTCGAACCAAAAGGAGTTTGCGGCTGTGAGGACAAATGGAAAGGTTGTTGTGTGGAGCAGCACTCAAGGCTCTGGCACTACAGACTATGTTGATTGCCAAGCTGCTATGAAGGATGTCACTGCTTACAACTACGGACTTGGCGTGCGCAGCGTTGTTTCAACTGCAAACAGTTTTGCGTTCCTTACTGAGTCACCTGCCACCCCCGCACCGACGAAAACCCCTGAGCCAGCCGCGACACCAACACCAGCAGTCTCTGTTTATCAACCAGTAGCAATCTGGGGCGACCCCCTTGCTGGTGGGTTGTACGACAAGGCGTCAGAACTTACGTGTGGAACCATTTATTCTACACTCCGTGCTTTTGCGGCAATCAAAGCCGACGGCAGCGTCGTGACGTGGGGCGACCCCGGCTATGGCGGTGACTCGACAACGGTGACACTGCGCCTCCAAGGAGGCATCGATGCCTTATTCTCAACAGACAGGGCCTTTGCTGCTGTTAGCGAGAACGGGTCTGTTGTTGTGTGGGGTGACCAAGGCTATGGAGGGTTAACTGAGCCCCTTGTGACAGTGAAGCTTATATCAGGAGTAAAGACCATCTACTCGACCCAGCTGTCGTTTGCTGCTGTGAAGGACGATGGCAGCGTTGTGACGTGGGGCGACCCCTACTACGGGGGTACCTCTACTGCTGTGGCACCGTTTCTCGCATCCGGCGTGGTGGGGATCTACAACACCGACCAGGCTTTTGCAGCCCTGAAGCAAGACGGGTCTGTCGTGACTTGGGGTGCCGGCTTTTCTGGTGCCGACTCCCAGCTGGTTCGGCAGGACCTGCAGTCTGGGGTGCAGTCAATCTACAAGACATACTCTGCCTTCGCAGCACTGAAGACAGGTGGCTCTGTGGTTACATGGGGGTATCCCGGCAGGGGCGGTGACTCTACTACTGTAGCCTCGCAGCTGCTTGCAAGCGTTCAAGCAATTGCAAGTACGGAGATGGCATTTGCAGCGTTGAAGAAGCAACAGGGCTCTCAGACTGCTGGGACTGTGGTAGTGTGGGGTGACGCCGGGTACGGCGGTGACGCCTCTACAGTTGCAGGCTTGTTATCATCTGGCGTGCGTGCTGTGTATTCGACTGAACGTGCATTTGCAGCTGTCAAAACAGACGGATCCGTCGTGGCGTGGGGCAACACATCGTACGGAGGTTCCCATGCACAAGTGTCGTCGCAGTTGAAGGGTATCGTAGAGATCTATTCAACCGAGCGTGCATTTGCGGCTCTGTTGGACACCGGGAGAGTGGTGACGTGGGGCGACTCTGGATACGGTGGCACCTGGAGCGCTTCTGCAGCAGGACTCAACGACGTACGTGTGCTGTACTCAACAAACCGAGCTTTTGCTGCCCTCAAAGGAGATGGATCGGTGAGCTCTTGGGGAAACACCGAGTTTGGTGGCGACGTGGGAGCTACGCAGTCCCTTCTCCTACAAGGGCAAAAAGCTGTGTACTCAACAGAAGCTGCTTTTGCCGCCTTGGTGCCCTGTGAACTAGGTTCGAAACTGCGCCCTGTGGGTCAAGGCGCGTGCCTAGACTCAATGGGAAGGAGGTACGGCGAGTTGAAGAGCGATGTGGACAACAGAGCTGGCTGCTTACAGATATTGCTCCAGTTCAGTCCGCCTGCACGAGGTGCAACGTGGTGGCCACCTCAGAACGGACTCGGTGGATGCTATGTTGCCGTGGACAATGGCACAACGATCGTAGGGGGGCAGTGGAACGACAGATTTTCATTTGACACAACTCCTTCGAACAGTCAGTCAGACCCGCGTGACGCCCGAGGGCAGGTAGCCAGCTCGGATGGGCAACCCGCAATGGAGTGCATTGCCGCAGACGATGTCGCCTTCGTTCCTACGCCGCCTCCGGGCACCGCAGCCCCTCCTGCACCTCCTACAGCTTCTCCCCCTGTTCAGATCCAGTCGTGGGTCCTTGTAAAGGACGGTGCTGCATGTGAACGTAACAATGAAGGGATCCAACCCTCGCAGCACAACTTCCCTTTGGCGTCATTAGACAGCTGCAGAAAGAGCTGCGAAATCACCCCAGGGTGTGTAGCAGTTGACTTCTATGAGACTGGGTGGTGCAACCTGTATGATAGAGCATGCAGTGATCCGCAGGACTTTAAAGAGGGCTCTGAGTCATGGAAGAGGGTGACCGGGACAGGTCCTGGAATGGCCGTGGTTACCTGGGGAGACTCATCCACGGGGGGCAACAGTGCAACTGTGGCATCGTTGCTGCAGAGCGGCGTAACTGCTGCCTACGGCAATGATATGGCTTTCGCAGCATTGAAATCAGATGGTACTGTAGTGACGTGGGGGGGTGTGGCTGCAGGCGGAGATTCGACAACTGTCGAGTCGGTGCTCAGGCTGGACTCCACTGACAGCATTGTTAGCATAGAGAAGAGCGATACTGCGTTTGCTGTGCTTTCAAAAAGCGGGAAGGTCACTGCGTGGGGTAGCAGCTCCACAGGAGGCTCTACGAGCACGGTCAGTAGCTTGATCATGTCAAATGTTGCTGGCTTGTATTCATCTAACCGAGCCTTCGCAACAGTAACTCCCACGGGTATCGTGGCTTGGGGTGACGCTCAGGCTGGTGGTGACGCGACGACAGTAGCAAGCCTCGTGACTGGAGTGGACACCGTCCAGTCCACGTCGGCGGCCTTTGCAGCCCTCACACCGGATGACCGCGTTGTGACGTGGGGCGCCGCCAACAGTGGTGGCGACTCGTCTTCTGTAGCTGTGCAGCTCTCCATCACTACACGCAAGGTGCGCACCTTGTACTCCAACGACGGTGCCTTTGCCGCCCTTCGTGACGACGGGTCGGTTGTAACCTGGGGCGACGCTGGTAGTGGAGGTGACATGTCAACAGTGGCCTCTCTTCTCTCGTCTGGCGTTCTGAACATCTACAACACCGACACAGCCTTTACAGCCCTTAAGGCAGACGGTAGTGTTGTTTCGTGGGGCAATGTAAATGGCGGGGGCGCGGCACCTGTGACTGCAACCAACGTGCGTTTCATCTCGAATACCAAAAGCGCCTTTGCGGCACTACAAACAAATGGCAACATTGTGACTTGGGGAGAGATTGCCACTGGCGGAAACAGGACGTCTACCACAGGGGGCGTGCAGCACATTGTAGGGGCTAAGCGCACGTTTGCTGCCATTCTGTCAGATGGAAGGGTGGAAGTGTGGGGGGACCCGCAGACTGGTGGTGTCTTGCCTGTACAGCTCACTACAGTGCCCGTTGGCTTGGTAGCGGCAACGTCAGCAGCGTTCGTTGCCCTGAAGAGCGGAGGTGGCGCAGTTGCATGGGGTGACCAGCTTGCAGGTGGGAATGTCAACCCAGTTGCATCACAGCTGCTCAATGTAGCGTCAGTCAGCTCCACCACCAGGTCATTTGCTGCCTTGGTGCCTACACTTGAAGTTCTCCCCCCAATCCCACCAAGCACGGGTTTGGATACCTGCGACGAGACGCAGTGGATCGTCTCCCCTACAAAGAGGTGCATCAGCGGGCAGGACGCTGTGGGCTTTAACTGCGATCAAGTTGAATCAGGCAGTGTCGTCGACAGGTTCTACTGTGCATACAGACCGTCTGGAAGTGGGTTTGTGTGTGCCAGATGCCCTGTGGTCATTCAGACACCCACACCTGCCACTACAGCAGCACCTGGAGTCGACACCAGCACCAACGGAGCGTCGCACAAGGTCATTGTGTGTGGGGACCTGACCATCAATGTGGAGAAAAAGGGCACTTCGGACTTCACGCAAACGATCACGTGCCCGTCGGGGGGGCAGATCGAGATCGAAGCAGCTGTTTGGGGGCGACAAACCTGCGAAGGGTCTTTCTGCATGGGCAACATCGGAGTGTGCCCCACAGCGGTCCCGTGCACAATGGATGCTTTGCAAATTTTCAAAAATCTGTGCGACGGGAGGAGTGCATGCAACCTGGACACAACGGCGCCAGGGCTGATCGACCCGTGCGGTCCGGGAGTACCGAAGTTCCTTGACATTCGGTACACGTGCAATGCTTTTATTTGTGAAAAGGAAAGCACTGTCGAGTGGGGCAGGTCGACGGGGCAGGTCGCTGACGTGATTCACGAGCTTAACTGCGGTGCTGACTCACAGATCGTCATTGACGCTGCCGTGTTCGGAAGGACCACCTGCTTTGCTCACGTTTGCTACGCCTCCCCTGGCAGCAATTGTGCCACAACTTCATGCAGCGCCAACGCGACTAGCATCGCCCGCAACACGTGTGATGGAAAGTCCACTTGCACGCTGCAAGCATCCTCACAGGTCTATGGCGACCCGTGCCCTGGGGAGAACAAGTACCTCGATGTGAAGTACACCTGCCAAGGAACCGCCAGCACTGACCCTGCACCAGCACATGCCGCCTGCAAGAACATCAACGGTGACTACTATAAAGCATTCAAAAAAGGAGGCGTGACACGGGCAGAGTGTGTTTCAATGCTGAGGGTGCTGCGTCCGCCTGCAAGGTCGGCTATGTTCGGGAACACTGCCTGCTACATTATGGTAGACAGCAACGTCGTAAGCCTACCTGAGGTGGTGTGGGACGCAGCAGGGTCGATGGACCAGCTTAGCGACAAGGAATGCATAAGGATACAACAAGGCTCCGCAATGACACCAGCACCACCCACAACACCTGGCACGGGTGCTCCTTCTTCTAATGGAACAGGGTTGTGTGGACAGCTGGCAAAGCCGCTCCGTGTGTGCGTAGACACCACCAACGGGTACTGGTGCGATGGGAAGTGTTGCTGTGAGGAGCAACGCGAATGGCGCTGCAACCCTGCCACAGGACAATGTGTGTATCAGTTCCAAGGCTCTCCAGACACACCTCTTCCTGGGGCGGGACCGGGGACCGTAACAGTTTCTCCCCTGCCGGGTGTCACACCCGGAGGACAGTCACCGCCGGCAGGTGGCAGCACATTCCCTCCCGACCCGACTACGGCAGGTGATAAGGGGACGAGCTCAGATGACTCGGGCATGCCTACTTGGGTCATCATTCTCATTGTCGTGCTTGTGGTGCTGTGCCTGTGCTGTGCCATCATTGCGTACGCTTGCGGCAGAAGGAACTCCAAGAGACACGCTAGCTCAGATGTCAAGTATGCTTACTTTTGTTTTGATGTTAACACTACACAGGGAGCCCTTGGTGCTTGACTACGCCAACACCAACAAACGTCGCCAGCCGCAACACCAGTACGAAGAAGACACTGGACACGAGATGTATGAAGCACCTCCTAGGGGGTACGGGGACTTGGACCCCTTCGAGAGAGAGAGGGAAAATGGTGGTGGGTTTTTCTTTGATGATGATGAACAGTCTCCCGATGCAGGGGCGGGAAGGGGCAACGGTGGTGCTGGAAGGAATTTTAGGCAGGGGAGAGTGCAACACCCACAGACACCTGACATAGATCCTTTTGATGGTCTACCCCCCCCTCCAGAGCACAGGGCATCTCCTGGTATAGACAGCCCAGGGCCTCCTGTAGGAAATCAGCCAGGAGCTAGCGAGTCACCGAAGAGCTTCAGGGGGCTGGAGAGGAACTACCCGTCTAGTGCTCCACGATCGAGGTATGACTGGTGATACTTTTTTTTTCCACAACAACCATAGGATACAAGACAAGGCAGCAATCGTGGTTTAATGATGTCTTCCCCCCTGCTAACACTTGGGGGTTTTTTTATTTTTATTTTTTTTTTTATATTAGTAGTAGGTGTTTACAAAGGAACCGGACCCAGTCTGCTTTTCCCTCTTCCCCACCCCTCACCTTGTCCCTTCGCAGGACGGGTTAGATTTCGTTGTGTTTCAAAAGAAAAAGGTTTTTTTTTGTTCTCTTATTGTTAGCCAACATTTTTTGTTTATTCGCCTCCTTCTTTTATTCTCTTCATTGAATTATTTTACCTCTAGTACCACTATGAAAGAAGGAAGAACAATTACGGCAATATGTGTCAAACAGGTATTTAAAAAAAAAAAAAAAGGAAAAAGGAGGAAAGAAAAAAGAAAGAAAAAAAGCAAACAACGCCCATTTGTCTGGGATTGGAAACGCTGGGAAAGATAAAAAAAAAGGGAGGGGGAAAGAGGGAGAAGAAAAGAAAATGAAAAAAGACACGATCGAAAAAAAAACCCCCCCTCCTACCCCCCTTACGTGGTTACGTTCAGGTTGCTTTTTGTTTTTTTTGTTTTTTTTCTTCTTTCTCCTCCCCCCCCCTCCCCCGCGTAGTTAATAGATATACCATTTTTTTTTTGTAATAATACAACACGCTACAAAACACACATAAAAAGGGGGAGGGGAAAAAAGAATATGGAAACCCATACAACCCCAATAGCCCAGAGGAGGAATAAAGTCCCGGGCTCAGCGAATAGCAGCAAAGCAACTGTAGAGCGGAAGCTTGACGAACTCGTAGGAGAAGTCCAATCTATCAAAGCAGGGTTGGGAGAAGTGAAGACTCTACCAGCACCGGCGGGTTCGCCTTTAAGGAACAGCAGATGGGTATCATCAATGGAAGGAAGCGTGGGTTACGTACAACCACCGAGGGTTGTGGAACTGGTGGTAACAAAGACACCGAAGAAGGACTGCGAGTGTGAAACAGAAAAAGTGGAAGAGTGTGTGGACATAGGCGTAGGGACGGAGGAACAAATGGACCATAAGAAAAAGAAGAAGAAACGAGAGGAACGTCAGCATGACGTAGATGAGGAGGGTGAGCCATATGAAGCACCTATCCCCCTCCCACCCCCCCGCAATCTTACCGCTGACGATATAGATCACACTGTCACTGTCCACATCAAGCCCTCACCAGATGGTTTGCTTGGGTTAGAACTTCGAGAGGCGGATATGTCGCTTATAGGCGTCTCGCCTTTTGTTGCCCGGCAGCCTTGTAAGGTAGAAACACTTGTTGGGTGGACCCTCACTCAAGTCAATGGAAACCCTGTGTCATCTGTGGAGGAGGTTCCCCCTCTCGTCGTCCCAAACCAGACCACCACTGCTAAGTTCCAGCTGAATGATTTGGAATTTGTCCCTCCCGAGCACGACCGACAGGTATAGATTTTCAAAGAAAAAGAAAAGAAAAAAAACCCCTCACAGCAATGCTGTACTGTGATGTAAGGTGGATTACCAATACAATATATATGAGGCCGTTTGGAAAGAATGGTCATTATGGTGAATTCTCTTGCCGTTCTTTCAATTGCGATGCTTGTTTTGCCGGTTTTTTTAAAAGAAAAAGCATATTCAAGGGGTTCCTCAAGGGATTTGGCCTTCTCCAAGAAGAAACCGATATTCTTAATAATTGCCTGCACATGCAGGGCTTTTAACATTGGTTTCTTTTTGGAGCCAAATTTGCATTCTATATCCATCTGCTGAGGTTTTTTTTTCTCTTTCTTCCCCACTCATTATTAATTAAAAATTGAAAAGCTTGCTTTTTTTTTTTATGGGGTCCTTCTTGAAGAGATTCTAGCTCACCCCGTTTTAATAATGAGTCCAAACCGCCCAGAATGTCCCCTTAAGTTTCACAGATATTCATATCTGCGTTACCAGCCGCCTTCTAAAATGCATGTTTTTACACCCGTTTTTAGAAATAAAGCAAACAGCGTGCATTGTGACCGCTTTGGTGTGCATGCTTAGACGGCAATTCTGAGCACAAAGTGGTGTCAGATTACTTTTTTACTTATTTAACGGGGCATGTTCATCAAGAAAAAATAAAATAAAAGTTTCGTACAAGCTAAAAAAGAAGAAGAAGAAAAAAAAAAGAAAAAGAAAAAGAAAAAGAAGAATGAGGAAAAGAAATGAGAACAGGAAATTCTTTTGGAAAGGCAATACGCTGTGCTGTTTAAAAGAAAAAGAAAAAACGGTAACATCCACCCCCCCCCCCCCCCCCCCACGCTGTGTTAATTACAATTTTACATTTCTTGTTTCAATCAGCAAGCAAGCAAACAAACAAAAAAAGAAGAAACAAAGGGGAGGGGAAGAAGAAAAGAGGGAACCTAAAGTTGTAGTAAAGTTGTAGTATATAACAACTACGGGAAGCAAGAAAGAAAAAGAAAAGGAAGAGGTTGTTTGTACTTGTTGTATTTGTTGTCCCTTCTTTTTCATCTTTCTTTTTCTTTTCCCCCCCTTCGCTTTTATTCTGTGCATTCTTACCTTTTTTTTTTTTTTTTTTTTTTTTTTGAGCATAAGTAGATTCCTGTTTTATGCTATTTCAGAATTGTTCCGTTCAATGCGTCGCCCTCTCAGTTTTTATATTTGAAAAAAAAAGAGGGGTATCGGCAACGTTTTATATTTACTGTTTCGGGAGAATTTAAAAAAGTTAAGTCTTGCATCACAGCTCTAAACTCACATTTAAAATGAGAGAAGTGATCTCCATCCACATCGGTCAGGCTGGTTGCCAGGTAGGTAACGCCTGCTGGGAGCTGTACTGCCTTGAGCACGGGATCCAGCCGGACGGTGCCCTCCCCTCGGACAAGACCATCGGGATTGAGGACGATGCCTTCAACACCTTCTTCAGCGAGACTGGGTCTGGCAAGCACGTCCCCCGTGCCGTTCTTCTCGACCTTGAGCCCTCCGTCATCGACGAGGTCAGGACCGGCACCTACAGGCAGCTGTTCCACCCCGAGCAGCTGATCTCCGGTAAGGAGGACGCCGCCAACAACTACGCCCGTGGTCACTACACCATCGGAAAGGAGATCGTGGACCTCTGCCTTGACAGGATCAGGAAGCTCGCGGACAACTGCACTGGTCTGCAGGGGTTCCTTGTCTTCAACGCTGTGGGCGGTGGTACCGGGTCTGGTCTTGGTGCTCTCCTCCTTGAGCGTCTGTCGGTCGACTACGGCAGGAAGTCCAAGCTCGGATTCACTGTGTACCCCTCGCCGCAGATCTCTACCGCCGTGGTGGAGCCCTACAACAGCGTGCTGTCGACGCACTCCCTCCTGGAGCACACCGACGTCGCCGTGATGCTTGACAACGAGGCGATCTACGACATCGCCAGGAGGAACCTCGACATCGAGAGGCCCACCTACACCAACCTGAACCGTCTGATCGCGCAGGTGATCAGCTCCCTGACCGCGTCGCTCCGTTTCGACGGTGCGCTCAACGTCGACATCACCGAGTTCCAGACCAACCTGGTGCCCTACCCGAGGATCCACTTCATGCTTTCCTCGTACGCCCCTGTGATCTCCGCGGAGAAGGCGTACCACGAGCAGCTCTCCGTGGCTGAGATCACGAACGCCGCCTTCGAGCCCGCCTCGATGATGGCTAAGTGCGACCCCCGCCACGGGAAGTACATGGCGTGCTGCCTGATGTACCGTGGTGACGTTGTCCCCAAGGACGTGAACGCCTCGGTCGCCACCATCAAGACCAAGAGGACCATCCAGTTCGTGGACTGGTCGCCCACTGGTTTCAAGTGCGGTATCAACTACCAGCCCCCCACCGTGGTCCCGGGTGGTGACCTCGCCAAGGTGCAGAGGGCCGTCTGCATGATCTCCAACAGCACCGCCATCGCCGAGGTCTTCGCCAGGATCGACCACAAGTTCGATCTTATGTACTCCAAGAGGGCATTCGTCCACTGGTACGTCGGTGAGGGTATGGAGGAGGGTGAGTTCTCCGAGGCCCGTGAGGACCTTGCCGCCCTTGAGAAGGACTACGAGGAGGTCGGTGCCGAGTCCGCCGACATGGAGGGCGAGGAGGACGTCGAGGAGTACTAGGCGGGTAGTAGAACCACTGCTTTTTTTAAATCGTTTTCTCTTTTTCTTGCTAGCTGGTGAACGTGAAAACGTGAACCTTCTAGTTTTTTTCTTCTTTTTTTCCCCACCAAAAGAGGAGAAACCGATAGATGCAGGTAGTGGATGAGAATAAGGGGTCTCACAAAGACTTTCTTTGACTCGCACATTATTTTATTTTATTTGCAAGAATGAAAACAAAGAAGAACGTAAAACACGGCCTCCTTTTTGCCCCTCCCTTCCCTGTTGTCCCTTGTAACCACATCATTCCTCACGTGGAGCTTCCCCCTTCACGTGTCCCATTCCCACCCAGTTTATTTTTTTTATATTTTGATTGTCTTTCAAGCACTGTGCAGTTCAAAGAAAAACGAAGGGAGGGGGGTATCAATATGGGGACCGCAGGACAGAAGAACAAGGCACACAAGCATGGGAAGCATGCGTCGAAGAGTGAGAGAAAGGAGAGCAGCAAGGGGAGGGTGATGAAGCTGTCGGGGATCTCGAGGTCCGCACCGACGTCGGTGAAGGGGGGTTTGGATGCTGGAGCGAAGATGAAGAGAATGCAGCAACAGCAGGCGAGGGTGAAGACCAAGAGAAGCGACAAAGTGAACATGATGAGGTTGGGGAGGAAGGGAGCACCGAAGATAGTGACGTTCATACCTATTGGGGACACGACCGATCAGAAGGTGACGAGGACGCAGATCCAAACGGCATGCGACCCGCAGGCCACCGACATGGAGTCCATTGCGCACGTTAAGTCCGCAAAGCACCACCAGACCTTCAGCTTCCTGCACTCGACTGACAGCATGCAAGACCAGCTCGACCTCGCCAAGGTGTCCGACGTCATTGTCATCGTGTGCCGTGTCAACGCCGACGACGAAGTGGACCCCAACACAGTGGAGCCCGACCTCCCTGACGACAAGACCCTCCACACATGGTACTCCGACATCGGTCTTTGCATCGACGACACAGGCCGGCAAATCCTCAGCAGCATCAACTGCCAGGGTCTGCCTTCTGTCTGTGTCATTCTTCAGGGCTTGAACCTCGTCGCCAACGCCAAAAAGCGACGCCACCTTGAGCGCATCCACCTCCGATACTTCCAGTCCATCATGACCGCCGACGTCGTCCCTAAGGTCTTCTGTTCCGACACGCCTGAGAAAGCCGCCGTGGCACTGCGGTACATCTCCGAGCAGAAGCTTCGCTCGCTGAAGTGGAGGGACATCCGGCCCTACTTCCTTGTTGACCAATGCAGTTGGAAGGACGACGCGCCCCCCACAGCATCTGAGACGGACGGGAGCCCTGTGAAGGACCTGTGTGTGAGTGGCTACCTCAGGGGCAGGCCGCTGTCTCCCAACCAGCTGGTGCACCTCACGAATTACGGGACTTACCAGATCGAGGCGATCCTCGACAGGGACGGGAACGTGCTGAAGCAAAGTGACGAGAACAGAGAGAGCTTGCAATACTGCCAGGTGCCTGACCCCATGGAGGGCGAGCAGACGTGGCCGACGGAGGAAGAGTTGAAGGAAGCGGAGAGGCAGACGAAGAAAAAGAAGAAGCTGACCGAGAAAAAGATGAAAGTGAAGGTACCGACTGGTTTCTCGTCGTACCAAGCAGCATGGGTGGCAGACCCTGCAAGCTTCGAGGTGCTTGAGAGTGAAGACGAGGACGAAGAAGACACACCAATGGATGCCAAGTCAAGGGCTACGACGAAGTACTCGCGTGTGAGTTCAGCTGCACAGACCGACGTCGAGGAGGTGATGGGTGGTGATTGGCTTGCGAAGGACGAGGCCATGACCGACGAGGAGCGCGTGGCGGAGATGCAGCGTCTGCGGGACCTCTCAACGGACGACCGCGAATTCCCCGACGAGGTGGACACCCCCATGCACATCCCGTCACGCATTCGTTTCCAGAAGTACCGAGGACTGCAGTCCTTCCGTTCGTCGGAATGGGACCCCAACGAGTCACTGCCGCTCGACTACGCGAGGATCTTCAAGTTCCAGAACTTCAGAAGGACACAAAAAGTGTCGCTGAGCACAGCAGTCGACGGTGTTGACATTGACACGTACGTCACGGTGGTGTTGAAGGCGGTGCCTGTCGGGTTCGTGGAAGAATGGCAGAAGAGGATGGAAGCACCGTTGGTGCTGAGCGGGCTGTTGAAGCATGAACAGAAGTACTCTGTGGTGCATTACTTGATGCAGAGGAACAAGGAGTACAGCGAACCTATTAAGTCGAAGACGAGGCTTGTTATCCACATGGGGTTCAGAAAGGTTGTGGCAAACCCTACCTACTCCGATGTGTGCAAGGGGGACAGGACGAAGTTCGCGAGGTACTTCCATGCGGACGACCGGTTCATAATGATGTCGTTCTTTGCGCCGACGAGTTACATGCCAACACCGGCACTGTGCTTCCAGCCCATCACAAGGGCTGAGAAGGAAGGAGGCGCGGAAATGCCGTTTGTTTCATTCGGTGCTGCAGAGCTGCCAAACCCCGATTTGTTGGTCCTTAAGAAGGTCGTGCTTACTGGTCACGTCTACAAAACCCACAAGAGACAGTGCATTGTGAGGTACATGTTCCACAACGATGAAGACGTTAAATGGTTCCAGCCTGTCGAGATCTACACCAAGCTCGGCTTCAGAGGTCGTATTCTTAAGTCCGTCGGTACCCATGGTCACATGAAGGCCACTTTCAGCGGAATTGTTCAGGGGCACGATGTTGTTTGCATGGACCTATGGAAGCGGGTGTTCCCCAAGTGGACTACCGCAGCCTTCTCCCACCTCGCCGCAGGAGCACAGGACGAGACTTCTGATGAAGACGAGGAAGAGGAATCTGAAGAGATGATGGAACACGACGCGTGACCTTTGATCAACCCCCCCTTTTTTTTTCGAAAAAAGAATATATCAGACCCCCCCCTTTTTTTTTAAACACCTCCACATACGCTTTTTTTTGTTTCGGTTTTTTTTTTTTTTTTTTCGCTTTTCCCCCTCCCCTTTTCTCTTCCCCCCTTTTTTTTCTCTTCTTCTTTTTTTCATTTTTTTCTTCTCCACCATCAAAAAAAAAGACTCCCCTTCTCCCTGTTTTTTTTTTTTATCATTATTTATTTATTATTTTTTTTTTGATCACTCATCCAATTTTCACAAAAGGCCCGGGGGACCAAATGCACAAAAGATGTTTATTCCCCGAAAGCAGTCCAAACAAACCATCTATAAGATCCGGCAGGTTGTGACCAGCTTTGCAGTATGCGCCGTCATCCTACTGTGGGTAGTGCTCATGGCCGCGGGAAACGGATGGGAAATAGTAGAGGTTAACGAAGTCCTGGCAGAGAACATCACAAAATGGAAAGCAGATATCACCCCAGACTGTTTCGGGGACTGGTACGTCCGAGAAGAGGTTGCCTATTCAGTTCGGGGAGGAACAATGGTGATCGGAGGGAACAGGTATTTAAGCTTACTGGCCACAAACATAACGTTCACTGGATCGGCTCTGCCCGAGCTTCACTGGATGACTGTTGGTCTGCCCACAGGTGAGACCCTGATAGCATGGGCGGGTATACGGATACCTGGCCCAACGACACTGACTTTCATTATAACATATAATATACCTTTCGATAAGCATCCTCTTCTCAAAGGGCAGGACCCCACCACGCTCCCTCTTCAGACGAAATCTGGGTTCGAAGCGTTCACCTTGTACATACCTCGTGTTGTGCCTCGTTCTGTGCAGTTTGAGGTTAGAGTTCGTATCGACGAGATTTTTAGTGGTTTTTACAACCTAACAGGCTCACCTCAAAGTGATAAGCTGGGTTCTGTTGTGTTCGAAGGCGCTGGCGGAGGTGCTCAGCTTGCCACAGCCGTTCAGGCTCCGGTTGGTTCGTTTCCTTGCAGAGCCGCGGAGTGGAAGGATGTCGTGAACTTCACGGAAACCGTGACGCAGCGTCCCGACACGCTCGACGTGCGGACCAAAACAAAAGGCGACGTTCTCGTCACGTCTGTGTTCTGGATCTTCGTCATCTTCTTTTCCGCTACCTGCATCGCCCTTATGGTGCTGAGCTGCAGGTACCGCTCTGATCTTGGCCTCACACGTGGCATCGCTGAGGAGATGGCACGCCAGACCCGTGCTGTCATCCTTATCCAAGCGTACTTCCGCGGGTGGAAAATACGACGGCAGTTGCGTAAGGAAAACAAGCTCCAGCAGCATCGCACCAGCACCACTTTGTTGGGGTAGGTTTTTATAAAAGTTAGATTTCTTTTAACGGTTTATTGTAGTTCCTGCCTTGCACTCACCACAGAGATGATATCGAGGAACCGCCACCATGACGAGTCGCCGCGCCGTGCGGCAGGTAACGTGGAGAAGATTTCCCTGAACCGCCACCGTGATGAGTCCCCGTGTCGTGAGCCAGGCAGGGCTGCAGCGCAGTACGGAGTCGACTTCCGTGGTGTGTCGCCTGTGCGGTCGGGTGGCATGGTGTCACCACCCGTAAGACGCCCTCCTGTCGCCGATGCAGGCGGATGGGTCATTGGTAGGATTGGTCTTCCTGGTGGCTTCAGAGAGAGCAGGTCTGTGTCCCCGCTTATAGACATGGAGCGGGAGAAGGAGCTAGAGATGGAGCGGCAGCTTGCAAGAGAACGCGAAAGGGAAAGGCAGAGGGAAAAGCAGAAGCTAAAGGAAGAAGTCGCTAATGAAGGAAAAGACAAGGGAACACCTGTTTTGACCAGGAAGCAGTCAGTGAAACTCGCCGACACATGGCGCAACAGCATGCCAATGTCAAACACCTCTAGCGCGGGTATCTGTGCTTTATGGGATGCTAGTGGTGCGGAAAAGCTCGGTCCTCTTTACGACTTGCTGAAAGAGGAAGGTCTCGCAAATGAGGAAACAGCAGCTGGGGCCAGACAGCGCGCTGACATGCTAGAGGCAAAACTCGAGGAGTCTGAGGCAATGATAGAGATGCTGAGACAGGGCCTCCTACGGTGCGAAAAGATTGCCAGACCACACACTATCAACGCTGAGTACAAGGACGAGTGGGACGAGGACCCTGAGACATGGGGCACGTTGCCAGATTACGACCGAACCTCAGAAGAAGTGGTGACTGACGCAACTGACACAGTAAGAGACGCGTGCAAGAGGCTGCGTGATAGGACGGACCAGGCGCTGAACGAGTTGTGTGAGAATTCACAAGAGATCCTTGTCTTGCAAAAAGCGCTGAAGGAAAGCGCTGCGAGGATACGTGAGCTGGAAGACGAAAACAGCCAGCTGCAAGCGAAGGTTTCGGAGCTTTCACTGCAGCTCTTGGAGCTCCAAAAGATACAGCCCAGCATCAACGCCCTTCGCGATGCCAACGCAGCCCTCACAAAGGAGTTGGAGATGACACGCAACCAGCTTGCCAAAGCGAACTTCGATCACGATCAGCTCAGGATCGAGGTCTGCCGCCTCATCAAACGCAACCGCGCTGCCAACAAGCGGAGCAAAGATGACTACCTCCCAACTTACCGTGAAGAATCGAAGATAGAAGTAGGTGGCCCCGCATGGATCCCTACAGGTGCGCCATACAGGCACACTCTGGACGATGAAGCAACCCTTATGAAGAAGCATGAGCCTTGGCCTGTTTCCAGTTAATGTTACTGTTTAATTACTAACCTGTATTGTACACTTGTATTGATTAATCTAAAGTACTTGTTCCCGTTAGCACCGTTCACAGATTATCCAACAAAATGATGCTTACCACGCTTCTTGGTGCTGCAGTGCTTTCGTACAACAATGGGGCACCTGACTCGAGGCTGCCGCCGCTTGGGTGGAGCAGCTGGGTGGCGCTGGGCCCCGGGACGGCGCACCCTGTGTTCGACTACTGCGACGAGCAGCAGGTGAAGAACACAGTGGACGCGTTCATCGCGCTGGGGCTGAAGGACGCGGGCTACAGGCACATCCACCTGGACGACTGCTGGGCACACGCGAGGAACGCAAGCGGTTACCTGTACCCCGACCCCGACCACTTCCCGAATGGGATGAAGCCCCTCGCAGACTACGTGCACAGCAAGGGGTTGGTGTTCGGGCTGTACACATGTGCGGGGACGGAGACTTGCGTCGGGGGCAGACCTGGGTCGAAGGACCACTGGGAGCAAGACGCGGCGGTGTTCGCGGAGTGGGGAGTGGACTGGGTGAAGATGGACTGGTGCAACACGCAGGGGATGACGCCGAAGGACACGTACCCCAAGATGTCCGCAGCGATGAACAAAACGGGGCGCGCCATGCACTTCAACATGTGCGAGTGGGGGAAGGACGCACCGTGGACGTGGGGCCCTGCAGTGGCGCAGTCGTGGCGCATGGCGGGAGACCACACGGGAGTCTGGTCGTCGACGAAGCTCGTGATTCAGGAGTCGGCGGCGATCCCTGCTGCGAGCACAGGGAGACCGTACGCGTGGAACGACATGGACATGCTGGAGACGGGGAACTACGGGCAGGCGGCGCACGCGAACGGGAGGGAGTCGAACATGACAGCGGTGGAGTACAAGACGGAGTTCTCGATGTGGGCGATCAACGCGTCGCCTCTCGTTGTGACGACCCCGCTCATGAACTGCTCGATGGGGACGTGCGTCCCGACGATGACAGCCCTGCAGAAGGAGATCCTGCTGAACACGGAGATCCTTGCGATCAACCAGGACGTGACCCCCCAGGGGCGCCCTCTCAACGGCTTCCCCTCCGACTACCCCTCCCTCTGGGCACGCGCCCTTTCTGACGGCTCCTTTGCTGTAGCCTTCTACAACCAGAACGACGTCCCCGTCACAGGCTCTCTGAACCTCACCTCCCTCGGTTGGCCTGCCACCACCTCTGTCCTCCCCCGCGACCTCTGGGCTCACAAGAACCTCCCCGTCGCCACTGGCACTGTCGGCCCCTTTACCGTCCAGCCCCACGCCACCATCGTCCTCAGACTGACTAAGCAGTAGAAGAGAACTGTATTTTTAAAACGTATCCCGTGCTTATCTGCCATGACTGCTTGAACCTTTGCATCAAGTTCAGCATCAGGTGGGCTATATATATTTCCTTGTCCTTTACATCTTTTTGACACAAGTGCGTGTTTGACCCTTTGCGCAAGCACGCCATTCTGTTTTTTTTTTATTTATTCTCCGTTCCTCTTGCAGATGACTTGTGGCCCACAAAGCAAGTGCAGCGAGAAGGCTGCCATACAGTCACCTCGATCGCTTTTTTCATTTTGTTCCTGTTTTTATTGCAACCTATCGACGCACTGCAGGGTTGGTGAGATGTCGGGTGTGCCAGCAGGGGTGGCTGCTGCGCTGGATGCCGGAAGGGTCAGGGGGTCATACCCCTATGCACCTGTGAAGCCAGCTGGCGTAAGTGGTATAGGCGGCAGCGATCAGTATGTAACAGTTCCAGCGAGCGTTTTGTATGCTGGGCTGGAGGGCAGGGCGAAGAGCATGCCTGTGGATGGCAGGGAATATGAAAGAGCTCTGGTACCTTTAAGAAATCCTTCAGATGCACTTGGCCTGGCGAGAGACCTGCTGAAGTACCACCGAGCCTATGGCCTCACAGACACGAGAGACCAGCAGACCGCATACGATGCACATGTTGCAGCGCAGTCTGTCCTTGGAGAGTGGCGGCGGAGCGGCAAGACCACCCTTCACTTGTACGGAACGGGCCCAGAGCCATACTCCCCTAATGCAAGGATAGCTCAGCGGACGGAGATCCCGCCCCTCCCCCCGAGGGACCACTGGATGGCACTTCAGAAGGAGATGCGCGACCTGCAAGACTCGCTCGTGCACGTCGACGCGTTGGTGCCGCCAATGCGAAAGCCGTCCATGCGGCAGGGCACGTGGTCCAAAAGGACGCCCTCCGAACAGGTATGTTGCCACCATGAAGCGCACCACACTTCATAGTCGGAACCTGCGATGCTCCCCCCGAGGCCGAGCGTTCCCCTTGATGCGGACGGGGACCCCATCCAGTCGGAGAAGATATACTATGTAGCGGACAAGATGTTGAAGTGCGGGAAGTGCAAAGTTAAAATCCTTCCCACCAGCAACTACTGCCACCACTGCGCGACACGGGTAAAGGTGTCGTGTGCTGCATGCGGGGAGGAGACAAGGTGCCCTGCTGCGGCGTGTGCCCACTGTGGGCAGATGCTGCCAAAAGAGGTATTCAGCGTCAACCCGAACTTTATCTTTTAATCAGAAGCAACGCGGCCGTGCCAGCATCGCCTCCCCAGCGACCTCGTCCATCTATAACCCTCCTGCAAGTGAACTGCGTGTGCCTGATGCTATGACCGTGGACCTTGAGATGGATAAGAATGAACCAGAGACGATACCCGACCCCAGCAGCCCAGCGTGGTATGACGGTCCCCCAGTGAAGATGGACACGGAGAACGAGAAAGAGAGAGAGAGAGAGAAAGAAAAAGAGGCAAAAAAGAACAAAGAAGATGAAGAGGAGGCAAGATTTAAAGAAATACTAGAAGAAGAAGAGCAACAGGAAAAGGGAAAGAAAGAAGACAAGCCGATAGAAAAAGAAGTGCAAGAGAACGAGAAGGAGAACGTGAAAGAGGAAGAGACAGAGAAGGAAAAGGAGAAAAAGAAAGAGGAAGACAAAGAAGAAGTGTTAAACGCAGCCCTAGAAGAAAAGGAAGATGAATTGTCAATTGAAGAAGAAAAGAAAGATAAAAAGGGAAAGAAGAAGAAAGAGAAGAAAAGCAAGGAAGACGCAGGTGAGGATAAGAAGGAACCTGAAGACGATGAAGAGTCGAAAGAAGAGAAAAAAGACAAGAAGGGCAAGAACAAAGACAAAGACGCAGATGACGATAAGAAAGAAAAGGAAGAGCCGAAAGAAGAAAAGAAAGACAAGAAGGGCAAAAAGGGCAAGAACAAAGACAAAGACAAAGAACTTGAAGATGATGAAGAGCCGAAAGAGGAAAAAAAAGACAAGAAAGACAAAAAGGTCAAGAACAAAGACAAAGGCGATGTCCTGAGAGATGACAAAATCGAGGACCCGCACTCGGCCAAAACCGTGTCCAAAGGCTCCCCTGCGTCAAAGAAGAACACTGCAGTGGATCTGGACAACCAAGTAGCTTCTATTGATGACTTGTAAGGGAAATAAAAGAAAGAAAATAGTAATTTTGATACCTCCATGCATAGTGCGGCATAAGCCACACACCGACTTACTTTCACCAATCAGGGTATGTTTATTAGTTCTTCCCTTATCTTATCCCCCCTCCGGGCCCGAAGGGCCCTCAATCTGATCTTTGTCTCAAGATTTACTATTTCTAACTGCCTAAGTTTCCCCACCCCCTCTTTTTTTTTTTTGGCTCCCCTACATAGGGTGGAACTGGACGCAGCTGCTAGACTGTAGGAACAAACCCTGGGCCGAGCGCGGGCACGCCTTTAGGGACGCGGTGAGGAAAGCCCGGAGCAGGTCACTGGCGAACGAAAGAAGCACAGTGAAGGGGATGGAGGCGGGAGCGGATCCCAAAACCAACCAACTGTGGAAGACAGCCAAGGACCCACTCATGTCCTACTGCCTGAGACGGGTGATCGCCGGAGGGGTCCCCTACCTTAGCCCGCATGCAGGTACGAGTCAAAGGAGCGTCCCCCTGGCACCAGAAGGAGATGGCACCGAGGAAGACGGGGACAGCATAGACCACGTCCCAACGACGGAAGTACCACGCACACAAGGGTTCAGGTGTGACCTGTGTGAGTCACCACACCCGGACACGGTAACCTTACTACGCCATCAGCTTTACGAGTGTGCCTGCGCACGGGACGAGCTGGCACAGGACGGTTTGGAACCGCTGCGCGACAGGACGGGATGGCCCCTGTGTCTTGAGCTACACGCAATACTGCCGAGAGGACATGCCTTTGCATACCTGGAAAAACTGCAACGATACTTGGCCGTGGTGGTTGAGAAGCGGGACGTGGAGCTCGTGCAGAAGGAGGACGTCAACACACAGCCGCTACCGTGGGAACGAAATGTAGTAGGAAAGAGATGCCCCGTTCCGATAGCAGGCGAGCTCGAGGGAGTGGGTGGGGTCCTGTCCCAGTACCTGAACCCGCTGCTACAATGGTTGTCACAGCTGCGCTGGGTGGAGAAGGACACCGCCTCGGAGGTGTCGGCGGTGGAGCTAGCCATTGACTTCGAATGGACGACCGGTAAATCATTAGGAGGCCTGCTGGAAGATAGGGCACGCAGAATCAAGGCCCTAATCGTAAAGATAAACGCAGCGTGCAGGGCACGGAAGAAGCGACGCCCCTTCCCAGCGGATGAGCAGAAAAGGGTGAAATCCCTCATCGCCATAGGAGGAAAGGCAGCTATAGGCTTCTCCAGGAGGCCCATTTTTGCTACCCAGTCCACGCACGACAAGCTGATGGATTTGAAGGCCGCCTACAAGCGGGATCGCATCACACGACTCCGCAAGACGCTCACAGCCACAATCGGGATGAAAGCAATGCTCCAGAAGGGGAGTATTAACAGATAGACCCCCCCCTCCCATAGGGCGGCCCTCTAGCGGGGGGCTTGTCCTGTACTTTGAGTTTTTTTTTTCTTTCTCCTTTTTGTTGTTTTTTTTTTGTTGTAGTTGTTTTGATATTTGTTCGTGTCTATAAGCTCCTCCCCCCCGCCCTTTTACAGTCCCTTTTTCTTGTCTTGTATTTTGTTGTCGCATTTCATGCCCACCAAACGACGGGGGGAAAAAATAATACAATACAAATAAAAAAGACTCTCCATATAGGTGTGCCTGGGGTGGCGGCGCACCATTCAAAAAGATGAGCAAAGAGTTCACCTGCAGGTCAAGGGGGACCATTGCGCACCACGCAGAATGGGTGCATGAAGACGGTAGTTCCCAAGACGTCATGATATGCATGGACTGCGGGTTGGTACTGGCCGACATGTCTGGGACAATTCTGAAGCTGATATCGCTTGATGGCATACAAAGGATAATACAGCTCCGGACTACCCCAGTGAAACTCATCTTCGAGTACCCAAACACTAGGATCTGTCTTGTCCTCAAGAACCACGACCTGAACAAACTCACTTCCGATGACATTATTGCGAAGTACAATGAGATGCGACAGAATGGCGCCCTGCCACCTGTGGACGTAGAGGTCGACGACAATGCACTAAACTTCTCAGATGTGAGGCAGAACGAGGTAATTGCCTCAAAGAAATACCACGTGGAGTGCACAGTGGTGCCCAGCGAAAAGATGGGGATGACAATGGAAATCGTTGATGACACGATTCGGATAACAGCCGTCGAGCCCAATAGTAAAGCGGACGAAGCAGGCGTCCAAGCCGACTCGGTTCTTCTCAGTATCAACGGCAAGGTTGTTGCCACTAAAGAAGAGGTCTCTAGCCTCATTGATAGCTCGATGCAGGATGGCATCAAGCTCCGCCTCCGGCTCATCTCCCCCAACCCGCCCCTCATAAGACCCGAGACGCAGCCGGTTGGTGATAAATTTCACATAGAGTGTGAAATCCCACCCAGCAGCACTCAAAAGATGGGAATGGTACTCGAGACCATCGACAAGAAGCTGCGCATCAAAGCCATCGAGCCCAACAGCCTCGCTGAAGCCGCGGGGGTGCAACCCGGGTCCACTCTCCTCAGCGTCAACGGCACGTCAGTCAGGACGCAGGATGAAGTTATTGGACTTGTGGCGAGCGCCGGGCAAGCAAACGAGGCTGTCCGCTTCCGTCTTCTATCACCGAGGTTGCCCGCAACACAGACAGCACCCAAGTCCTCCACACCGAAGGAGCAGAGCAGTGTCAAATCGTCAACCCGCTCAAAGAAGAAAGACGTCATGAGGCCTCTCGACTTCGGTGACCGTACCAAAAGGGCGTTGATTGTATTCGTGAAGAGCCAAAGTGGGAAGTCCAAGCACGACCCTGCCAACGACACGCTGCAAGTATACTGGGCGCTGCGGGACGCGCTAGGAAAGGAGCAGGTGACGTACCTCACTGATGCTGATGTGGGGAGCGACGTCATCTCGGCGGCACCGACAAAGGAGAATATCCTGAAGGCACTGCAGTGGCTCTGCCGATGCGATCCTACAGACTCCCTCCTCCTCATTACCATCGGCGACACGGGCCCCGATGCAGGGATCATGCCTGTAGACGCCTCCACTGCGGGGCCCATCACCAAGTATGAGGTGGTGTCTGCCCTTGACACACTCCCTGCCACCGTGGGGGTCACCATACTCACCGACACGACCAGCCCCATTGCGTCGCTGGGGCACACTTACCAAGAACGAAGTGATATCCCAGTCCCCATTTGCAACATCACCATATTAGGGGTGGCAAGTTCCGGGCACAAAAGGAGAGGTCTGCCGCTTGGGGTTCTCAGTTGCTGCTTCACGGCAGCGAAAAGCCTCCGGACGGCCAACTTCGTGGTGGCTTGCTTGGAAGCACCGCAGGTATGAAATAATATATAATAAAGCACACCACACAACAGTACCTGCTGATCATCACGAACTACCCTTTCGACTTCAGCACATACCTTGGTGCGGACTCTCAACTGCACGTTGGCGGTGGGTGGTTCAAGGTAAAGCTTGACCCGATGGAAACTCCGGAGTACGCAAATTGGCTGGAGTCCTTCTCGAAGGTGTACTGCCCTAGGGATGGGGCCGCATTGGTTGCCAAAGCAAAGGGAAGGGAGACACGAGTGGTGCAGAAGGTAATTCGAAAGTTTGCGAGGTCAAAGCAGTGGGAGGTTGAGGCTTTGAAGAAGATGACGGGGCTGCTGCACAGCGCACTGCACAGTGATGTTGCAGACAACAACGCTGCTTACGAGGTGATGGAGCGCATGCTGTCACAACACATTTGGGACGACGTCAAAGTTCAGTACGAAGAACGGTACTCCGAAAGCCTTGTCGCTCTGATGCACAAGCGCTTGAGTGAACCTGAGCTCGCCGAGTGCACGTCCATCCTCCTCTCGTACGGGGTGACTGTGGGCGAGGATAACTCTCGTCGATCCATTTCAACGATCAGCAGGCAGTCATCCCTGTCAAGTGTGTCATCAAAGAGCAGCAAGGGCACTGTCAACCCCCCCTTGCCCCCATCACCTCCGCCTGTAATTTTTAAGGTGCCTGTCTGCGACGCTGGCACAGAGACAGACGCACTGCCAGAACCAGAACCCAAGATCGAAACAAAGATTATCGAAGTAGAAGTCGAGAAACAGCCAGAGCGGCCACCAACAGCTGACGCTGGGATGCAACACGGCATGTCTGTTCATATCAGCAAACAGGAGGGAAGCAAAAGGACGGGACTCGAAGTACGCGAAAACACCGTCATCGGTGTGCAGAAGGGCTCCGTTGCCAGGGAGCGGGGCATCCGGAAAGGGATGGTGGTGGTCAGTGTTAAAGACAGGGAGGTGACGCGGAGTGACAATGTGCAGAACATCATCGAAAGCTCGTCCATGGGGTCCTTCTCGATGGTGGTCGCTGATCCGGTCGGAGGCTTTTCTAGCAGGACTTCGGAGGTGTCTGCTTTCTCCTCGAAGTCCTCTTTGAAGGAATTGAAGCGGTCGCAAATGATGTCTGAGCACTCCGAAAAGCATTACGAGAAGGTGTTGGCAGAGTCGGCTCGATCCTCGAGCACTGTTGTGAGCACACGCAGTGCGACAGAGCTGACGCTCAGATCGGAGAGCGAGAGTGTGGCCAGTGGTTCTCTCGCTGAGTCGTATGGGATGCTGGCTAGCTCGCCGCCTCCACCGCCATCATTAGGGAGGTCTAAACAACCAAGAAACACGCATCCATCGCCAACTATGAAGCAGCCATATGGGGTGGCGGTGCAGAAGCCCCAGCTGCAGCAGTCGTATGCCTCGCAGCAGCGTGCAAGGGTGCCTGCACCATTTGTGCAAGGGAAGAGCGTGCAGAGTGAGTATGAAGAGGACGATTTTTTGAAGATGGTGAGTAAGGATTTGGAGATCGCAGAAGGCATCTTGGCAGGGCTGCCACGGCACCCAGCAGTGGGGCGGGGGCTGGCACACACGAAGTCACTCCCTCAGACAACAGTGCAGTACACATCCGAGCCACCGTCGCCACTGCCGCCGCAAGTACAGAGTTCACCTCCACACCCACACCAGGTAGGCGGGTATTCTTCTTCAGGGGTGTACTCACACCCCCCGGTCTTAGGCATGCTGCATCCTGATCAGCAGAGTATTAGCTCTCCAGACAGACCTGCTTATCTTTCGGTGGGTGTGCCTCAGAACAATTCTTCCCTCCCCCCTGCCCCTGTTAACAGAGACGATGATGTCAAGTCTGTGCTCTCAATGTATGATGACTAGTTTTTGTGGGTGCTCTTTTTTTTTTTTTTTTTTTTTTTTTTTCCTTTAGATTTTCTTCGTTACTCTGTTCTTATTACTTTTTTCATTGATAGCTGATTTTTTACGCCCTCTCATCGCTGAAACAAAAAGAGAAAAAAAAAAAAAGAAAAAAATTGTAAAGAAACTGAAAAATCAGGTTGAGAATGCGACACGAATCTCCTTCAAAAGATATAAAATGAAAACATCAAAAGCACGGTTGCCCGTCCCAAGGCCTGCCTTTAGACTGGAGTTTTTTTTTTGTGGTTCCCTTTTTTTTTGTATCCCACTCCGTTTTTCTTACAGAAGAAAGTTTCTCACCTGTTGTACTACTTATCACCCCCCCCCCCCTCCCTTCCCATGTTCCTCAACAAAAGAAAAGCTCCTGGGGTTTAGTTTCCCCAATCTCCGCTCCTTTTTTTTTCTTCTTTTGCTAGCGAAAGAATCAAGAAGTCGGGGTTCATCACCCACTATTTGTACAAAAAGAAAAAGGAAGAGAAAAAGAAAACCCCCATTCCCCCCCTTGTTCGTTTCCTCCCCGCTCCCCTCAAATATATCTTTCCCAACCCTTTTGTTGTACAATTATGTGAGAAGAAAAAAAGAGGAAGGAAAAAAAAAAGGAGGGCGTGGGGGTGGGGTGTGTGGGGGTCTACCCCGTTCCCCATTCCAAGAAAAAAGAAAGATGGAAAGCGAGAAGCCATTCGAGCCATGCACCTTCAGGCAAGGTCGGTATAAGAAGATACGTGACATAGGCCACGGGGCCTACTCCCATGTGATGCTAGTTTTCGATGAAGTGAGTGGAGACCAAAGGGTCATTAAGCGTGTGTACGACTCAGACGCAAACGCGTGTAATGAGGTGGAGATATTGAAGAAGATCAAAGATCATCCGAACATCGTGAAATTCTACGACTCCTTCACCGAGAGGGAAGGCAGCACCAACATCCTACACATTGTAATGGAGTACTGTGAGGGCGGTGACCTCGCACAGTTTCTGAAGGACAGGAAAAAACCGTCCTGGATCGACAACGTTACCTTAGAGAGATGGTGCCGGCAGCTGTTGGAGGCCGTCGACCATCTTCACGAGCTGAACATCCTCCACCGGGATTTGAAAACCGCCAATGTTTTTGTCACAAAAGACAACAATCTGAAAGTAGCAGACTTTGGCATTTCCAGATCTCTCTCCCGGACACAGTGTGCAACAACTATGGTAGGCACGCCCTACTACATGGCTCCTGAGGTCGTGAACCTTAATGTCCAGAATGGTTATAACGCTAAAAGCGATGTGTGGTCTGTGGGGGTTATCGCGTACGAGCTTTGTTCCTTGGATCTTCCCTTCCCTGGTGCCAACGTCCTTGCTGTTGCAAACGGTATTATGAGTAATAGGCCTGCTGCGCTGCCTGACCACATACCTCATAAGATTAAAGAGCTTACCTCTGAAATGATGCAGACAGCTGCTTCCAAGCGCCCCTCCATCGATGAGGTTCTCCAGCGTTATATCTCAGCCACCTCGTCACCCCTCACCACCTCCCCTGTCAAGGCACCACGCCCTGTGCCCACTTCGCCCCGCATCCTCGTTAGGAACAAAGTCCGCGCTTCTTACAACAACCGGAATTCATCAAATGTCTCTGCGCATCACAAGCCAGTCGAGAAGAAGCGGCGTGCGGGGCCCGGTTTCAATCTCAGCAGCTCCATGAACAGCTCCAGCGCGTCCCAAAGAGCGCCGCCCTCCGCCGTCAGGAGTAAAAGCGCAGGAGAAGACCGACAGCCTAAAGCGCAGCATCTCAACGCCCTACCTTCTTCGAAACAAGCAAAGGGAGCCCACAAGGAGCCTTCAGCAAGGGTGCGCTCTGTCACCGAGAAGGCGAACGAAAGAGAAGCGAAAGGCCTCAGCACGGCGGACAGGAACGGGAAAAGGATCGACAGACTGAACATGCTGCTGAAGCAGGTGTGTTGGATTGAAGAGAAATAAAAGAAAAAAAAAAACAGGAAAAAGAAGATGAGATTCGCCGGCTAGGGCACCTGGCACCCACGCCACGCGGGGCACGTGTTATCTCATCGGCAGACTCTACTGCTGCTGTCGCATCCACTGCCACCATCAACACCTCTGCAGCCACTTCGGCAAGCACTTTGCTCCGCAGCAGCAGCATCAAGAGCAACAGCAGCGACGAACCAACACCTGACCCCGCCCCACAGCCACAGAGGGTTTCCTCAGGGCCTGCATCCCCCCCAGCGGGCGCCTCAGTTGTCCGAGAGGAGGACATCCTGTTGCTTCTGAGACAAGGCGACGCGGTATGCACAAACTCCCACAAACACACAAGCACACACACAGCTCTGCCCTAGACTGAACAGAGAACTGGCCACGCGTGCCCTGGAGGATGCCAAGGGTGACGTGCCGAAGGCCATGTATGTCGCAGAGCGCCAATCATTAATCAACTACAGGAACTCTCTTTCTCAGGGCCACATGCGGCAGAAGTACAGAATGCAAGTTAAAGAAAAGAAAGTAGCGTGGCACAGACCTGAGGAGTACGAACGGGACAGCGGGAGCCCCAAGGGCCTCATGGTGCGGGGCGTGGGTGTCAGCCCCCGACCGACGTCACGAGCAATGCTCCGATCGAGTACCATCGAAACAGCTAAAACTCAGGTGAGCCCGGCTCCTGTAGGGAGACGGGTGGGGAAGCATAGCGGAGTGCAGCAGCCCCCGACCACGCCGAGTGGGCATCCTATAAAGCGGGAGGCAAGTCAGGTGGGAGCAGGGAGGCAATCTGGGGGAAACCCCGCCCCTGTGGGGTTGGGGAATGGGGCACAAGGGAACCACTCTCCGGTATCGGGAGCCGGGGTGGTGACAGGGGCGGGTATTAAACGACGGCCAGTAGTGAGAGAACGGGCAAACACTGATGTACGAAAGAAAGCACCTGTGATAGGGTCGCCTCTCAATGCACAAGGCGCACTGGGTGCTCAGGGGGACAAGAAGAAACAGCCGTATGTCCCGAACGTGGAAGTCCGCCGGAAGCTTGCAGAGCACAAGAAGGGGATCACGAATGCCAGACCAAAGGTGGACAGGCGGGCTGTCGCTGAGGCATGGATGCAGAGGCAAGACACGGGGGGGGAAAAATTCACAGACGGCGTAGTGATCCTCCCCAAGCACCTACGGAAGGGCGAAGAAGGTGAGTGCTGTGAAGAGATCCTCAACAGCAGTGACCATGGTTCCTCTCTGAACACCTCGCACGCTTCTGCAGGGTCGCCCTACGGCCCCCCCCTTGCTGCGCCCCCTGTCGATGATGTGCGAAGACTGAAGGAAGAAAATGAGAAACTCCGCAAGCTCCTGAAGCTCTCCAACAGGGACGCAGCCGCCCTCATCCAGCAGGAGATGCTTAACTGAGGTTAGAGATAACGAAAATAAGAATTGTTGTTTAATAGTAGATTCGGGTCCTCAATGTTCTGTTCCGTTTAAAAAAAAAAAAAGAAATATATTTTTTTTGGCGAACCCATCCCTGGGATTTAATAATTCAGTTCAAGACGTAGTCAAAAAGAATATATATTCCCCCCCCCCCCCCCCTCTCTTTCTCCATTTATTCCCATTGAGTGCTGTAGATATAGATAAGAAGCCGTTCCTCTCCAGAGAAGAAGAAGAAGAAAAAGGGGGGAAGGTGCGAGTTGTTTCAATTTTTTTGTCTAATAGTTTTTCTTCTTTCTTCCCACACCCCCTCTTTACTAGATGTTACCGCATAAATACAAAAAAAAAAAGAAAAGCGGCCCCACAACGCACAAGCATTCCTCTTTTTTTTTTTTTTTTTTTTTTTTCCCCCTCTCCCTCTGACCCTCTTCTCCTTTACCTGTTTAGTATCTCACTCTATTTTCTTCTGAACAAAAAAAAAAAAAGCTTTTATAAAAAAAAAAGGGGGGGAAAAGAAATGTGCGGTACCCCAAAAGAAATTTTGTGCCCTGTAGGTTAAATACCTCGCACTCCCCCCTTCCCTCCCCTTGTTTTTTTTTTTTTTTTTTTTTTTTTTTTTTTATGAGTGCCTCTCAAAAGTTTTTTTTTTTGTTTGGTTGCGTTCTTCCAAAGGTCAATACCGGTGGTTTTTCGGACGCCATTTTAAAAAAGTTGAAATCTTCTTTTGTATCCTCTCAGCAGAAAGCGTTGGTGTGATCGCAACAATCTGAAAGCAGAAGATGTTTTTTTTTTTTTTTCACTTTTTTTTTTCGGGATGCCACTACTAAAAAAACGAAAAAGGAATTCTTTTTTAGCCTTTTCTGCAGGCGGTTTTGAGACTTTTGGAAAAAAAGCACGACCATATAAAAGTTTTTTTTTTCCACCTTTTCTTCATTACTCTTCGCTCACTGCGAGGGGGGGGGGGGCATACTTACACCTATGGTGTAATTATGAAATCCCTCACACCGTTTATTACCTGCCGTCACGCCCTACGCCCACCTATCGGGAATGGTCCCTATAGCTGACCCCCGTGACATTGAAAAGCATATTTTTCAAGCGGAATAGAAAATGACAAAAAGAAGGGAAAAAAAAAAAAGAAAAGAAAAGCTGTAGCGCCAGTGAGTGAATCAAAAAAAATGATGAAGGTGAGCAAAATAGTATTTTTTTTTTCTCCTTCTCCTTTCTTCTTTCTTCCTGTAATTTGCTTTTTTTTTTTTTTTTTTTTTCTCCTTTCTTTTCTTTCTTTCTTATCTTCTATTTTTCTATCCATTCGCCGGCTGTCTGTCTTCACTATGATTTTTACAGTAATTTTTTTATAAAAAAAAAAGAAGAAAAAAAAAAAAAATGCTCGTTGACACCTATTCGGATTTGGTGAACGAGTCCTGCTACACGCCCTTGCTGGAGGCAGCTTCTGCAGCTTTGATAAAAGCTCTTGAACAAGGTGAGGAAGGGGAGGAGGGGGGTGAGTACTTTGAGTTCAACACAGTAGGGAAGGTGGTATGTGGCCTTGAGAGCTACGTGGCAAGGGTGGCTCAGTTCATGAAGTGCAGTGAAAAGGCTCTTCTGAGCGCATTCGTCCTTCTCGACAGGACCGCAAGTCTTATCCCCCTTACAAGGCTGAACGCACATAAGCTCTTCTTTACTGCAGTTGTCCTCACCGTAAAATATGTTGACGACCTTACCTACAGCAATAGTTACTATGCAAAAATCGGTGGTATCCATGCAGCACAGTTGTTTCACCTCGAGGCCACTATGCTGAAGGCGCTGGATTGGAGGGTGCATGTCGACCCAGCTGTTCTGAAGCATTATGAAGACGTGTTGCAATGCAGTGTTATGCATTAAAGAAAAAAAAAAAAAAAAAAAAAAAAACTGCTTTTTTTTTAAGGGGGGAGAGAGAGGGGGGCATCGTGCGATGGAAATGGGGGGGGGGGGGGGGGGGGCAGTATCGATATAGCATCTCTCTTTTTTTTTTTGTGATTAACAAATACAAAGAAGAAGAAGAAAAAAAAAGAGTGGTAGCACATGCAGTAATTATACCAGGATTAATACTGTGTGGTAAAAACCCAACTCTTTTTTTTTTTTATTTAAGTCCTCTCTCTCTCTTCCCCCCTGTTTGCAACTATGTTATCGAAGACACTCTTCGGCTTACATATGGAAAAAGAAATTTTTTAAGATTTCAAAAAAGAAGGAGAAAAAAAAAGAAAAAAAAAAGAAAGAAAGAAAGAATGGCTTTTTTCGAAAAAAATATATTTCAATTAAAGAAAAAGAAAAGAAACCGGATCCCTTATCCTTTCGTTTCTCAACAAAATGACAAAAAAAAAAAAAAAGAAAGGTAGGATTACCTCCCCCCTTCCCCTCCCCTTTCCCCGAGGACAAGCTGACAAGGCCTGCTGCAACAAGAAAGAGTGTCCCTATTGTGTTTATGGGCCCTTCTCCTTCTCAATGTTTTCTCTTTTTCCTCTTGGTCTCTCTGTCTCCTAGTTCCCCCTTGGAACTTGTAAAGATGAGGTGAGGGATTATCTTTCTCTCTTTTTTTTTTTTTTTTTTTTTTTTTTTCCTTCAGAGGCGGTGTGTAAGAGCATTACCTCACCCCCCTTTTTTTTTTTTTACTCCACCCACTACAACACCTATCACACACGAGATAACTTTAAGTTACACAACTTGTCGGCTGCTCACTTTGCACAAGCAATATGCTGGTTTTTCCTTGTAACAGTGCTGATAGCCAGCCAAGGCCTGCCTCATGGCCACTAACCCGGGGTCTTGAAGCCATGAGAGCGGCCTTGGATGTGAGACGTAAGCTACTCCAAAGAAATTTTAAGAAAAGAAAAAAGGAAAATTTTTCAAGCTTCCCAATAGTTGATTTTGGGGAGACAACCAAGGCAAGATCATACTTCTTCCCCCCCCCCTTTTTTTTGCTGGGAGGTCAAAAGTAAGTTTATCCAGAAAAGAAAAATGAACATAAAGATGCTGAGCTTGTAAAAAGTTCTCCTTTCCCCCCCCCCTTTTTTTTTCTAAATATTTTTTTTCTTCCAAAATTCCTGCACTAGTGTTATTTCAGAAATATATTTCGTCTGTGAAGAAGAAGAAGGGGAAAAAAAATGTTGGGAGTAGGAATATTTTTTTTTCTTCTTCCGGTTTACAGTATAGTTCGTGGTAAGTTCCTTACCCGGGCATATTTCTGAGCTAGGTGTTTCGAATTTCTTGCATCTTTTTTTTTTTTGTTTCAACTCTCTATTTCTCTTTTTCTACCCACGTGTGGTTACACGTTTGTGTGCACAAACATTCTTCTAAAACTCTTTTTTTTTTCTTCTCTTTTTCTTCTTTCCATGTGTGTGTTCTTTCTAAGGAGGTGAACAGGGGATTTTAACAAAGATTTGTACCCCGACCCTGAAAGAATAGTTTTACAGAACTGCAGGGGGGGGGGGGGGGGGGTACAGAATGGCAACATGTGAAGGCCTCTTCTTTTTTTTCCAGACTCAGCAAAGATATAAAAAAAAGTCATTTTGAGTACCCTTTACTTCAACGCACTACTAACTATCTCTTTCTTTTCTTTTTTTTTTTTCTCATGGGTATGGGAGAAATGGCAAAAGAAAAAAAAGAAAAAAAAGAAGAGTAAAATAAAAAAGAAAATACATTGAAATGGGGAAAATAAAAAAAAAAATACATTCAATTGACAAAAAAAAAAAAAAAAAAAAAAAACTGAAAAAAAAAAACCCTCGTATTTCAAAATTATCGAGAACTTAAAAAAAAATTGTCTACCTGACAAAAAAAAAAAAAAATGGGGAGGGGATAATAATTTAGAATATGGTGAAAAGGGAATGCATTTGTTTATTACACTTAATTTTTTTTATTTTCCCCATTACCCCTTTCTTTTTCTTACACTCTACTTGAAAAGGGGGGGGGGGGGGGGGGGGGCATACCCTATTGCTATATATAATATATATTTTTTTTGTCTGCCGATACAACACAACAACTACTTTTTTTTTTTAATGCGCACAAAGAAAGAAGGGAAAAAAAAGAAGAAAAAAAGAGTAGACAATCCTAGGTGTAGCATCTGGTCATAGGCCTTCCCATCTTCTGACACGAACTTGAAATAAAACACCAATACCAGGGGGGGTAGGGCATGTCTTCATTACAGCGAATCACTTTTTTTTTATTCTTCTTTTATAGGGAAGGGGCAAGTGGGGATCTCTTACTTTTTTTTTTTTTTCCCCCTCGCACGCGCCGGGGTTTTCGGCGGCGATTGCACAAAATCTTATTGGTTTTATATTTTTCTTTTTAGATTCCCTGCCCCTCTCTGGGAATATTCTTTTATTTGTTGTCTATGTTTTTTTTTTTTTTTTTTTTTTTTTTTTTTTTTTTCCCGTTTCTTACTCTGCCTAACTCTCTTCTTCTTTTTTTTTTCTTCTTCTCCCAACAGTTCTGGACCAAATACTAGCTACTAGCTACTACGTACTAAACTTTCGCAAGCTTTTTAAAAAACCTTTTTTTTTCTTTTTTTTTTTGCACGAGCGAACTACAAATCAAGAAGAAAAAGAAAGAACAGAGAAAAGAGTAGGTACTTTGAAATGGTCTTGTTGACTTCAGTTTAATTTACACCTTTTTTTTTTTGATGAAACAGAAATACTTGGTCGATTCACAATTTTATGAATGGGCTCGCCCACAGAGCAGTGCTGGATCCTGTGTAATCTGCGATAAACAAAATTCTCTCCCCCCCCTTTTTTTTTAAACTTTGTTTTTAATGGTTCTAGTCGGTGAGCACCCCCCCACCCCGCACACTGAATATTTTAACGGTTTTTAAGCCCAGCTCTGGGTAGTTCCCTGTCTTTAGGGAAAACAAAGAGTAGGGAATGGTTTCATTGCTACCCTTGAGTGCTGTGAAGTACCTCGCTTTTAAAAAGAAATTGTTTTTTTTTTGCAAGAACGAGTCTTTGACTTGTCTAAACAAAAGGGGAACGTTGGCAACGTGTTTCGGGTTGACAAACTTCTCCAGGTTTTACCCGGCACGTACAAACAACGGCCAGTTCCTCTTTTTTTTTCTTTCCCCTATTTCTCCTCTCGATTTTTTTTTTTTCCTTCTTTTTTTTTTACTTCCATTCTATTTATAGTTATATTTTTTTTTCTTTCTTCTTTTGCATAAAACTCAGAAAAATGGCAAACAAAAATGAAAAGAAAGAGAAGGGGGGGGGGGGGTATGAACATGAAAGCAAATCTTATAAAAGAGATTTCAAAAAGAAAAAGAAGAAAAAGAAAGAAAATAAAGAAAAATGACAGACAACACACACACACACTTCTATGATCCCTCTTTTTCTACCCAACACGAATTCATCTTTTTTTTATTCCAAATACTAGCTTTACATATTGTAATCCTGTCCTGCTGGGATAAGCTCGGATTGGCATATACTTTATGTTTTTTTTTTTCCCTTCTTTTTTTTTTCACAACAAACAACTATTGCCACCTTTTTTTTTTTTTTAAAAAAAAGAACTTTGAAAAGATACAAAAGAAAGGCTCCATTAGCATACCATGAAGCTCACATTAAAGATCTCCTGAAGAAAGATGGTACCTCTATATATATTTCTCTCTCTCTCTCTCTCTCTCTCTCTCTCTCTCTCTCTCTCTCTCTCTCTCTCTCTCTCTCTCTCTCTCTCTCTCCCCCTCTCTCCCCCCCCTTTTGGTAATTCAGAAATGGGAGTTTTTTTTTTTTTTTTTAACTACAGCAAAACTGTTCCGCCCTGGTGGTGCTTCCTGCTGATTCCCTTTGATGTCGCCTCTACACCTTTCAATGTTAGGTTAAAACCCGTTATATTGCACCTATTTTCCTCGTTCTCAAGTTCTCATGAAAGCGCGTGGTTTTTTTTTTTTTTTTTTTGCTTCTCCTTCGTTCCCTCCCTCCTGCCGACGACATAGGTTTAACTAGGTGGGGATTATCACTGACTCACTTTACCTCAGGAAGTACCTTTGAACATATTTTCCATGTGCTGACCGGTAGATGACCGTTGGTGGCAATAGGCGGTGTAAAAACCTTTTTTTTTCTTCATTCCCTTTTTTTTCTTGCGAGTTTCTTCTTTTCTTTTTCTTATTCTCTTCTTTCTTTTCTTGTCACAGTGATTTTTTTTTTCTTCTTTTTTTCTTCTTTTTTTCCTTCCCAGTATTAACAATAGGTATATTGTCAGTACTAAAAAGTCTGTCAGCAGCGCAAGTTGATTTTCTTTTTTAATCTATTCAGGCCTTGACATCAGCTGCAGCTATTAAAAATCTGCCCATACAAGCGATAAATTTTTTTTTAAAGTTCGTGAATGCTATTAATAAAGGTCCCGGCGGATACGAGTACCCAAAAAATAGAACAAGAATACTTATATTAATTTGTTTTGTTTTTTTTTTTTTTTTTTTTGTTTTGTTTTTGTTTTTGTTTTTACATCTGTTGTCGAGGCTACAAACAAGTTGCTGGCAGCGTAATGAGAATTTTTTTATTAGGTAAAACTTTAAAAAGTAACAGTAGTAATGCCCTCATGAGGCGCCAAACTTTGTTTTTTTTTTTTTTTTCTTCTTTTTTTTTTTTGCTTCGACTCGATCCCCCATGCGCTTACGTTCGATTTAGTGGAGCGTTTAGGCCTCAGCCAACTTATCCTGAGACCGATAAAATCCATCTACTCAGACCTAATTCGTCGTTTGCGTTTCCCTATGGGGGTGGGCGCACCGTTCAGAACCACGAATGGAATTCTCCAGGGTTGTCCAATATCACCGGTCTTCATCAACGCGATCCTCGCTATATTCACCAAGAAATGCACGGCGAACCCTAGAAACGCCCATCCTGTGTCGTATGCAGACGACCTAAACTTCACGTCAGCTACCTCGGAGGCCGCGGTGCAACGCTCCGTTAACCTGCTTGGCACCCTCTGCAAGCTCACAGGGATGACTATCCACCCGAAGAAAACTAAGTCGTTTGGAACGAAGCCCAAGTACTGCGGCAACGTACAGCTGCACGGGGAGACCTTCGACACGTCCTGCAAACTACAGATCCTAGGGGTACTGGTCTATTTCCAGCCTTGTAGAAGAGAGAACACGAGAGCCCGCAAGGCAATTGCAGAAATCGAGCGCCTCGCAGCAACGAGACTTTACCACAACCGCAAGGTACAGATCATCGCAGAGAACATCCTACCGTCCGCCTTCTACGGCGTCCTCTTCGACCCAATCCCAGACTCTTGGCTGGTGAAGATGAAGAAGCAAATCACGTCATGCATCTGGGGTGCACGCAACCCGATGCGTTCCGCCAGTGCACTGCTAGGGATTGCCTACAAAGGACACACCCTAGACCCTTACTCTTCGGTGGTCTATAAAGCCATTTCGACCCTAGGTCGCCTGTGCACACGACAGTCGAACAAGTCCCTATTCGTGTCGGGCTGGGAAACTTACAAGTACGCAAAGGAGCGAGATGGAACGCCGTCACTTTCGAAAGGACCATTTGGCAATGCAGAAATATGGCTGCGTGAAATCGGGACGAGATGGAAGGACTTCGTAAAGGAGTTGCCACGGGGCATGCCACACCTGAAACACGAGGTCAGGGCGCGGTTGAAAGAAAAACTGCGGGGCGAGCTCGCCGAAGAGCGGGACACTTTCAAAGGAATCGAAACAGGAGTGGACGAGAGGAAGACGAACGTCCTACACAACGAGGTGGCGATCACCAACCCGCAGAAAGCGAGGAGAATCCTCTGTGCCGTTACTGGCGCCATCCTTCCACTGCACCCTAGAGCCTACGGCGACATGGATGGCACGCGAACGAAATGCCTTGGGTGTGACGCACCCTTCGACATTAGGGGCGGGACCAGCGACCTCCTGCAGCATACAATTTGGCACTGCCCGGCACACACCGGTTTTAGAACGGCCAACGCCGACCGCGAATGGCTGGTGCAAGAGCACATCAACTGGCCAATCTGCACCCGCGTACACGGCATCATTACCTCGGACTTGGACATCAGCCTATCGAGGGTCAAGGAGCTCCACCTGATGCTAGCAGAAGTGGCAGGCAAGCTCGAGAACTTGCACGCCGACAAGCAGGTCAGGTACTCCAAACAGCATTTCTGGAATAGACCATTCCGACCGGGGAACCTCTTAACCCCGAAACCTCTCCCTTGGTACCACGAGCATGGGCTGCAGAAGAAATACTTCCCAGGCCTAATCCCATTTGTCCTCAACTGGTTAAAGGCCCTAAAATGGGGCGAGGACGGCGGGCAAGTTTCTAAGGCGGAACTGGCGGTCGACCTCATTGCAACGGAAAGGCTCCACATGGGTGTTGAAGACATAGCATGCTGGGCGAGAAAGCTCGGCAGGATTCTCAGCGTCTTAGAAAGGATCCATCTAAAAGGGACGGGGAATCATCTGATTCCGGCAAAAACTATGAAGTCAGTACACTCACTACGCACCCTAGGGCTCCACAGCCATGCCGTCACTGGATACTCCACTCGTCCGATCTTCGCGTCCCCGAAGGTCACCCACTCGATCCTAGAGGAACAAATGCGAACGCATTGCATCCTCAACAACTCGCTAGTTGGTTTCACGCCCAAGCTGCTGATGAGATACTACGACGGGCCTAAGGCACTACCACGACAGAAGGGATCAAACACTAGATGAGTTGATTGTCGTTAGGCGATCCTGTCACATACTGCAGGTTCCCTTCAAAGACACCTTTTTTTTAAGATTAATGGCAGGAAACAAAAAAAAAAGTTTTTTTTTTTAATGAAAGTATCTTTTTTTTTTTTTTTTAAACCTAATCCAATTTCTTATTTGATGTACTTTTTCCTTTATTTCGCGGCCAGAAAGGAGATAAGTAGAGACAAGGGGGACGTTCCAAGACAGGAACTTTATCTCATCTCTTTTTTTTTTTTTTTTTTTTTCCCACACAGCGGTGAAAGTAAGGTGATCGGTAATAAACTAATAGACTTCTTATAATATTTTTTTTTATCGATTTCACAAATTTGGTGGGACGGGGGGGGGGACTATATTTCGTTTTATCAGCGATTGATTTGCCCCTTTCCTGCCACCCTTTTTGCTCTATTTCTTTAAGAAAACAGAGAAACAAACACAACGACGCTGAAGGCTGTGGATTTTTTTGATTTAATCTTTGGTCCGCGCCAGAAGCCTTTACTTAGATTTCCTGGCCATAGACTGCTAGGGGAGTAAGCATCTTCGGCATGTTCCTTACATGGCCACGTGGCACAGTACCGCCGCCGTCTGTGTCGTTTTCAGAGAGCCGAAAGATCAAGAAACTATTGCTATAAATAAAGAATTTTTTTTTTTTTTTTTATATTTTTATAATTATAACGTATCTACCACTTTAAGAAAAAAAAAAAAAAAAAAAAAAAAGAGAGAACATTTCTCAAGCCTGAGATGATGAGCGCGATTTTTCCTGCAAATATTTTAAACCCCTAAAAAGGCGGGGGGGGTTTTTAAACGAGAAAGAGAAAATTTTGGGCATCTAATATTTTATACAGTCCTCTTGGAAATGTGCAAGAGTCTCTTTTTTTTTTTTTTTTGCCCCTCCTCACCCCTCTGCCCCTCCTCTTTTTTTTTTTTTTTTACCGTATGATAATTACCATTGTGCAGTAAAAAAAAAAAAAAAAAAAAAAAAAAGGAAATCAAAAAGAAAAGAAGAAAAGAGAGAGAAAGAAAAAGAAAAAGCTACAACTTCTGTGTGTGTTTTCTTTCTTCCTCCAACTCAGATTTTTTTTTGTTTAAAAGAGTATAGGCAGCTACAGGCAAGTTGTCCGTTTTTCCCTGCTGTAGGTGAAAACGGCTTGCACAAACGACAATCAGCCGGCTCTTTTTTTTTTTTTTTTTTTTTTTTTTTTGTTACCAGATCGGAGCGGCAGGGTCGTATTTAAAACCACAAACTTCGGAGCCCTTCTATTCTTTTTTTTGAGAGGGTCTTTCTTTTACATGAATAGGACACCACCAGGGAAAAAATCTAAGAACTTTTTGTTTTTTTTGTTTTTTCCTGGGACGGATTTACATGTATTAACTTTTACCTCCCTCCAGAAAATGGTTTTTTTTTTTTTTTTTTTTTTTTTTTTTTTTTTTTTTTTTTTCTTCCTTACTCCCTCTCCCCCCGGCTTCCTCCCCTTGTACTTTGTGCCTCGCTACTCCCTCTTTTCTTATTAAGAAAGACCCTAAAGACAGCTTGAAAAGGGACTTTTGAAAGAAAAAAGCCAAAAAAAAAAAAAAAAGAGAGAGTTAAAAACAAAAGAAATAAATATTTTTCTTACTTCCTTTCTTGAATTGATAACACTAACCTCCCTTTTCCTTATTTGTAGGAAGGAGTCTTTGACTAGTCTAACAAAAAAAGAAGATCTCGGCAAAACGTGTTTTGGTAAGAAGCTTCTCCAGGAACTACTTCTACCATATCACACAAAACAACGGTCAGTTCTTCTTTTTTTCTTCTTCTTTTTTTTTTTTCCCTCTCTACCTACAAATGAATGATCTATCTATTTTTTTTTAAAAAAAGATTTCCTCTCTCTCTCCCCCCCCCCCCCCCCCCCCCCACCACAAGAACGAGTCTTTGATTCGTCAAAACAAAGAAAACGGGAAAGAAAAATCAACATAATTTTTTTCGGGTATAAAACTTATAACCAGGTTTTCTACCCCACAAAAAAAAAAAAAAAAAAAAAACCGGGGGTGTTTTTTTTTTTCCCTTCTTTTTTTAGGTGGTGGGGATAACATGAAAATATAAGAAGTACGTCAGATGTGTTGTTCGCTGTTGACCTCCTCGTCGGTCATCACCGGTAGCGCCCGAGTGGAAGAACGTAACGCAGATGCTCAGGGTGACGAACAGGCAGCAAACTGCACGAGCGCAGAATCTTGGTTACTCGGGACGCCCCGGCTAGGGTTGAGCACACCGCACGCATTAAGGACACGACGCGGAACGCAGAAGAAGCTACTGCTCGGCCGAGGAGCGCCCCCTGTAATCAAGTAGGTAGTTCGTGCTTCATTGCACGCTTAACGCCACCTAGTGTTGCAATCAAAGCCCCATTTTTTTTTTGTTTCTCTTTTTTTTTTTTCCTCTTCAACAACCATGAGAAAACCCATATGCCTGAAGCACAAACAGGGGGAGGGGTCGAAATGATGACAACTGCAGACGACGATTTTGAAGTGAGATATTTAGAAATGAAGCTTGAAAAGTGCATTAAAAACATTGCAACTATCACCGAAAAGGGTGCTCAGAACCACGATGAGAGATCGTCTAGACAACGAAGCACAGAAACCAGATGGGGACTGTGGAAAGAGCCTGAGACAATCCCCAAAAAGGAACCCGAAGAAGCTCTTGAAGAAGAGACACATTGGCTTGAGCTCAACAAGAGGCTTGAAGTGCGTGTCGCAAGCATGAGCGACACCCTCCACCGTGCACGAGCCCTCTGCCTCAAAGAAAAACTAGAACACGAACAGGAGCACATGCGTTTCAAACAAGAAGCGAAAGCTCTGCTAAAACGCCAGCATGCATCCCACCGCTACGACACTTGGCTCCAAACCCAAGCCTACCTCCGTTTTGTGGACACCGTGGCTTCGATGGCCATTTTAGCAACTACCACTGTTCACACCACCCACCAGGCTGCCCTGCGAAGTGCGTTTGAACTAGATCGCCCACACCTCCACTACCCGACATCGCCCTCTGCCCGTAGGTGCATGATCGACTTGTACATTGAAGAGCACCGTTTGAAAGATAAGCTTAAGATCATCACTTCCGGGTGCCCTTCCGGGTCCCATGGGTGAGAGATTAGAAGAAAAGAAGAAGGAAAAAGAAAGAAAGAGATAAAAGCTTTTTATTTTTCTCGTGTTATTTGTAGAGGTTTGGCGTGATTTCTCCCTTTTATTGTTACTGATAAAACAACAGGGGGAGGTGACGGTGGTGGGACATGTGGGAAATGACACAGGGGGAGGGCCCAGGGCCTGGGGGCTCGCCTGCGGTATTCGGAACGCCCACAACACGCATGAGCCCTTTCCAGGCTGACCTGCGGAGCATCAGCCCCGTGCGTGTGAGCAGGACGCCTGTGGAGCTGTTGTACCCCACGCAAGATGAAATGGAGTCAGACAGAAGGCCGGAGGACGACGTGAGGGCACTTCGAGAGGAGGTGCGGAGGCTTGCGCGCATGGTTGAGGAACGGGGGCCTGCGGTGGATCTTTTGTACCCGCAGCAAGACGAGGTGGACGAGAGGAACTTGATACAAGCACTGCAGGGGGAGGTGGAAGGGTTGAACAGAAAGGTGCAACGACAGGAGCAGGAGCTCGTGAGCATCCACGAAAACCCCAAGCAGAAAAGCGACACAGCGTTGCTGCTGCTGCAAGACACCCTGGGGATCGCACCTGGCCCAAATACCGCTGACACAGGCCTGAGAGAGAGCTTCGGCAGCTTCGTCTCGAATATCGTAAAAGAGCACCTTGCTTCCATGTGGGAAGACTCGTCAGTGGCCACTCCCGTGTTTTTACAGAGAGAGGTAGCTGCAGTGACCCAAGAGCATGAGAAGGGAGACCTGGCAGTCGAAAGCAAGTTCAACGAGACACTAGCAAGTCTAGGCCCACGGGTCACCGCGTTGGAAGCAGCGGTGGGAACGATACAGGAGGCGGAGGGCACGTGGGAGTCAGGCACGGACGACAAGCTACAGGCCATCAAGGGGGAATTGTTGAACACAGTGCAAGAAATGCTTGACGAACAAACTAACTCCACGGCAGGTTACTTCGAAGAGGTGTGGCAGCACACGGCACACACGGAGGATGTACTGCAGAAGGAGCTAGGGGGCTTGAAGAAAGAAGTGGAGGCTCTCAGTAGACTGCAAGGGCAGATGAAGGAAGAGGTTTCTCGGAATAGTGCGAAGCTCAGGAGTCTGCAGAGGGAGCTGGACGAGTCCCACGGGGGTACAGACGGGCTGGTGGGATCAGTGGAAGAGTTGCACGAGACTGTCACACGGATGAGGGGCGAGACGGCAACACGACTCGAGCTGGAGGCAGAGGCGATGGACCGGGTGCGAGAGTCGTTGGAAGTGCTGGAAGTGAGCAAGGCAGCCACATCTGCAAAGGTGGCACGGCTCGTTGACGAAGCACAGACATTGAAGATGTCTACTTCAGACCTGAGGGAAACCCTGCAAGAGGTAGAAGACGGGCATGGGAACAGGTTAGCACTGCTGGAGAGCAATGACAAGCGACGCGAGGGGTGGGAAAGGAATGTGCGAAGGCTGGAGAGCAGGGTGTTGGAGCTGGGCGAGAAGCTGGACGACACTGATGCGGAGGTGAAAAGGGTCGCAGACAGCAGGCGAGCGCACGACCTGAAACCCATGTACGAGCATGTGCGGAAGGTGGAGCAGAAACTGGAAGGGGTGATGAGCGAGAAGTTTGAAGTGATCCACAAGAAGATTCAAGAGGTGCGGAACTCAAGAGACATCGCCAAGCTGGAGGCTGAGATACGGGAACTGTGGATGAAGAAGGCGGACGTGATGGCGGTGGAGGAAAAGCTTGCAGATCTGCAGCCGATCATCGAGTCGCTGGGTGCAACGAATCAAGGAACACACTGGGAACTGATGGAGGGGGCGGAGCGCAACGGTCAGGAACTAACAGACCTGAGGAGCACCTGCCGAGGCCATTCAGACAGATTGGGCAACTTGGAAGAGCAGTATCTGGGAACAGTGCACTCGCTGAAGGAGCTGAAAGGGTACCTTCGCACTGTGGCAGACAACAACGACCTCATAGAGTCACTGCGGGATGATGTGAGGAGGGTGCGGAGCGAAACGCAAACCGCTCTCCCCCTCATCATGCGCACCCTGCAGCAGGCATCGCTCCTTGTGGACGACTCGTTCACGTTACCGAACTCTGAACCTGCTTCCGCTCCTCAAACCCCGGCCTTCAATGCCCGAGGTGCCGCCAGAAACTTCTTCACCAGCCAAGTCGAGCGAGTCTCTACCCTGTCCCAGTAGACGGCATCGATGGCAGCAGGGCTAAAAAAAGAAAAGAAAAGAGTTTAAAGTATTGTTGTTTTTGGTCTTTCGTTGCTAGATTCTGTTTAAAATTTCTTTTGCGCACTTTTCTATTCTTCCGATCCGTTTCTACCCTTTTTTTTTTTTTTTTTCATCCATCACGAATGAGAAGAAAAGGGGGGAATGAATGTATCTCTCCTCCTTTCCTCCCTTCAGATCAAATTGAATAGCTCCACTTCTCCCCTCACGTGTATTTAGAAGAAAAGAAGAAAAAAAGAGGAAGCACTTCCGGATTCTGGATTTAACGCTTGCCACGTACTAATGTATAAGCTGTGTATTTCTTGCAATGGAGGCTCAGTTTCACGGCCAGTCTTTTGTTTTCTATTTTCTTCCCTCCCCCCTCCCCCCCACTTAAGTTTTAGAGTTTGTAACATGGCAACTTATCTACATTCCCACCCCCACTTTTTTTGTTTTGTTTTTATTGTCTAGTACCCCTTTGGAGTGGGTGAGGGGGTCCAGTGGACACGTGAAGGCGGCATAGTTAGAACACAAAAAGAGGCGTGCCTCCAGCGCAGCCATGGGAGAACGTGAGATCGCTACCATTGGCCCCGTCGGTGGCTTTGATAGAAAGGGCTGAGGGAAATTATCGAAAAGAACGGACAAAAAGGGGGCCGTTTCCTACATACTGTAAAACGAAAAACTCCCGGACGGAAAAATGTCCGAGTTTTTTTGGCGTCCGGGAATTTTTCCGCCCGGGAGTTTTTCCGTCCGGGAATTTTTTTTAGGTAAGGCCGTCAGGGGGCCTGGTCCACTACCACCTACATACTGGCCTGGGCTGCAAACGGCAACCGCGCGAAGAAACCCCCAGGGTTCCCTTTCTGCATCTTTGTCCTCCCTTGCTGCCCCTGCTGCCTGCAATCAGCTTGTCGAGCCTTCGTGTGGCCTACTACCTTTCTTAATAGATGCTTTACAGCTGCGTTCAACCCAATATCCATCGGTTAAACCATGTAGGTGAGCCCAGGGGGACAAAAGCAATGTGCACGTTTGCGCCTGCGAACAACTCTACGAACCTATAGGCATAGGTCGTGTGAGAGTTGTGGTCGCCGACAAGCAGCAGAATCGGCCCGTTCGGCAAAACCATGGGAATCGATGATTTATAGCAAAAAGGAAGAAACAGCTCCGTAACCCAGATACCGAGTATCATAATTAGCCCAATGATTGGGCGATGCCGTTAGGCTCCATTCGGGGGTGCTTGACCGGGGCACGGATAATCCCTGCCGGTTGCGTTTCCGCTTTGCCTTTGTATTTAACCATCCAGCCAAGGAAACAGCCAGCTGTTCGGTTATAGCCCGTTTTGTCCCCCAAGCCACGGACTTTTACGACCTTAGCACCCCTTTTTGTTTTGGTTTTTAACCCCGTATTCCAGACCAATTCCGGCCTTACTTTATGGGTGTCGATTATGGACCTGAATTCCATGGTGAAACAGCGTGCCTTCTCGTTGTCCTTCTCGTTTCCGGGCTTTCCGGAGGTGGCTTGCGGCTTTTGTCTTTCTTGCTGCAAGGTTTTGTCAGCCTAGCCAGTGGAAAAGGACAGTGCCCCACCAAAGTCTACCAGGTCTGTCTTTCGGGCTGGATTGGCGCACAGCAGCCGTTCTGCATAGGTGCATATTAGTTGTGCTGGGATAGGCTCACCAAGCCCGTTTACCTATCGACTCAAGCAAAAACCTTTCAGCCCCCGAAGGATGCTAAATCCCGTATTGGGCGATACGCAGCTATCACGGCGTCGCGGCGGCCAGGGTGTGGTAGGGTGGAATAGCAACGTCCAGTATTTCCGTCTGGAAGAAACCGGGGGCTCTGTTGAACCTGTTGCTGCCGTCTGAGGCAGAGGCCGCCAAGCTGCTTTCGGGGGTTTGTACTGGCCCGGTGTAAGGAGTTTATCTCCTCCACCTCTCGGGGGTGAGCTGGCCGGGGGTGTCAGCACCAAAGTTGGGCCCCTCACAAGCCAGCTGCTCAACGTGCCTTGGGTAGTCGAACTGGTCAATCTGACGAAAGAAGTACGTGTTTATGAGAAGTTAAAGATCCCGTGGGTGCTGTTTGTTGGTGCATTGAAAGGGGAAGAAAAATTCAAACTGCCACGCAGGGTGACATTTTGGCTCTGCACAAGGAATAAAGCCCTTCCAGGCAAACGTGGTGGAGCTGCTACCCCCCTTAAGTAAAAAAACTTCTTCCCAGAAAAACTCCCGGACGGAAAAATGTCCAGGTTTTTTTGGTGTCCGGGAGTTTTTCTGTCCGAGAATTTTTCCGTCCGACATTATTCGTTTACAGTATTTGTTTTGGACGTTTTTTTCCAAGCCGTTTGGGGCCCACCCTGCCCTAGCTTTCCCCCGTACATGCATGTGTGCTGTCCCCCTGAAGAATTTAAGAATTTATCTGTGGCAAAAGAACTTTAAAAGAATGCGGTTCACCGCAGTGGCGTGCCTACCCTATGATGCCCCCCTCCTGAAAAAACGTCCCAATTGTTTTACAGTATTTCGAGAAAAAAAGAAGCGAAGGCTAACAGGTTACACGGGAATTAAACGAACCAAGATGTTCTGGGATGATGCCGCCATTGAGATTCTTCACAAGCACCTTAACGAATATGAGGAACGTGGCCATGCACACACACTCAGAGGGATCGCTGCCGTCAAATGCGAGCTAGATGCAGTTGGGCATTTCTACACCACCAGACAAATCATTGGAAAGCTACAAACTGTTTCAAATTGCTCGGTGCCAGGAGAAGAGGCCTCGAACAAGAAGGTTGAGAACAAGCCGAGATTGGACAAGCCCTCGAAGAAAAGGAAGGTGGGCCGCCGCCCACGGCCTGCTCAGGACACCATGTCGACAGGCACGCAGACGCCTCCTGGTTCGCCCAGAAAGGTGGACCTGGAGGACACAGAGACACCTGACGTACATCACTTGTCAACAGGCACGCAGACCCCGCCGCCCTCGCCAAGGGCTGTAGACAACAATGAGACAATGTGTCCTATCCCTGCTGAAAATATTTCCGAGCTCGTCGCTGACGGCGCGGTCGAGGCGCAGCAGTTACCTGTGCTGCTGCAAGCTGAGGCTTTGCAAGTCGTGGCTGACCAAGCGGCGGCGGACCCTTTGGCGAAGACAGAGGTGGCAGCAGTGCATCCGTCTCTTGAGTATCCGCGTCACATGTGTGCTGTGTCGTAAGGCCTTCAGCACCAACCATCTCTCATTCAGCTTATTCTAGCTCTTTATATATTCTCTGCATTTCTGTTCTTTTGACGTTTATTGATAAACACAACAAGGGGGCGGTTGTGGTGGGACATGTGGGAAATGACACAGGGGGAGGGCCCAGGGCCTGGGGGCTCGCCTGCGGTATTCGGAACGCCCACAACACGCATGAGCCCTTTCCAGGCTGACCTGCGGAGCATCAGCCCCGTGCGTGTGAGCAGGACGCCTGTGGAGCTGTTGTACCCCACGCAAGATGAAATGGAGTCAGACAGAAGGCCGGAGGACGACGTGAGGGCACTTCGAGAGGAGGTGCGGAGGCTTGCGCGCATGGTTGAGGAACGGGGGCCTGCGGTGGATCTTTTGTACCCGCAGCAAGACGAGGTGGACGAGAGGAACTTGATACAAGCACTGCAGGGGGAGGTGGAAGGGTTGAACAGAAAGGTGCAACGACAGGAGCAGGAGCTCGTGAGCATCCACGAAAACCCCAAGCAGAAAAGCGACACAGCGTTGCTGCTGCTGCAAGACACCCTGGGGATCGCACCTGGCCCAAATACCGCTGACACAGGCCTGAGAGAGAGCTTCGGCAGCTTCGTCTCGAATATCGTAAAAGAGCACCTTGCTTCCATGTGGGAAGACTCGTCAGTGGCCACTCCCGTGTTTTTACAGAGAGAGGTAGCTGCAGTGACCCAAGAGCATGAGAAGGGAGACCTGGCAGTCGAAAGCAAGTTCAACGAGACACTAGCAAGTCTAGGCCCACGGGTCACCGCGTTGGAAGCAGCGGTGGGAACGATACAGGAGGCGGAGGGCACGTGGGAGTCAGGCACGGACGACAAGCTACAGGCCATCAAGGGGGAATTGTTGAACACAGTGCAAGAAATGCTTGACGAACAAACTAACTCCACGGCAGGTTACTTCGAAGAGGTGTGGCAGCACACGGCACACACGGAGGATGTACTGCAGAAGGAGCTAGGGGGCTTGAAGAAAGAAGTGGAGGCTCTCAGTAGACTGCAAGGGCAGATGAAGGAAGAGGTTTCTCGGAATAGTGCGAAGCTCAGGAGTCTGCAGAGGGAGCTGGACGAGTCCCACGGGGGTACAGACGGGCTGGTGGGATCAGTGGAAGAGTTGCACGAGACTGTCACACGGATGAGGGGCGAGACGGCAACACGACTCGAGCTGGAGGCAGAGGCGATGGACCGGGTGCGAGAGTCGTTGGAAGTGCTGGAAGTGAGCAAGGCAGCCACATCTGCAAAGGTGGCACGGCTCGTTGACGAAGCACAGACATTGAAGATGTCTACTTCAGACCTGAGGGAAACCCTGCAAGAGGTAGAAGACGGGCATGGGAACAGGTTAGCACTGCTGGAGAGCAATGACAAGCGACGCGAGGGGTGGGAAAGGAATGTGCGAAGGCTGGAGAGCAGGGTGTTGGAGCTGGGCGAGAAGCTGGACGACACTGATGCGGAGGTGAAAAGGGTCGCAGACAGCAGGCGAGCGCACGACCTGAAACCCATGTACGAGCATGTGCGGAAGGTGGAGCAGAAACTGGAAGGGGTGATGAGCGAGAAGTTTGAAGTGATCCACAAGAAGATTCAAGAGGTGCGGAACTCAAGAGACATCGCCAAGCTGGAGGCTGAGATACGGGAACTGTGGATGAAGAAGGCGGACGTGATGGCGGTGGAGGAAAAGCTTGCAGATCTGCAGCCGATCATCGAGTCGCTGGGTGCAACGAATCAAGGAACACACTGGGAACTGATGGAGGGGGCGGAGCGCAACGGTCAGGAACTAACAGACCTGAGGAGCACCTGCCGAGGCCATTCAGACAGATTGGGCAACTTGGAAGAGCAGTATCTGGGAACAGTGCACTCGCTGAAGGAGCTGAAAGGGTACCTTCGCACTGTGGCAGACAACAACGACCTCATAGAGTCACTGCGGGATGATGTGAGGAGGGTGCGGAGCGAAACGCAAACCGCTCTCCCCCTCATCATGCGCACCCTGCAGCAGGCATCGCTCCTTGTGGACGACTCGTTCACGTTACCGAACTCTGAACCTGCTTCCGCTCCTCAAACCCCGGCCTTCAATGCCCGAGGTGCCGCCAGAAACTTCTTCACCAGCCAAGTCGAGCGAGTCTCTACCCTGTCCCAGTAGACGGCATCGATGGCAGCACTTCAGGTGAAGCTCTTCCAGGAAGGCTAAAAAAAGAAAAAGAAAAAGAAGGAGTTTAAAGTATTGTTGTTTTTCGTAACTAGCGCTATTGTGATTTTACATTTTTTTGTTTGATCAGTTCTACCTCCTTTTTTTTTTTCATCCATCACGAATGAGATAAAAAAAGAAAAGGGGGGAATGAAAGAAATCTTTAATGTATCCCCCCCCCTCCCGGTTAATTGAATAGCCCCCCCCCCCCCATCCACATGTATTTAGAAAAATAAAACGGAAATAAGTTCCCATCCTATTCCCTTATCTTTTATCAGAGCTAACTCTTGAATTTCTTTTCAGAGAATGAGAATTGTGTTCGTGGCGCCCATACGTGAAACGTCGGGGAATGGAACAACGGTAGAAAGACTGGGGGGTTTCTTTAAGGGGGTAGGTGAAGTAGTCAAGGTGAATGTGTATGATGACAAATGTACCGATGAGATGGTAGCCGCAGTAGAAGAGAGCAGCATAGTGGTGGTGCTGCACGCATGGAGAGCAGGACAGGTCGTTTTGGAAGGCGTGAAGAAAATGTGTTTCACACCAAGAGTAATCGTGGTTTTTGGGGGCACAGACATCAACGAGATGGTCCACGAACCAGAGAAACTGTCGGTGATGACAGGGTTAGTATCTATTGCCGAGAGCTTGGTTTGTTTCTCAGAAGCCATGCTCTCGATATGCAACGAAACATGGCCCAGAATCGCATCAGGTAAGACACATGTTATCCCGCAGTCGGTCACTGTGCGCCCCCACGACTCTCTTAATTCCGAAGCCTTGACAAATGAGTTCCTTAAAACGCAGGTTGGGATCCCTTTAAATAATGACACAAAGATTTTTATCCTGCCCATCGGGGTGAGGGAGGTGAAGGATCCTTTGTACGCACCAAGCGTTTTTCATACAATTCACGAGAGATACCCCGACGCGTGGCTCCTTGTCATCGGCCCACCTTTGTCTCTCCCTTTAGCAGGAGCCTTGAAGAGTTTTGATAAAATGAAGACTGGGGTCATTTACCATGAAGGTGTGCAACAGGACGTGTTGCACATGCTTTTTTCGTCCCAGTACACAGCAGGTGTGCTAAACACCTCCCTGTCTGAGGGGCAGCCGCAGGCCTCCATGGAGGCTTGTCTTTGTGGTGCACCTTCGTTGCTACGTGATATATCCGGCAACGCTTGTCTCGCACCTGCTTCATCGGTATTTAGTTCCTCTGATGAACTCGTGGGTTTGATGGCGAAACATATCAGCGACCCAGCTTTCCGCACAGTAATGGCTCACAAGGGGCAACGCTTCATTGAGGAAAACTTCGACGAGCTGACAGAACAACGGCGGTACTGTGCATTGCTGCGAGGCACGCGGCAATGAAGGGAAAAAAAAAAAGAAAGAGAGCACGAAATATAAAAAAGAATAAGAAAAAAGTGGGGGTAGAAAGTCTAGCCCCCCCCCCCCCCCCCCCACCCTTTCATTTCCCCATCAGTTTTTCTTTTTTAATCGGTAAATTGGTGTCATAAAATTCAAAATGAATAAAAAGGGAAGGGGACGAAAGTTGTTTTTTTTTTTTCCCCATATTCCTTTGCTGTACTAGCCCTTTTTTTTTTGTGACCTCTTTACAGGAGAAAAATACCAATTATTTACACCTTTGCGTACGTGGCATCTAGTTGCAATGGGAAGGGTATGCTTTGCTATGCGACACAACAAAATAATCAGGTTGAAAAGGTGAATGTGGGTCCCGGGAAGCTGACGACGATCAGGTACCCGGGATATCTTTCTGTGAAGAACAACAGTGGTGTCCCCATCAAGCTCACAGGGACGTACGCAACAGTGGGGATCGGCAGCCCACAACCTGTTGGGAGCAAGAAGGGGGACGCACCAGAGACCCTCAAGGGGTTCTAGAAGAGCGGTTGTATCGTTACACGCGGACGGCAGACGGGGGGAGGGGACACTGTCTTCGTGTCTTTGGTGGGTTAGTATTTTTTTTTTTCTCTTCACTTATTTATCCGCTGTACAATTTTCACATAGCAGGCAAAAGGGGGGAGGGGCCCTTTGGAGCCCCTTTCGAAACAATGGGCGGTGGCCTATTCTCAGTTCTATTGGTTTTAGTACTGGGTGCTGCCTCGAGCGATGGTGGCCCTCCGGGGCCCCATCCCGGGAAGGGGTTATGGCGGATCCTTAAAGGCGGGTGCCAAAGCGAAACAGCCACAGACACCTACAGCCACGCCCAGTGGGACGATGTGACCCAGTTCTCTCGCTGCTCCTCCATCACGCGAAGCCTTGCAGACGCTAACAAGGGCCGTATCGTCCTTGGCTGGGAATACGACAAGCATGCACTTGAATGCCGAGCACTCCTCGTCCCTGGCATCAACTCCCAGACCCTTCGACCCCCAAGAGGGAGGCGGAGAAGTCCTTGGGACTCCCTTGTGACCACCGGCAACGCCACCACGCCACCCATGACCGTCGGCAACCCTGACGGAGGGATACTCTGCGGGTCGAAGCCTCCATGTCTATACCCTCCCTCAGCTCCCAAGTGCAAGGCACCCAGGACGGCCATTATACAGACACCTCCTGAGTGTGCCTGTAATGGCCCACAAGGTCCTCCTCCCGGCTCTCGGTTCTGCGCATCCAAAGCACAGTTTAACCAGAACGGGCGGCACTGTGTTCCCCCTTCCACTGGCAACACGTGCGACAGCAATTTTATTATGTGCGTTGTGCCACCACCCTGCCAGTGCGATTCCTCCATCTCCGGTGCATGGAAAGACAAGCCTGTGTATTGCGCGTCCAAGCCACGTTTTTCCACTGCTGGTCGGGTGTGCGAACCCTCTGGCCCTACAGGGTGTTTGAATCCCAGCGATGCAAAATGCGACGCCCCCAACACCTTCGTGCCTAGCACACGCGCGCCTAGTACTCCTATACCCCTCACCCCTGCACCCAATACTCCTACACCCCGCACCCCTGCTCCTAGTACTCCTGTACCCACCTCTGCACCCAATTCCTCTGTGCCCAGTTCTCCTACACCCGTCACTTCTGCTCCTTCCACACTCAGCCCTATAACAACTGCACCTGGGACACCCGTCCCGGTCCATGTGCAGCAGCCCCCTGTGTGCCAGTGCGAGTCTAATACAACTATAAACAGCAAGTGGTTCTGTGCAAGTAGAAATAATTGGTCAAGCAAAGGGCGGAAGTGTGAAGGGGTAAGGAACCCAGGGGGGCAGTGTCTGCACAGCGAACTGAAGTGTCATGGCCCGAACCATGGAGGGAAACAGAAGTTCATGCCCTCAGGTCAGGCCTGCGGGTGCACGTCGTACCTGGGCGACAGCAAGGCGTCTGATAAGGTGCTGTGTGTGGGGAAGGGAGTGTGCTCCTCGCGCAATGCAATCGGCAGCTGCAACGGTACGGCTACGCTGTGCTCGGCTCGGAAAGTGCTTCGCCTCAGCATCCTGCTGAACGATAGCCTCACAATCGACGAACTGGTGCAGAAGCTCAGTCAGGCAACAGGTGTTCCCACTGCCCAAGTGGCGATAGCAAGCATCTGTCCTGGAGCTGTGTGTCCGTTGTCAGTCTGCCCTGGGACGGCACCTCTTCGCAGGAGGGCGGGATGCCACGTGAGACCCCACGGGACCAGCCTTGTGCAAGGCGGCGTGAGTTTATACGTATGTTCAATCAATCCATGAAATAAACTTTTTTTTTCTTTTTCTTCTTTTTTTTTTAGATGGACTTCGACATCATGATCTCCACAGAGGTCGAGAGGTCACAGGTGGTCGAGGAGCTGTTTCAGAACGTCGACGAGGTAATAATAATAAAAGAAAAACCCACCCCTTCACCCCTTCCCCTTCTAGTTGACGGCTGGAGCACCGCCGGGAACAGAACAGCAAGAAGCACTTAGCATGTTAGATGCACAGGGTATCTCGAGTGTGTACTCTGTGGATGGGAGTAACGACAGCGAAGAAAGTAGCAGTAAGTCATGGTGGGAAATGTACTGGTGGGTGGTGTTGATCTGCATCGCTACAGTGTCGTCAGCGGGTATAATAGTGCGAAAAACAGTCCGTTTCAGCGATTTGGTCAATTTTGACAGCAGCAGAAAGACTGACGACAAGACGAAGCTCCCTCGTGGGATGGAAGGGTGCTACAGGGCACACCGCAAGCAGCCTCGTCGTGGATGGTTCTCCATAGGCCGCAACGCTGGTGGGCAGTACCCTGCCCCTGCTCCCGAGAAAGAAGTCTGCATTGATACACCAGACACTCTTATGCTTCCCGTCACTGAATATATAAAATACAGCCCTTTGGAGCTGGTCCCCAAAAGCAGAAAGGGAAAAGGATCCTCTGGCTCCGTGCGCTCCAGGAGTACTGAGTCGTCCGGGTCAAGTGAACCTGAAATGTTGATATAAAATGCAAATGAACAATCGGGGGGGGGGGGGGGGGGGGGGTGAATTCGTACTGTCATTGTGTTTGATAAGTATTCAGAAAAAAGAAAAGAAACTTTCGTTTTTTCCATAGGGACTCTCCTATTGAAAAGGGGGGTTTTTCTTTTCTTTTCTTTTTTTTTCATGGACTTCAGTGCCACGGAGGGACTCTCGCCTTGTGAAGAGGGTGAGGACATCCAAGTGAGCGCGTGTAATAGGCCGGGTGCATAGCGCCCCTCATCCCAGCTGCGTCAGTAGTTTCTATCCACTCCCTACGCACGATGGGTTAGCTCCGTAAGGGGTTACTCCTCTAGACCGGTATTCGCCTCCCCGGCGACCCGCCACATCCTTGAGAGACAACTGTACAACTATTGTGTCCTTACCAACTCGGTTGAGGCTTTTATACCTAAGGTACCGAGGAAGGTGAACGAGGGGCGAAGGCCACACTACAGCGGAAAGGTTCGATCAAATGTCTTTTTTTTTTTTTTTTTTTTTTTTCTTTTCTTTTTTTTTTTCTTCTTCTAGGTGATGTTAGTGGGTGTGAGTGGGGGGGGCGTTCCATGCTCGGTCAGCTATATATCAAAAGATGTCGCACACAGCACACGCCAATCATCGCTGGCGTTTTGATAGCGGTAGGAGCAGCTAGTCAACCCCCCCTCCCCCTAAATCTAAGAAACTTACCTATCTATTTTCATAAAGAAAATGACATTCTTTTTTTTTTCCCCGGTGGGCCATTGCTAACCACTTCGTTTCCTATCAATGAATTTTTTTCTACACCTTTATTATTGATTCGCCGCATTTTTTTTGTTTTTTTTTATGCTTTCTTTTTAAGGGTGAGATATACAAGAGAACGGATTTCATTTTTTGTTTTGTTTCTTTTTTTTTCGTGGGATGGGGAAGGGGGGGGGGGGGGGGGGACTTTTTGTGCCAAAAAAGAAAAGAAAATAAAAAGAGGGGGGGGAAACAATAAGGAGAAAAAAAGAGAATGCCCCACCTTTCCTGGTACCCAAGCGCTTGAGTGGCTCTTGCAGCGCTCCCCCATGTTTTTTTTTTTTGTTTATTTTAATTTTAAAAAAGGGAAAAGAAAAAAAAAGAGGAATAATCTTCTCGTTTGTCCTCCTTGTGTCTAGGTATTTAGAGAATAAGAAAGTCGTAGAACAAAGCCTCTTTTAAGTCAACTCTTTTATATGGCGTAGTGAATTATATTCGTACTTTTTTGAGAAATTGGAAGGTTCTATAAAATTAAATGTTCAAATTCGCGTCTCAGAATACTTCCCCCCACATTTCTATTTCCAAATAACGAATACTACTATTTGAATGCAAAGTAAAAAGAGAATAAAAGATCAAAAGGAGGCGGTTTAGCATCGTGAAAGACATACAGTATAAGACTGCCCCCCCCCCCCTCCCCCTCCCATCTTTGCCCCCTTTTCTACCCTTTTTTTTTTCTAGAAGAAATAAGCGAAGGAGGGAAGGAAGAAAAAAAAAAGAAAAAGAAGAAGAAAATACCCTTTTTCTTTTGGAGGAGAAAGAAAACAGGTAGATAAAAAAAGAAGAAGAAGAAGAAGGGTTTTTTTTTTCGTATAAACTATTTTTTTCTTTTTTTTTTTTTATAGAGCATTAATAGATAGGAACTCACACCACAAGAGGCTGTCCTCGAGTGGGATTGTCTTTTACTATGAGTTTTTATTGCCTGCCCTTTTTTTTTTGAGCATTTTCTTCACGGGAATCTTTATTCCTACATTTTGCGTCCCCCCCCCCCCCCACACACACACACACACACAATAGTGAAAAACGAAAAAACTACAATTCCCCCGTTCACTCACTTTTCACCAGGTACAGTGCAGCAGTTTTTCTTTTCAAGAACAGAGTCTTTGACTTGTCTAAACAAAAGGAGAACACTGGCAAACGCGGGTTTTAAATTTCTTCCAGGTTTCTACCCAGAAAGCACGGACAAAAAACGGCCTCTCTCTCTTTTTTTGGAGTTTTAGGCAGTGGATGAGAACAAGGGGGCGTCTCACAGTGACCTCCTTTAACATCATATATGTTTTAATGATAATATTATTGTCGAGACTAAGAAACCAGTTGATGGTGCAGCGTGAGGAACTATTTGAAGCACGCACGCTAAACTATTTCTTTTTTAACTACTGGCGAACGGACAGAACCGAGACCTTTGGTTGTTGCTGAGCACCCCGGTTGCCTGCTCATTCAAACTGTTACGGCTGATCTAGATCTGGGGATCTGGAGCACCCGTCGATCTACTCCACTTAGAAGGATGAGAATAGGAGCTGTGGTGGACTACCTCTTCGAACAGCTCTGTATCTCAACCCCCTTTTTCTTTTCGCCTTTGCGGTACTTCATCCATGGGTTACAATTTGGGCAAATACAGGTGAGAGCCGCGATTCTGTGCCTGGTCCTTTTCATTTTTAAATTAAAATATTTTTTTTTCTTTTTCTTTTCATCTGATTCGCGATTCTCTCCCCTTGCCCCCCCCTCTGTTATTTTGCTTCCCCTCCCCTCCTCCTTTCCGGTTTGCCTCTTTTTGTTTTTGTTTTTTTGTTTCTTCTTTCTTACGGCTCTCTTATTCTTTCATCTCCCCTTTCCCCTTTCCCCAATTTCCTTTTATTTCTTTCCCCTCGGTTGCCCCCCCCCCCCCCCCCCCCAGTCCCCTTCGATTCTGTTTTGATCAAAAGATGTTTTGTCAATAGTGTTGTCGCTACGGAGGAAACGTAAAAACCTACAAAAAGGCAGCCCAAGGGGCAGAGCTGGGGGGGAGGGGGAGGGGGGGAGGGGAGAGGAGAAGAAAGAGAGGAACATGATTATCATTCCTGCATTCATGGTAGCGCTCTCTGCTGCAGGCTTCATGGGGCAGTGGGAAACACAAAACGCACAGCTTTGCGTGGACGAAGACGGCTTTGGGTACAACTACTTCCTGATGACTGGCCACACGGACCTTCGTGACTGTGTGAAGGATGGGGAGATGGTTTCAGCCATGTACCCCGCTGGCTCCATTCTTGGGATGAACTTCAACATCTTCTCGAAAGAGTGTCACGTCTTGCTAAACGCGACACTCTCTATGAATATGCAGCCCCCCACCCTCCCTTCGTACATCAAAACTGTCTCTACGGGCATGGCCTCCTCAAAGGAGCCCTTCGCCTACGGAGGCATGATGCCGCAGCCGTCCTGGATTTGCCTCTGGGGAATGAATTGCTTGAACCCTCCTGTGATGACGCACTGCTTCCTGCCAGATCGTCCTACTCGCGTTCCAGAAACGAAAGCACCTGAAACTTCCTCACCTGAAACCTCCTCACCTGACACATATCCACCTGATACCTCTCCGCCTGATACTAATTCGCCTTTTACAGCTTCACCTGATACAGCTTCACCTGATACAGGTTCACCTGACACTCTTGTACCTGATACTACTGCTGTCCCTACTACTTCACCTGATACAGGTTCACCTGACACTCTTGTACCTGATACTCTTGTACCTGAAACTACTATTCCTGAGACTCTTATACCTGATACAGCTTCACCTGATACAGCTTCACCTGATACAGGTTCACCTGACACTCTTGTACCTGATACTACTGCTGTCCCTACTACTTCACCTGATACAGGTTCACCTGACACTCTTGTACCTGAAACTACTATTCCTGAGACTCTTATACCTGATACAGCTTCACCTGATACAACTTCACCTCTTGTACCTGATACTGCTGCCCCTACTACTTCACCGGCTACTGTTCCACCTCTAACCGCCCAGCCTACTGCTTCGCCTGAAACCTCTGCGCCTGAAACCCTTATACCAAGTACTGATGCCCCAACAGCCAACCCTACTGCTTCACCCACAGTGCCTGTTCGCTGGCCTGCTTGCCTGTGTGATGCTAGCACTGCCTCCGTGAATAGAAGCGAGTCATGGTGTGCAAGCAGGTACCTGTTCAAGCTTCAAGGCAGGGAATGCAGGGCTGTACAGTTCCCGGGAGGCCTCTGCAGAAGTAAATACTTAAAATGCACCAGCTCGACGAAGCCGAAAAAGTACCCACCCACAGGGAGCAAGTGCCAGTGCAACAGGTACGAGGGCAGTGCCAAGCAGGATGACAAGTTGCTTTGTGTCGAGATGAACAGTCTCTCAAGCTCCATCAAGTGCACGCTGCCTTTGGGGAACGGGACCTGCGCACCGCTGTCGACGCTATGCGCGCAGAGGAAGATAGTTCGTGCAAAGCTCGCACCACCCGCCATCGTGACAGCACAAGGTCTCGTACAGTACATGACTAGAGCAGCAAGGCTGGAGGATGGGCAGCTTGTTCTCATTTCAACGTGCCCTGCTGCCACATGCCCAGGGGGGCTGTGCCCTGTCACATACAACGAACGGTTGTCGAATCAATGCCTTATGAACTTCGACAGGAACGCAACCTCGCGTGCAGCCACCACACTCGGCAGCAGGATCATGCTGTCCAACAGTGCTCCGTCGTATATTTATGTATGTTCCACACCACACACAACACCACACCACAAACAGGCGGACTTTGATGTTGCGATCGATGACGAGACGAGGCACACGGAGGTGGTGTCCCAGCTGTACGAGACGCTTGATCAGGTAAGTAGCGAAAATATAAAGCTTTTGAATTGGACGACCGACAACCACCTACAGGCGAGCGACGGCGACGCTACGTCGACAGACCCGAGCACACCAGAGGGGGCGCTGCGGTATCTTCACGTTGCTGAGTTCAATGACGTGTACCCTCCGGCAGACCGCACCTCGTCGCCAGTTTCCGCACCGAACCCCGAAGCAAACTGGTGGGAGGAGTACTGGTGGGTGGTGTTCGTGTCCGTGGTGACAGTGGCGGCTGCAGGTGTGATCCTGAGAAAGACAGTTCGATTCAATGAACTGGTTGACTTCGACAGCAGCAGGAAGACAAGCAGCAAGACAAAGCTTGCGCGTGGGATGGAAGGGTGTTACAGAGCGCACAGAGGCTACAAGGGACGTGTGGCGGGACTTTCGAACGACGAGCAAGAAATGTGTGTCGATGCCGAGCCTGCTGCCGAGTACAACTCCTACCCCATGATGCCCATGACAGGATTCCGGGGAAGAGGGGCAGGGAGAGGGAAGTACCGTTCCTCAGTTCGGTCTCGAAGCACAGAGTCGTCCGGTTCCAGCGAACCAGAGGTCACCGTGTGACGCCACGTCGAAAGAAAATTGGTTTTCTTCGTTTTTTTATTTTGTTTTGTTTTTTTCATAAGTTTCTTTATTTTTTGACAACGAAAAGTGGAACGGATTTCCTTTTGTTGTCGTTTCCAGGTTGCCGAAGAAAAGACCAATCGCGGTGCAGGAAAGCCGGCTTGCAGTTGGAAATGCTGGGTTCACATTTCCTAGCACTGACAACTTTCTTTCTTCAACTTGCTCTCTCCCTCCATAAAGAGGAAAGATGACAACAGAATTAAGGACATCGGTGTGGTAAAAACTTTTTTTTTCCCCCCCTTTGCACCGTGCCCCGTCTAGAGTCCACTGTCTCAGCCTCTCAAAAGAATCTTTTTTATGTTGTCCCTAAACACGTTTTCAGGAAGAAAGAGAAATCGGCGTGGATGGAAAAGCGAGACAGCCACAACCAAAGCAGGGACCTAAAAACATAAAAGAGAAAAGAAAGAAAAAGCGGCGGAGAAATGAGTGGAAAAAGATTACCTCTACTTTTTGGGGGGGAGTAGAGAGCTAGTAGAAAATGACCCCATTCCCTCCCCATGAAGAAGCGAAAAAGAAAGAATATTAAGAGAGTTGCAGCACCGTGGTGTGTGCATTACATTGAAAGACGAGGGGGAGGGGGGGGGGAGATTCTTTTTTTAGAAAAAAAAAGATCAAGATCATCGAAAGAGAGAGTTGGAGATAGCCACCCCTTTGTCTCATCTCTTTATATTTCTCCTTAGAAACTAGTTGATGGGAGCGTTATGGTAGGTAAAATTCCGCTCGTGCGCACAAACATATGAAGCGCCAAACTAGTTTTTTTCTTTTTTTTTTTTTTTTTTTTTTTGCGAAGCCTCTACGTTTTCAGATGAATATGTTTTTTTTTTTTTTTTTTTTTTTTTTTTCCCGATACACAAGAAAAGAAAAAAAAAAAAAAGAAAGAAAAAGCGATACATCACAATTTCTTTTCCCCCTTCATTTTTCCGATTCCCGTTTAGTGTAGCAAAAGGAAAACAACTCCACCACCTTTCTGAGGTAAATTAAGTCAACGAGGTAGTAGGCTCAGTTGACGGGGCTGCGGGCGCTTCTTAGTTCGTCTGCCACTTTCTGCATGTTGTGCTACACAAGAACATGTTAAAAGGAAGAAAAGAATAGAAAAGAAAAGGGAGAGTTTGATCTAGGGAAGGTGAAAGGTAGAGTGGTCACTTGTCGGTTTTTTTTTTTTTTTTTTTTTTTCCCGGAAAGTAGCCTAATCAGACTGTGTTGTGATTTTTTTTTTGTTTCCCCTGCAATATCGTGCTTTTTTCTTATTCTCCCTTTTCCCTCACACCCTTCCCAGAAAAAAGATTATTCCCGATTATTTTTTTTTCACTTTTTTTTTTTTCTTCTTAAGTAATCTGTCAGCTTTCAGTAATTTGGTTCCCCTCCCCTCTTCTCTTTCCCGCCCCCTTTTCACCCTCTTTTCTGGTCCTTATTTATGTTTTTTTCAACCTCCCCCCTTTTTTTCTTTTTTTTTTTTACCTTTTTTCAATTCTTTTACATCATTACCTTCCCGTGATCAACTGGCCAGCTCCATACATCAACAGGACACCATGCACGGTCTGCCAGTGATACCAGTTGACCAGCCTGCTGCCAAGGCAAAAGGAAAGCCGATTCAGCGTGTAAAGACGCCATTGGTCGCTTTCGGTCGGAACCCAAGAGGCCTGAGAACAGTCGAGGAACGGGAATGGGACCGTGTACCCAGCAGGTACAAGGTGTATAAGCTTCGAGAGGGCAGGCGACACAAGGGACAGACCTCTGAATGGGTCTTTTCCAACGATCACACCTGGGTAAGCCAAGCCGCTGATGCCCCAGTGACACCAGCCGACCCATTTCTCCCCAGCTCTACAGCCTACTTCTCAGACATGAAAGCCAAGCTTGAAAGCAGCTGCCGTGGCATTGCTGACACACATTACTTGCAGCAGATGAGCATATGGGGCGACATGAGGTGCACGCGGTCTGCTTGGAAGCGTTTCTTTAGAACGGAACTCGCAGCCCGCATTACCATCAAAGAAGCCCAAGCCACCTCACGTCTTACCTTCACCAGCGACTGGGACAGGCTCGTCTCTGAGATACGACACGACGCCCGTCGAAAAAAGCGCCACAACGCCCGAGCACTCAGAGTGGAAAAAGCAGCAAAGGAAGCCCGGGAGCTCCTCCACATAATGATGCAGCAGCAAGAAATAGAACGTGCGTACGCATGCAATCACTGGGGCACCGCAGAGAGGCATGATACGCTGCTCATGGAAGCTGTCGATCGCGAGTCGGTGCAGCGCAAATACATAGCACGCTCCTCTTTCACATTTTTGACAGAGTCGCAAGCATCGGCCACAGCTTTCTTGGAGAAGCTGACTCGGCAGCTTGAGATCAAGAAGGCCACCGAGCTCAAGATCGAGACAAGCTTCTTGAACATCTCGCTGTCCGAGCGGCATGCGCGACTAGAGGTCGTCCAGGCACAAGATACGGAACGCAAGCAGCTAGCAGGGGAATTAAACAAAATGATTGAGGTCACAAGAAGCGCTGAGGCTGCCGAAAAGAAGTTTAAAGAAGAGGCTGAACGGCGTGAAGTGGAGAAGCGACATAGCGAGAGGGTGAAAGCGTGTAGGGAGGAAGAGAATGCCAGGCTGTCCGTGACCGAGTACGAGGACAGGGAATGGCGGAATGTGATGGACGAGGTGCCGGTCAGCAAAGTAGAGGCAGAGGAAGAGGAGTACAAGAGGAAGCAGTGTGTGTGGAAAACGACTGCAGCAACGCACCAGAAAATCCGCTTGGAGTTCGAAGAGGAGGAGACAGTGCAGAGACAGAAGGAGCAGCAGGGCGCAAGAATGAAATGGTACGAACTTCTCGACGACATTAACGACGTGCTCACTTACTGCGAACGTCCTGTGCACTTTGCAGACGAAGGCAAGGTGAACCCCTTGTGGGTTGAAGGCAGCTCGCCTGCTACGTGTGCCAGCTTGATGCCGAAGGCTGTGTTCCAAAGACGTCGCAACTCTCCACTCTGCGGGCACCCTATTACTAAATGCTCTTTGAGCATCACATCCCCCGATAGCGTGGAGGTCAGTGTACAGGCAGTCGATGTGGACCCTTGGCAAGTCGCACCTCGTCAATATTTACAAGCAGCCGGTGGTGCTTATTACAGGCCAGGTTCCGACCCACCTGTAGTGATAGCAGTGTGCGAGGAAAGCCAGGAGGGAAAGGAAGACGTATTTGGGTTGAGCTTTGTTACAGAGTCTGCAAACGGCAGCATCAACCCCAACGACGTGCAGTGCCTGTTGCAGGCCCTGACGTATAGAGCCGCGACGTCACTGGGAAAGGAAGTCATGGTAGTGGACATCACAGCTTCCATGGTTATAAGCACAGCCTACAGCGCTACTGTGTCCGTGCCCGTCGAAGTCGTGCTGCCTTTGGTGGTCATTCCGCCCACAGACTATGTGCTGAGATACAAGGCCGAGACACCGCGAAGCCCTCTGCAGCTTGTTGCCGGCCCGTCCCTGCCTGGTGCTTATTTGAATCCTTCGCAGCAGCGCAGCTACTCGAATGGCACTATTGAAGTACGCTTCTGCGAGGGTGTGACAAGCAGCGACATCATCTCCATTGGTGCACCCCTGCAGAGTATGGAAGGCGCTCACCTGTACGACCAGCTTGTTTATGAAATTTCCTACATTCGAGATAAACGACGGTTTGGAAGGCGTAAGTCGTCAGTCTGCGGCACAAAGACAGGGTTTAGGGTGACTTTCGGCGGTGAGGAGGCATGGAACGAGTCTGTAGTGAGGGGTATGTTGCAGACGTTGTCATTCTCGAATGACTCTGAAGTGCCTGCGCGTCCTAGGAGGACGCTTGAGGTGGTATTGAGCGAGTCCCCCAACAGGGACCCCTCACGCCTCCCGTACTTTAGTGCGGTCACATGCGAGGTTAACTTGATTTTTGAGGACGAACCTACGTTCTGGGTTTTGAGTGACAGAGAGAACTCAGGTGGCGTTCCGTGCCAGGATGCAACGCCGAAGTGCCCTTTCAGAATCTATAGAGGGAACCCTAACCTTGCCTCTCTTCCTCCTGACCACGCCAGGCACATTCCTCAACAAGCTTTGCTACTGACCTCTGATGCTGTTGTTCAAAACCAGAACTCCCTCACTCACTTCTATGGCGGGTACTTCCATGCCATGATCACCCAGGGTTGGTGCCGAGACGATCACATAGGGCTTGAACCGACAGCTGACTTGTATCTTGATGGCAGCAGCCTCATGTGGAAGGGCGAGGCTGTGGGCAAGGCTGTGATAACAGATGAATTACAAGCAGTGCCAACAGGCTTGCGCATTGACTTCAACTTAACAAAGCCGCTTGCTGAAGTGTCGTGTGTGCAAGAGCTTTTAAGAAGAGTTTCTTATACCAGTTCAAAGGTGCGACTTGGTAACAAGATAGTCTCTCTAGAGGTGTATGTGAACGACCCCAGCACAGGGCACTCACAACCACTGAGGACTACTATGGGGTTGCGAATTCTGCCGCCGTGTGCAGAAATAAGTCAAAGCTCGCAATATCTTGGATACACTGAAGGCCAGGGCTGGAAGAGGCTTGGAATCTTCGAGTCCTCGACCAACGTGGAGCGCCACGAGGATGCAACAGTCAACTTCTTTGACGGTGGAACCATCACTTGCTTCATTGAAGCCAGCACTGCTGACGACCTTCTGGGCCTTGTCCCTTTGCACGGGTCTGAGCTATCTATTCATCTAGACGAGGGGGCAACCTCCCAACGGCAGGAGATGCTCGTCAAGCTGCGTCCTGACACCATGATCGACGAGGCCAGAATCATAGCCTCTTTCACCGTCCCGCTACCAGGGGAGCCGCTTGTCATTCACTTGGGCAGCCCGCAGGGGAGATGGTCAGCTACATATGCCTATAACGAGCTCACGACTACTGGGAAGCCGCAAGTTCGGAACAAGGTCTTAAAAATGCTGCTTGGAATGCTGGCCTACAGGAATGACTCCGACAACCCAACGATCCTGTGCAGGTATGTGGTGGTCACCGTGCAGGACTGGCTGGGGGCCGAAACCTCGAATGTCATCGAGGTAGACATTACTCCAGTGAACAACCCTACTGAGATTGTGCTTCAGCACCAGAGACTGCTGTACAGACAAGGGACACCTTCGGTCGAGGGTGGCTTACAGATGTTCCCAGGGGTGGAACTGACTGACGTGGACACTGAAGAGGCAGAACCGGGGGCCATGCTGATAGTAGAGCTGGTGAGCGGCGATACAGGGCAGGACCGCATCGTGCTGTGCGACAACGAAGAAGTGTCATTCGAGGGCGAGACCGTGTGGGTGGGTGGGGTCAGCGTTGGTATTGCGAGTTTGAAAAGCAAGACCACCGGCAGAGGCCCTCTCGCTTCAATCACGCTGCACGCAAGTATCAGTTTGCGGGTTTGCGGGTTGATCCTGCGATGTTATTACTACGTCAGCGACTCCAAGGTGGTGAAGCAGGGAGTAAGGACGTACGTTGTGAGGTTCAACGCAGGCGACGGTGTGCAGGACTCACGCGCGAAGATTGAGATCGACGTCACGCAGCCTGTCATTTGGGCACCCACCTTCTCTCTCACCACGAACTACACAGAGCGCGCTGATCCGATCACCCTCAACTCCAAGATCACCACTAGCCTGCCGCAATCAATGTATCTCAGCGGTTCTATCCTCACCGTTACTATCATAGTCGGGCACGCACCTGCCGAGGACATTCTCTCATTTTCGAACCCCCAACTGTTCCTTGTTGAGAAAGGTGTAATTTATGGGAGGGCGCTGGGCAGCAAAGGCATGGTGTTCGGTGAGATGGAGCACTTCCCAAAAGAGGGGCAGATCCGCATCACCTTCCCAGGCAACTCCCAAGCTATGGCGAAGCACTTGAACGCCTTGTACCGCGCCTTCAAATACGCAAACACCAGTGATGACCCAACCCCTGTGGCCCGGAAAATAGAAATGAAGCTGATGTTAGGGGTCGAGGCGCTTGGCACTTCGCTCGGGGCGGATAGACAAGTCAGCTGGCCAGTAACGGGGACGGGGTCTGGTGTGGTGACGGTGGAAATGGATGTAGTGGCTATCGACGACAAGACTGTGGTGGACCCCAAGAAGAAGGTGGTGCATGGCGTAGCAGGGCAGGACGTGTGGTTGTTCGAGAATTGCCACGTTGACGATGTGGACACCCCAATCTTCTATGCACCACACTCATATGTAGAGGTTCTCCTGATTGGGACAGAGAGGCTCTTCACTGACCACCACGATCTGTGTATATTGCTTCCCCCCGACTCGCATCTCACATATCATACACAGACAGCGACTATTACTTCCTCCAACACCACCATTGCGCACGTCGCCACATCATCCGAGGGCCGCGGCATCAAGTTGAAAATCCTTTTGCGTGACTGCCCTCTCCCAGACCTTGTGACAATCATTCGATCGTTGACGTACAAATGTGTCAAGCCTCCTCCCTTGCCTATCCCTTCTCTGAAGGTGATGAGGTACACAGCCATGATATCGGTACGGGGCGGACCAAGGGTGGCACCCACCAAGGCAAAGGTCCAGCTACTTGTCGTGCAGAAGCCTCTAGAAATGAGCCCGGGGTTCCAGGACGGTAGTGTCAAATACCTGTACGTGGATGCTTGGTTTGGACATGCTGTGAACTTCAGCGAACAGGCCTTGTACAACTGTGATGCGAAGCCGACGGGTGCTGTGGTTAGTGTGGGGTTTACCGATAAAAAGGTAGTAGGAACAGCTGTGGTGATGGATACAAAAAGCAGGAACAGGAGGCATACCATAGCGGAGGGGTTTCCAGAGACAAGGCTGCCGGTGATAGATGAAGATGTGCTGAGCATCAGGCTAGGCGCGCAGCACATGATCAAGAATGGGTTCATCACGAGAGGAAAGGAAAAGCTCGCACAGGTATCGAAGTACATGGACGTGACCACGGGCTGCTACGGGATATCGGCTGCTCTGATGAAATCCCAGCGGGCTGCCGCCTTCTTACCCGAGCTGCTTTCAAGCTTCTGGTACGAATCTTCATCAAAAGCGCAAACAAGCCCTTATATGGTAACATTGTGCTTGTCGATCGTCCTTTCCTTTGAGGTCGACGGCAAGAAAACCCAATTCAGGATGGCCGACCACATCGTCATTGCCGTCCAGCGTAGTTCCGGGGTTTCCCCAAGCAGGGATATTCTGGGCAGTAGGTTCTGCTCCGGCGGTATGAGCCGTCGCTACACAGATAGCTAGGTGATGGGTGATGGGTGATGGGTTCACTTCCGTGTTCACACCAATGATCTGGAATTAGTTTTTGTTCTTCTAGAGACCTGTATTTTCAAGCGTACTCCCACACAGCACGCATTACAGCGGGGCAAGCCATACATGTCGTACAGCAACCAGAGGATAGGGCTGGCCGTGGAGTACCTTACGTCTTCTAACCACACTGCAGCAGGATGCGCGTTGCATTTCTTCATGGTGGTGGAACAAGGGCGGAGAGCGGGGGGGAAACCCTCCAAGCGGATGATAGTACTAGTGGACCGCCCCACGTTCCTGGCAGAGGTGGACACGGCGATCCACAGGTGCGTGACAATGTCGAAGATAGAAACCATGTGCTTGTACGAAGAACACCTGCGGCCCATGACGGGGCCCCTTACACAGTACGACGTGCTGCTGCAGGGGTCTGTGATGCTGGATTTCATCAGGACCATTGGGTCCGTCTTCAAACCAAACGATCCAGGTGTGGATGGCACTTTTTTTAAAAATTTATTTTACTATTTTTTTTTTTTTTTTTTTTTTTTTTTCGGTCGGGCCGTTGCTAACCACTTCGTTCCTATCATAGTGAATTTTTTTTTTTTTTCAATCACAGCGAACCCCTGCCCGATGTATGAACTTGAAGAGAACCAGCCCCTTTCAGCGAGGGTGAACTGCAGGATCAGCACGGTGGCGCTGGATGACAGTTTCTCGCGGACGCAGTCTGAGGAGGTGTTGCGGCGGATTCGCGAGTCGAACTCGCGTGAGGTGTCGTCGCTGAAAGACGCGCTTCAGAGGCAGAAGGACGAACAACTGCAGGAGCTTGTTGACCTACACACGCAGAACGAACAGCTAAAGCACACTTTAGCACAGACTGAGAACTTGCTGATGGAGTCGAAGCGGAGCATCAAAGAACTTAATGCCAACCACCAGTCAGGGCACGATCCCCACCAGTCGATTATAACACCAGTTAAACAGTACCAGCCAGCAGGGCAGGCTCCGCAGAGCCCACTCGAGTACACACCTGGTCACAACCGGTATGCAGTAGGAAGCCCTGGCCCTGTCACAGTCGGTGGTGGTGGTGCGTCAATTAATATCTACCCTGCCGGCAATGGTCCTAGTGGTTCTAGCATCGAAGTGACGCATCCCCACCGTCCTGGCTACTCCGGGCCTGTGCGCTCTCCTGGATCCGTCTATGCCTCCCCCCGACCTTCCTCCCCCCGCCCTGGGGACATCCACCCAAGATATGCCTCCCCTCCAGGCAGCAGACCTCCAAGGGATTCCAAACCTTCTTGGAAGATGTAAAAAAAAAGAGAAAAAAAAGGCACACTTTTTTTTTTTCTTAATAGGAAGATGTTGCGAACCCTCGCCCTGCACCCTTTCTTTTTTTTGTTTTTTTTTGTTTTTTTTTTTTTTTTTTTTTTTTTTTTTTGTTTCTCTCCCGCTGTACGTATTACTAATTGTTAATTATTTTTTTTTTCTTAAGAAGTAGCAAAAGGGAAATTCCAAAGAAGCCTGCTTTGTCTCATCTTTTTTTCTGGTTCCCTTCTTTTTTTGTTTTGCTGGCTTTTTTTATTTTTAAAAGAAGGAAGGGAAAGAAAAAAGAAAAAAAAGAGAAAAGAATGGGCGAAAGAAAAAGAATGAAAAAAAAAGGGTGACTGCACCCTGTTTTTTTGTTTGTAGATGTTTTCTTATTTTTTTTTATATTTTTTTTTTTCAAAATGAAAACGGGATGAAGCCGCTGGACTATCCAGTGAGCGCGAAAAGAAAGAAAAACACAAAAAAAAGAAACCGTTGTCTAAATTATATTTCGTTCCCTTCTGTAGGTGTATCCCTCCCCCCCCCCCCCCCCACCTTCCACTTTACTTGTCTAAAGATATTCCATGTCACATCCACTACCCAGACTTTAAATATAAAAAGGAGAGGGGGGGGAAGAAAGAGTGGGAGAACAACGCAAATGGATCCGTATCTAAGAGAGGCCAGCAGGTCACTGTCGAACACAGACATAGCGTTGGCTAACGCAGTGAAGTATATGAGTGATTTAAAAGTCAGTGGAATGGAGTCACCTGTAAGGTCCCCATTTAGAAGTGTCTCTGATGGGGTATCAGGAGCACAAATCGTGCGATCTTGTGAGGATGATACAAAGAGACTTTTACAGGAGTCCAGCGCGTTGAAGGCGTTGTTGTCAACTGGGATCCCAGAACCAGCACCGCACACACCAACCATTATACCTACTTTGATGGCCTCGCGCAACGAGGTCATATCAAAGACCATTGAGAATGCCATGTCAATGATGCCCGGGTGGTCCAGGCCCGACCCATGTGGCTCAGACCCCCTTCTTAACGAAGCGCTTCTTGAGGCGCTTTGCGTACGAAACGAAAACGGCATGTGGATCCCTGATCAGACTGTAATACACAATCGGCGCACTGCCCTCCGAGAAGCTTGGGAGGAACGCACAATAGAAAACATCAACAAGCTTTGCAAACAGGAAGTTTCTGCCAGGTTCGAAATCGAGAAAGCATGTGAATACGACTATGGCGGTCTAGAGAGGCTCGAAATGCAGACCAAGTCAGACAGGCTTGATTCCATCCTTGCCAGCGAAGCAGCACGAGGGAAGCAACGGCCCTTGCACCCGATCCCCTCCAACACCGTCGATACGCAGGACCTTACGAAATGGCTAATCGCCAAAAAGGGCTGGACGCCATACGATGCGGCTTCGTTCGCCAGCAAGCAGCGAATGGAAACAGACAACCCGCGCCCTCAGTGGGTTCGCATAGAAGAGCCCCTCCCAGACGGCACGTGCATCGCCCGTTGGGTGCAACAGTGAGGCACCATCATCGCTAGATACAATGTGTCCCCTTCCCACCTTTGTATATAACTTGTTTATTTCTTTCTTCTTTTTTTTTTTATTGGGAGCGAAAGATCGTGTAACGCTAGACGTATCCCTTCCATTGTTGTTTTCTCTTTTTTTTTTTTGTGAGATCTTGCGGCTGCTTGAAAGAACAATTCACTCACACTCTCTCCCCCCCCCGCTCAGGTCGCCGTCCCGAAATGAGGAAAGGCACACGCATGAGGAACGTGGGTAGCGAGGCAGAGAAGAAAAGACTGGCAGACAAGATCGCTGCAGTGGAAAGCCAGATGGGGAAGACATCGGGAGGGTTCGACAGCGGGATCACGGGGTACAAGGCAGGGACCAAGACGAAATGCAGCACGGGGGGGAAAGTGTGTGACAGCGCAAGGAAGAAGATCCACTCGGAGGAGGTGATTGTGCGGCGAGCGGATGGTGGAGTGAAGCTGGAGATCCTTCTAGAGCCTTGGAACGGCGCCCCGCCTGTGATGGTGCGGAGGGTTGTAGGGGCGAACCAAGCAGTGGTTCCTGCACTGCTGCAGAACGGTGAAACAGTGGCGGTCCTTGAGGAGCCTGGGTGGCGTCTTAGGCATCAGGAATTCGTGAAGATCAACCGATGGGGGGACGAACCGTGCTCGGGGTATATCCAGAAGATCCACCTGGACTCTGTTTCCATGATTAAGCACAACAAGTCCTGGGTTCACACCAAAGCCAAGCCTGACCTGCTCCCCAACTCCAAGATGCTCCGTGAGGACATCATCAAGGACACCCGTGGCTACCCCAAACGCGACCTCCGTTGGGAGTGGAACGGCAAGACCCTCTCCTGTCCTGTCCGCCTCACCGACGCTCGCGACACGCTCGACGGCCAGGTCATCGCGACACCACCAACTTACACAGATAAACGCCACTCCTCGGACTTGATCGCAGGTTTCCACCCCATGGCGCCCCCCAAGCAAGTGGTGGTTTGCCCCCGTTAGCATTCTCTACGTTGCAATGATGCCATTCATGTGAACCTTGCAGACCTGACGTGACATGTTTTTTTTTTTTTCCCCGGTCGGGAGAAGTACTCTCCAACCTGCTGGGACGCTAGTAGGAGCCATTGAAGGGTGCCTCTCGCCTGATGAGGACAGCACCTGGAGGAGTCGCGAGATATGTCCGAAACTGAGAGATACCTAGTACTCCCTTTTTAGGGCATGCGGCTTTCGTCTCAGGGAGCTTGCATGTTAATTTGAATTTTTTTTTTTTTTGCATTGTGTTGTACCTTGCCCATTCGCTTCAAACTGTACATGCCTTCGAAGTGAGCGCTTTTCTTCTTTATTTCCTCTTTTCTTGTTTTTTCTTTTCACAATACTCTTCTCCGCAACAGCATATCTCAGGGGGCAAAAAGAAGCCAGACGACGACCCCCTGCATCATGATGAAGGTCTGGCTTGTACTGGCGTGTGCAACTGTGTGCGCGTGTGAAGAGCTTGTGGGGTGGGGGTGCATGGGGGATGACTTAGAAGATGTTAACGCAAGGTGCGGTGCTGATATCAGCACGAAGAGCTGTGCAGAGTGGTGCGAGAAGACAGTAGGGTGCGCTGCGTGGGTGTACAGTACGGAAACGAAGTGCTGCGAGTTAAAGGCAGCTTGCAACACACGGCAAGCAGACGACATCTATGTGTCAGGCACCGTTGACATCCAGGACCTTTGGGACGCAGACTGTCCAGGTGAAGACATCTTCGTCAACGGTGTTTACCAAAAGAAGTGCGACATCACCCTCGACCACTGCCTACAGCGATGTGACACGACCGCTGGATGCGGCGCTGTGGTCCACAACTACGAAGAGAGCCCTTCCGGTGCCAAGGGGAAGTGGACAGACGGCTGTTGCTGGCTCAAAAAGTCCTGCACATCCCCCAAGAAGATGGATGGTAAACACGCTGTAGTGTTCCGACAAAAGGTTGAGAAGTTGAGCCTCTGGGACGCAGATTGCCCTGGCGAAGACGTCTTCATCAACGGCGTTTACCAGAAGAAATGCGACATCACCTTCGACCACTGCCTAGACAGGTGTGGAAGGACACCTGGTTGCAGCGCTGTCGTGTATAACTACGACGAGAACTACTCAGGCGACAAGGGGAAGTGGACAGACGGTTGCTGCTGGCTTAAGAAGTCCTGCAAGTCACCGAAGCCGATGGTGGGCAAGCACGCAGTTCTATTCCAGTTAAAACAACACCCCGAGCAAGGCCAGAAGGCAGAGGACGCGCAGCCAGTAAAGTTGCCGAAGAACGAATACGGGTCGGTGCAACTGACACAGCTCATCTTTGACCCACCGTTGGAATCTGATATCAAGAGCACGACAGCTCCCCAGGGAGAGAGCCCGCAAGGTGAAGGACCAGAGAAGCTGTTCGACAACAAGCACGACACTAAGTGGGTCGACTTTAGGTATGAATCTCTGTATATGCTAAGTCACACAGACACGCACCCGTGATCATAGAGCTGAACCGTGCAGTTGATGTACAATCGTACAAGTTGGTGATGGGAAACGACTCACCGGAACGCGACCCGATGGCTTGGAGGCTTTCGGGGTCAGAGAACGGGGTAGTGTGGGAGGAAATGTCCGAGGTGACGGAGGACGTGGGCATTGCAAGGCTCTCGGAGTCGAAAGCTTATGAGACGAAAGGGTCTTGGAAGTGGCTCAAATTTGAGGTTCTTTCCATCAGAGCACAGCCGGGCAAGGTGAAGGCAGTGTCGGTGGAAGCCACTGTCATCGATGGCATTGCGTGTGAAGGCGGCGATCTTGTTGTCAACGGATACTACCAAAGGGCATGCGGGATAGAGGAGTCGATGTGCCGGATGGTGTGCAGCAGGACGCTGTCGTGTTCCCTCTACACGTACGAGCTGGAGACGAAGTGCTGTGCTTTGAAAACGTCGTGCAGTGACCACCGGGAGCAATACGGGCGACACGTGTACATCGTGCGTCACACCCACTACCCGCAGCAGTACCCTGGCGGCAGATCGCCTGTCGAAACGATGAAAGACGCAATGGAGGGGCACGACCTCAATGACGTCAAGGAGGTCTTAGACCTACTGTCGAAGGTGTGCAACACAGTACCCCCAGTTACAATACTCAGGACCACGATCACGACGAGGTGATGAAGGCCGTTCTAGAATGGGCCGAGAGGGAAGAAGAAGACCTCCTCAACGCCAGCGAAGAGACCGAAAAAGAAACAGACTTTGTGCTGCCGTGGTTCGCACTGCCGAGGTACATTCCTTTCTTTAAATTCATTATTGAGAAGAAACTCCCTTTTTTTACAGGAAGCAAGCGCCCCGTGATCTGAATGTAATGCTACAAGAGCTTGAGATGCCAAGGAGGAACTAGTAGAAAAGAAAGGGAGAAAGTGTTGCTTCTCTGCTCAAAGAATGCGATACTTGTAGTACTTGAGTTACATTTAGCGTTTTACATCGTCAAACAACAAGCCTTTAGGCATGGATGTAGAGATTTTGTATGGGTTGCTGATCGCTGTCCTTTGCGTGCTGCTAGCGGCGCTGGTGACCCAATTGGCATACAGGCATGGACAACGAAGACTTGCGAGAGAAACAGCGGAACAATCTCCGCCCTTGGAGACAGTGGTGGTGAGCATTGCGAATGTTGAGGAATCGCAGGTTGTGAGGGTTCCAAGGGTTTGTATGAATTGTGGGGAATTTGTGCATCCAGCTTTGATCAGCGGACACCTTGAGGTGTGCCGGTTACGGCAGCAGCAACAACAGCAGCAGCAACAGCCGCAGACTACACAGCGCCCCCCCTCTCCTGCCTCCAGCTCTTCCTCCGAACAGCTTTCTAGTGATGACACCACATGTGTCATCTGCCTCTCCAAACGACGCACCGTTGCCTTCGTCCCTTGCGGGCACTGGACGTGCTGCAAAGCTTGTGCCAAGCAAGTTGAATGCTGCCCTTTGTGTCGAAACGACATCACCCAGTACCTCCTCGTCAGCGGCGAGACAGTCAACAAGGTATTAAAAAAGAAGAATATAAAGGTCAAGAAAATATAAATAGTGTCCTGTCTGCAGCCTCCAGATACACCACACCTTCTACACCTCACACAGAGAGGTGTGTAGAATACAGATGAAGATGCGAGAAGAGCGTAAGAAGGAAGAAGAAGAAGCTGGACTCGCACGGCAGGCATCTATAGTCAGCATGAAGGAGATACAAAGTGATGACGCGAAGTGCTGTGTGTGTCTAAAGAAGCCGCGGGAGGTATGGACTGGGGGGGTCTTCAAGTATTTTATTGTGCAGGTGGCGTTCTCTCCGTGCGGGCATTGGTCCACGTGCACAGACTGTGCTGAGGGGATAAAAAAGTGCCCCATTTGCAATACCGAGATAGCCAAGTCTCTCACCATTTATGCGTGACACCTATGCTTCCCTGCACTTGGCTGGTGATCGTGACGACAGAACGCGATGACACGAAAGCCTCAGCAAAGGGGATTGTGTTCAGCAGCTATTGGGCTTTTACCTTCAACCCGCATCTTTCGTTTTCTGTTCAGTTCGGATATTTATTACTTCTCATACCTCCTCTCTGCACCACAGACATCACAACAGGGAAAGCGGACAGGTTTACAGAATATGACCTGCGCCCAATTAAGATGTTGAGCAGTTTCACAGCCATCGAGGGGTCCTCCACGGGCGGGGGTCACAGCACATGGACCGTCTCCACGCAGCGGTTGCTTGCGGTGACACATTTTGGGACAGGGATCGTGAGCTGCGTCCTGACCGTCCTGCTCATGTTGGCTCTTGGGTGTGAAGGGCCAATTTACTGTTGGATAGTGTCGGTATTCGTGCCTTGCATGACAGCTCTTATGTGGAGTGCATGGATTCAAAACAAGGTGCTCCAAACCGTTGTGAAGCCGCATACCACGATCACTGAATACCTCAGACAAGTGAGCAGTGAAACAGCTTGGGGATTCATAGATGAGGTGCCTGAACTGTCCGAAGCTATGCCACAAGAGCTGCGAGAACTTACGCTCGTTGCTGATGTCTTTCGTGACAGGCTGCTTGAGCTCCTCCAGCTTGCGGTAGTCGACGGGAACCAAGGCGAGGTGGAGGAGGAAGATGAACACGACGATGCTATGGTAGGGGTCCGTCGCCAAGGCCGTGCCTGCATCTTCGAAGACGAAAGCTTCGAAGTAGCGTCACCCCATAACCTCATCGAGTCGCAGTCGCAGTCCATATCCTTCTCGAGAGGGGAGGTGAAACCCTCTTCAGACTTACTTTGCATCTCGCCTTTAGAAGCCTCTCTGACTCTCCCTTTCGCGGCCGGGTCTGTGAAGGGGAGGACGAATGCAAAAAAGCGCAATTCGATGAGCGGCTCGTCAGGTATGATGTAAAACTGCATTCAGAAATGTTTTTTTCCCCCTTCTAGGCCTCCCACTGCGCTGCGATAGTGAGCCGTCCGCTTCCACGTGGCGTACAGGAGACTCGGCGTTCCTTGCTATCAAGGTCTACTACGAGGACGCGACCGAGGTCCCTCTGCTCCACCACGGCGTCTTCGATTCGATAAAGGAGGTAGCGCGTGCGTACGGCGCAAGGATGGAGTGGTCTGGCGGCTCAGAAGTGGCGCTATATTGGATGGGTGGTGACGACGCGTTGCTGCGAGTGGTGTCATGCTCCAAGGGTATCTCTACCATGCTGTCCACGACAAGCACCGTTGGCGGTATTAAAAAGTTCAGATGGGGAGGTGGCATCGCTACGGGCGATTCTAGATTCGGCTCTCTTCGAGTAAAGTCACGCCTCGTTCAATCCTGCGTGCTGTCTGCAGGCAAGGACGAAGCATTTGAACTTGCTCGCTTCGCTCTTGAGATCTCCGCTTCTGTGCTAATGTACGAACGCGGGCTCAACAACCTCGGCCCTAACGTGGGTGCGTCGTCAGGGCCTGCTCTTGGGAAGGAGTCCGGCATGACACCTATTGCTGATGTTAGAGTAAGCTCTAACGGTAACACGCCTTTAAGAACCATCTGCTGTCTTGTAAATGAATCCCAAATACCAGCGCTGACTGATATATCAGCAGCTTTCAAGAGACAGGACTTCAGAGGTGCTACAGCAGTCTTAGAAGGACTTCTAGCGTTGCCTGAAAGTGAACGGGAAGGACTGCCTTTGGAGTGGTTGCGGAGAACAGCGCACGACTTGGGGCAGGTGGCCGTGGGAGGGATGAGCATGTCCAGAGTGAGCTCCATGATACACAAAACGATGAGCATGTCGCGTGCCGCAAGCATGATGGGCATGACAAGGACGCACACGGAGGGAAGTTTGGCCGAGCAGATCAGAGCAAGCCTCCCCGTTCAGTCTGTCTTGAAGAAACCGATGAGGGGGAGCGGGTCGCAGCTGAACTCAACTTTCGGACAATTCTCTCAGAACTCAAACGCGAGCCCCCCTGGAATGTCGAGCGACCAGGACTACGCCGCTGAGGAGGTAAACTCCTTAGAGGAGCTGGAAGCGTCGACTGCACCTTCATCACCCGATACGGATCTCGAAAGATTTGCAGCCCTCTTCTCGAACCACATTCTGACTCATCTACTCATAAGCACTCCAGGTGGGTGTTTCAAGAAGTCCACTCCTGAAGTCTTCACAGGATCTTCTGTGGTGAGCTGGCTTACGTCCACTTTCAGCGTGTCTGTGGATGTAGCCATAATGGTTGCAGAGATTCTGAGGTCCCGCGGGTTGTTTTATCCCTTGCAAGACAGGTGTAAGACGTTCATGAACGACTCAGCATCCTACTACAAGTTCCGACAAGCAACCTTAGAAGTGGCCTTGGAAAAGCTGCAAGAGACTGCAATAGAGGACTGGAAGGGCGGGATGCTACAGAAGCTCGTGCGTGACATCGAAGAGGACGAGGTGTTGAAGACACTGCCCGAGAGGCGCAAGACGACAGACAGGGTACGACGCCTGACCGTAGTCTCTAGAAACAAGCTCCAAGAAGAGCAAGACAAGGAGATTGCAAGGAGGAACCTGCACAAGAACATCTGGACTGCTGCCAAGCTGCTTGCCCTGATATTTAACTGCATCAACATCCCTCTTCATGTCGGCTTTGATGTACCCTTCACACTGTACATTGCAGTCCTTCAGTGGATTGTAGACGTGGCCGTGTACTGGGTGTCTATACTCGTCACTGCACGGTTTAACCTCAACTATCTAAAGACGAAAGCGTTTTTTTTCTCTCTAATAGCGTGTTTCCCTGTGGAGTTCGTAGCTGCAATGTGGGACCCAACGTACTTGTGGCTCTCGTACTTCAGGTTGAACAGGCTACTCCACGTTACAGCCTTTGGTGAATTGTTCGCAGAGTTCGTGAGTGTGCACCTCAGATCTGTGTCTACCATCAGGTTGCAAGCGTTGAAGTTGCTGCTGTTTTGCTTGTTTTTGCTGCATGTGGCAGCCGCCTCGATGCACTTTATCTTGTGGACGAGCAACATCGATTCCGCTGACAGCGGCGATCTGTACATGAATATACCGGACTTTCAAGGAAAGGACCTTGCAACGAGATACTTCTCCTGCCTGGACTGGGCTGTAAGGGCTATGTCGGGTTATGGCTGCAGATGGCCTGACACCGATGCGCAGACGCTTGTTGTCGGGGTGGTGCAGATATGCGGTGTTGCCGTCTGGGCCACTGTCATTGCCTATGTCACGGTACTCCTCGACTCCGCCAACCCAGCACAGAAAGAGTACGAACGTCTCATCGAACAGCTGAGAATCTGTTTGCGTGAACGAAAGCTACCAGAGTCCTTCAGAAACGAAATCAATGGGTATGCACCACTGAAAGCTAACAACACCGCAACACACAGATACGTGAGGTTCCTATGGGTGACCACAAGGACGTACCACGTGGGGCAGTACGACTTCCTCCTCAATAGCGACTCCATTAACACTTCGGGCGATGCGCTAGCATGGGGGCTCCCTTCAGAGCTGCGCTCTGCCTTTGCATACCACATGAACGAGCATGTGCTAGAGGGCATCCCGTTGCTGAAGAATGAGGCTAATGACAACTTCATTGCAGATGTTGTAAGCAAGCTGCGCCTGCGTGTGTACACACCCACGTCGGAGATCATCACACGTGGCGGGGAGGGCACTAACTTCTACATGATCATCAGGGGCAGTGTCGACATCTCACGCGATGGGCAGGCACTCGGCACCCTGTCAGAAGGGTCCTTCTTTGGGGAGCTATCGCTGCTGTATGGTGTGCCCAGCCCGTACACCATCACGGCGAGGACGTACTGCCAGCTATACGTTCTGAACCAGCAGGGTTTTGTGTGGGCAGCCGATAACTACCCGCACTGTTTGCAGGTTTGCTAAAAGAAAAGGGGGGGCGGGGGGAAAGAAAACAACCGCAGAAAGTGTTAGAGAGCGCAGACGAAGGGTTTGCGAAGTACATTGGTGGAGTCCCAGGGGCACCACCTGTAACACGGAGGGTATGCACACACACACACACACCACTTTATCTTTCCAGACATCGTCATTCAGTAAGAGACCTTCGCTGAGAAGACCTTCCCTGTTCATGTCGAGTGACGACTCTGTGAGCCTTGGAACCACGCTCACGAGCCATGACGGGGCAAGTAGTGTAGCACCCTCTAGCTGCTCGCCTGTTCCTGTCCCTGTGACGCGGAACCCCCTCGGACCACAGCGGCGGCCTACCTTCTGCGAGAATCTGCCTCAGTCTACTGCGTGCGTTGCGCAGTCGCAGTCGCAGTCGCAGTCGCAGTCCCAATCCCTCTCAGGACCTTTGCAGCAGACACGTGCCTCACGGGCCTCCGTCACATTCTCAGATTCGCCCTTCAAGCCGGGGCCTTTTTGATTCTCATTCTTTTTCGAGGCATCGGTATCTAAGCCGTAGCCAACATGTCTCTTGACATGTCTTATTTCTTCCTAAAAACTATTCGTTTAACGCAGTTTGTACCCTTTTTTTTATAGAGTTGAAGAAGAAAGGGATGGGGAGTGCTGAGGGATAGGGAGTGCTTGTGCCGACTCTTGAACAAACGCTTTTTCACTTTCCGTGCGTGAGCACGCTGAAAGGGAAGTGTAGCGAGGGGGAGCAGGAGAATTGGCTTTTTAAGGGTGGTCCTCACGTTGGGAGATGCCCTTAAGTATCGCGTTTTCTTTCTTTTTCTGTTTTGTTCCCTTCACAATTGCTGTTTCCCCTCTCTCGTCAAGTTTAGTATTATGTTTCTTTTTTTTTACCCCCCTACTGGGAAGCCGTTTAAAAGGTGCCTCTTGCCTGAAGAGGCCAACCCCCGGCATATCGTGAGATATGACCGAAGCGAGGTAATTTCCCTCACCATTACTTCTTCTTTCTGATTTTTGTTCCCCAAGGTTCCCCCAGGGGCCCGCAACGTATTCGGATTTCAAGGCAATTGCTGCCTAGAAAATGGTACACCAGGTACTGGGCTGTTATCTATGTATATCATGCGAGCTGTTATTTGTCTCCTTGATTTTTTTTTTTTTTTTTGCACTCTGAGTGTGTAGCAAGCCCTCTGGTTTTTTTTACCTTGATGATCTGTGTCCACCCCTTAGGTTACTGGTTAAGGACACGAAGAGACCACGAAGAGTCAGGCTTTGAAAAAAAGAAATTAACCCATAAAGGACCGCTATTTTTCGTCTAAAAAGTCGATTTTGAACTTTTCGTTCAATACCAAAATAAAATGGCGAGGGTGGAGTTAGAGGGTGTGTACCTATATTATTTTCACTACCCCATTTCTGGAGCGCGAAGCGGCCTGCATTTCAGCCCCAGACGCGCCCAAACTTTGGTGGTAGAGCAGCATTTGAGAGAAACAACTCTTGCAAAGGGCACATGCTATCTGGAGGTTCCATGGTTTCGGCAAGCAGCGCTTATTCAGCGTGCAGAGTGGGCTGGTTATTTTTTTTTCACCACTTATGGCCGTTCTTTGAACATAAGGTCCGAGGTGCCGCAGATATGCGACTTGTCCAATTTAAACGTATTTCTATATTCAAGTGGTTTTCAAGAGGTTTTCAGGTGGTTTTTTAAGGTGTCGTTAATGTGAAAAAATTCGAAACAGGGCACATTGCTACGTTGCAATCTCTGCACGAGAACATGGCCTGGGTGCGTTTTTTCTCTAATTTGTTGCACACAGTGCAATTCCGTGCCTTTTGCATCTTTTCAAGACACATTAAAGGTGCACCCTTGGCACGTGAAGGTGCACCCTTGGTACGTGAAGGTGCACCCTTGGCACGTGAAGGTGCACCCTGAGGGGTAGGTATCTCAGGCTCCGGCGGGGAACACTTGATGTGGGTGCCACCCTTTTGCGATGATGTTGTTTGACAAGATTTCTTTGCCACACACTTGCTGACACTGAATGGGTATTCTGGGAGCAATTTCCGGGTTTTCCTGATGGTCCCCATGCAGTGGAAATCTGCATTGTAAATCCGTATCAACAATGGTACAAGCGAAAGCAGTTGTCAAAGACAATCCAGTAATTCTGGTGCTGATATTCGGTGAGCTCTGCCTCTTTCCTCCGGGTGCCCGCGCCGGTACAAACAATCATGTTTAGAGTGTAACCGGTGTCTGATTTGCATTTTGAACCCATAACGCTTCCTCTTCTTCGGCTCATAAACAATGAACCCGACACGGCTTCTACAGCGTATGATGGTTCATCCACAGCAAGGTTTCGCTTGGGTACATACAGGGATGACCAAGAAGGAACCACAAGATTTATAAGATTGCGCCCGTTAGCCATTCTGTCTCCTTCTCCTCCACCAAGGGGCAACCCAAACCGCATTTAGCGCATTATTTTTAGGAGCCTGTTTCTTTCCATTACCGTTCTGAAATATTGTGAATATGGGGTATCTGTGAGTTCATCCTGTGCCCAGTAGACCTTAATATCTGTCTTGATTATGAGCCCTGTAAGTATCCAAAGGCCTCTATACCACTCGAATGGCTTGCTGCCCACCCCACGATAGCCTTTTAGAGCCGCAGGAGTGAAAAACAACTCAAGGTACAGGACAAGCCCCCTGCTGGAGGGCCGCCCTATCAAAAACAAAGGGAAAACCTCCAGCCCGTTGAGACCCACTACTGGTACACTTGGACCTGGTACCTTGCGAAATATCTTCCTCCCCACCTTCTCGATTTTGTCATCCCATTCCATATCCGGGATATCCCCATCATCCGGTGACACTGACCCTTCTTCAGAAGTACTTTCGGCACTACTCCTTATGGGGTGTAAAAAAAAAACAATGTCTGTGCCACTATTTTTTTTCTCCCCTTGCAGTTTGGATGCAAAAATTTACGGGCGATATAGCGTCAGTATAAAAAAAGTCGCGCAATAAGGCCCCTCTTTAAAGAGTGGGCATGCAGAGCACTAAAAATGCCTTAGCAGAATTTAAAAAAGTTTTTTTTTGGGTTAAAAAAAAAAAAAAAGAAGAAGAATAAAAAGACTTTTCAGCTGGGCAGAAAGAAAGGGTGGACCTTATGATAGATCTTGTAAGAACGAATCTCGCGGTTTGAAACCCCTTTGTTTTCTGAAAGGTTTTTAAGGTTTTTTTTTTTTTTTTTTTTTTTTTTTTTTTTTTTTTTTTTTTTTTTTTTTTTTTTTTATTTCCTCCTCTCCCGCTCTCTCTCTCTGTGTTTCCCTAAAAAAACACTACTCCGTATTCATGAATTACGCCCCTGTTAAGTTGCTTTTAAAAGAACTCTGGCGGCGATAGCATGTTAAGAGTTGAAGAGGGATTTAAAAAAGAAAAAAGAAAAAAAAAAGACGGGGGGGAAAGGGAGAAAATAAAATAAAAAGAAAGCGATAGTTAGAATCAAAATGTGCGTCTTTTTAAAGGTTTTTTTTGGGGGGGGGTTTTCCCTTAAGCTTTGCCTGTTTTTTTTCTTCTTCTATGTGTGTGTCGAAACACGCCTGCTTTACTTTTTATTTTATTTTTTTTTTTACACAGCACCACTTGTGGCCAATTGTTCACAATTTATTTTTACCCCTTTTCTCTCCTCGGTCTCCTTTTTCTTCTTTTTTTTTTCTTCCATCCGTTCATCGGTTTATTAATTTGTTACGTTGCAATCTGGGGTGGGGGGGGGTAGACTTCTTTCTCGACACTTTCTCTCGGAGGCCCTCTCTTTTTTTCTTTATTTATAAGGTTCGATCAAGAGATAGATTGAGACTCTTCAGGCGTCCTGCCACATACCGCAGGTACCCTTAAATGTCTCTTTTTTTTTTTTTTTTTTTTTTTTTTTATTTTCTTTCCTGTCCCTAGTCGTGGCAGCTTTCTCGTTCTTAATGCAGTGAAGGAAGATAAAAAAAAAAGGGGGAACAACGGGTGAATTGCAACATTTATCACCACTTTTTATGTTCCTTTCCTTTTCTTTCCAACAAATTTGTTACAATGAAGAGAATAAAAAGTTTGTGTATCTCCATTTAATCTGTCGACGGCAGGAAGAAAAAAAGTAAAAAGAAAAAGGGGGGGAAGAAAAGGGAGCAGAAAGAGAACGTGGTAAACAACGCAGCGAGATAAGAAAAGAAGAAAAAAATAGAAAACAAGGAAACGAAGTAGAAAAAACCTGTTCTTCTTTTTTTTTTTTTTTTTTTTTTTTTTTTTTTTTTGTGGTTCCATATCTCCCAGCACCCATCCAATTTTTGTTCTTCTTCTTTTTTTTTTTTTTTTTTTTTTTTTTTTATATTTTTTTTTATATTTTTCCCTTTTGGGTTAGGTGTAGAAAAAGAAAAAAAAGAAAGAAGAAGAAAAAAGAGGGAGATGCGCTCTGTACTGTTTAATTCCTTTAATGGGTGTCGTTGCTTGCTTCATCCCCCATCATAACGAATTATTTTCTTCTTCCCTTCGTTAAGCAAGCGGCTTTTTTTTCTTCTTCTTCTTTTTTTTTTTTCCTATTTGTAATTCGGATCGTGCCTTTTTATTTCCCATTTTTTTTTTTTTTTTGTTGTTGTTCACCTTACCTCCTGTTTCTTCGTTATTACTGCACCTCCGTTTGTTTTTTTTAAAGAAAGAAAGTGGGGGGTGAAAGAAAATGCCACCGAAGAAGAAACGGGCAGCCTCCGTGAGCAGCAGTGAGAGCAGCAGCACAGATTCGGCAGCATCCTCAGACGATACACAGTATTCAGTCTATGTGGTGGGGAATGTGAAGCTGCTATCAGGCCAAGCCGCGAGTCCTGCAGAAATACTTGACTTCCCTACTAAAGAGGCCTCGTTCACTGAGTTGGGTGTCACAGCACGGCAGTCAGCTGGCGGGTTAAAGCACATCGTGATCCTCGCGGATGATGGCCGTGTGTACGGCTGGGGCAGCAACAGCCACGGCCAGCTTGGGCTTGACCCCAAGAAGGTACCTTACTGCTACCAGTGGACCTTAATCAAGCAGCTCTCAAACAAGAAGGTTTCCAAGGTTTCCTGCGGTGCAAACCACACCCTTGCGCTCACCCAGCTCGGCATGGTATTCGCCTTTGGTGCGAACAACCACGGACAGCTCGGCACCACGCTCACCAAGATCATGCGCTTCGAACCCCAGACAGTCCCCAAGGTGTGCCTCGTGAAGGACATTGCAGGCGGCGGCGACGCTTCCTACGCAGTGGACAAGACAGGCGATCTCTTCATGTGGGGGCACAACAAGAACGGCATGTGCGGGGTGCCGGAGTTCGGGGGAACAGTAGTTGAAAAGCCCAAAAAGATACCCACCTTTGAGGAGCTAGGCAACGAGGTAGAGGCGGTGACCGCAGGCCCCTACCACGTGGTGGTCAGGTCGGGCGCGCAGATCTACACTTTCGGGTGCGGCGAGTACGGGAAGCTTGGCACAGGCGACATTTTCCCCCGCAAGGAACCCACAGAGGTCGAGGTGTCCTGGGAGAAGGGCGAGAGCGTACCTGACATCACGTGCTCCGGCTACGCAACACTGCTCCTCTCGCACACCGAGAAAAAGAATCAAATAGTATCCACGCTGCGCGGGTTCGGGAAACTGAGCGATGCCGGCGACGAGTCCATTCTGGAGCCACGCGAGATCCAAATCCCAACAACATCAAAGATCATTAAGACTGGGGCAGCAAAAGGGTGCCAGATGCTCATGACAGAAGAAGGAGAGCTCTATTCATGGGGGGCATCCGCACAAGGGTTGTTCCAGAAGCACGTTGAGGGCAGCAAGCGGACAGTCCCTCAGAGGGTAACTATGCTGGAGGGGAAGTTCGTGTCGGACTTCGTGATGGCACAGAACTTCACAATGATCTTCGTCAACGAGGGCAAATCGGAGAAGCGGGGCGACATGAACACAATCCCCGTGGTATGCACTGACCAGCCTAGCAACAACAATACAGTTCGGGCGGTACTACCAGAACCCTGGTTTTCCTAAAAAGAAGTTCACCTATGAGACCTGCAAGAAGAGGTTCGAGCTGTCATGCGAGGCGAACAAGTTGATCGACAATTGCAGCGAGGCATCGGTATGGAAGGAAAGGAAAATAAAAGGAAAACCAACAGTACGACGGCCCGACCAGAGAGGTTGTGGGCGCGAGCAACCTAAAGCTTGGTGATGAAATATCTTTGTGGGTGCAGAATGTCTGGGCATGGGCGACCATCCGGGAGTATGGATTGACAAAAAGAAAAAAAAAGGCCCTCGCACACAGGATCCACGAAGACAATAAGTTCACCGTCGAGTGGGAGCGGAATGACTGGAAACAGAATACTGCTGACATCGATCTCGAAAGCGAAAATGAAGATGTTGACTGTGAGAGCCCTAACAGGTGGACATATGGATTTTATTCGTATTGGGTATGCGAAAAAGGGACAAAAAGTAAGGGGGAATAGGATTCCGAGAGCTCATCATCAGAGAGCACCAGCAGCGACGACGATGAAGACGATGCGAGCAGTAATGCCGAGAGCGGCAAAAGCGATGAGGAACAAGAGAAGAGTAAAGACGATGAATCCCAAGAGGAAGAAAGCTCCCCTCCCGCCAAAAAGAAAAGGGGTAACTAAGGGGGGGTAGGGAAAATAAGGCTTCTTCTTTTTATCTCATTTATTAAGAAGTTAAACTGAAAGGCTCCCCTTTCCCCCCGTTTTTTTTTTCACCCCCCCCTTAGATTCGATACTGTAAAACAAAATACCCCGGAAGGATAAACTCCCGGAATCTTTTTTTTTCTCTTCGTTTTACAAATTTTTTTAGGGGGACAAGGAAAGAAAAGAGAGAGTCTTTAACAAAGAAAAAGATCCACCTTTAGATGACCTATTTTATTATGTGTGGAAAGGGTGCAGCACCAGTATGGATCTCGTTCAGAGGGAGGGAGGGGGGGGGGGGGGGGGGGGTGAAACAAGAAGATGTCTTCGAATGAGTGTTCGGTGACGGTGGCAGTGAGGGTGCGGCCCTTGAACGCGAGAGAGCTCTCCATGAAGAGCAAGGTGGTCGTGAAGCCAGAAACCACGCACGCTGCGTTGAAGCTAGAGAACGGGACCAACCCGCACAACTTTTGTTACGACCACATCTGGAACTCAATAGACCCCAAGGCCGACGACTTCGCCAGCCAGCAAACTGTTTACAACGATGTTGGCAAGAAGGTACTAGGCGCTGCCTTTCAAGGCTACAACGCCTGCATCTTCGCCTACGGCCAGACCGGCTCTGGGAAGACCTTCTGCATGATGGGCGTTCCTGAGAACCCCGACCTCCAGGGCGTCATCCCCCGCCTTTCTAAAGCAGTCTTCGAGAAGGTCAACGCGAAGGAAGCACCTCCCAACGGCGTCTCATCTGTCTCGTACCAGATCGAAGCCTCGTATTTGGAGATCTACCAAGAACGGGTGAAGTGCCTTCTCAACCCCAAAAAGGAGAACCTCAAAGTCAGAGAGCACCCCGTCACAGGGCCGTACGTTGAGGACCTCACAAAGCTCGTCGTTTCCGACTACGCTGAAGTGCTGCGACTGATCGAGGACGGGAGCGCAGTTCGGCAGGTACGTTGAAAAGTAAATGGGGAAAGAGAAAAACACTTAGGTTGCCGCCACCAACATGAACGACACCAGCTCGCGTTCCCACGCCATCTTCACGCTCATCCTGACCCAGACCAAGGTGTATCAGGAGGGCGGCGAAGGTAAGAAGCGTGTTGCCCACGACACAGTCAGCAAGATCAATCTCGTCGACCTTGCTGGGTCCGAACGAGCGAAGTCAACCGGCGCTACTGGTACACGGCTGGCGGAAGGTGCTCAGATTAACAAGTCCCTCACTACTCTCGGCTTGGTCATCTCCGGCTTGGCCGAGATGTCAAAGAGAAAGAAAGGAGCAGCAGCTCCCCATGTCCCCTTCAGAGACTCAACCCTCACTTGGCTCTTGAAGGACAACCTTGGCGGGAACTCCAAAACATTCATGATTTCGACCATCAGTCCCGCTGAGGTGAATCATGACGAGACTCTCTCCACACTGAGATACGCAGACCGTGCCAAGTCCATTGTGACCAAGGCAAAGGTTAATGAGGATCCCAATACTAAGCTCATCAGGCAACTGAGAGAAGAGGTATGCTGTGCTGCTGTATCCACTGTTCATCACAATCACAGCTCGCGAAGTATAAAATGAAGCTTGACGAATTTGAGAGTTCTAGCCGCCCCACATCGATCCCTACCACGATCCCAACCCTGCAGCAAGTCGAGGGCCGGTCGCTGCAGACACCGCGAGGGCTCCAGGAAGTCCCTCCAACGCCTAGGGGGGACGACGGAATGGCCACCCCGCGTGTCCCTCACGACTCACGCGAGGCAGCTATGATGAAAGAGAAGTTGGAAGCAATGGAAAAACTGATGATAGAGGCAGGCAAAACGATGGAAGAGAAGCAAGAGGCATCGATGAAGGAGGAAGTTGCTCGGCAAACTAACCTGCGGGAAATGGGCATCAAAACGGTGCATGCAGACTCAAAGCATCCACACCTTGTGAACATGATCTTGGATGGCTCGTGGATGATTCAGTTGCTCCCCCCAGACGAGGAGCTGACTGTGGGGACCGCAGAGAGCTGCGGCCTGACCCTGCATGAGGATGGTGTGTTGCCGGAGCATGCACTGGTGAAGTGCACGCAAGTCGACGAGACGTTCAAGGTGACCATCGAACCCATGTCCGACGAGGCCGTCATCGAAGTGCACGGGGACGGTGCCATGGTGGAGCCCGACAAAGAAACAAAGCAAGTAGCCCTCACACACGGGGATACCATTGATATAGGCGAGAACATTTTTAAGTTTGTTGACCCCTCGATATCGGCCGACAAGCGGGCGGAAAAGCGGAAGCACCAGCTGGAACTGCTGAAAGCGAACAGAGAGAAGGACACGGCCCTGGTCCTTGCAGAACAGGTATGTTTTTTTCTGTCGCCTCCGATTTCGTAATAAATAAACTATAGGCGCAGCCCGCAATAGTGGAGCATCAGGACCCTGTCATTGATGAGGATGAGCTGCGAAAGGAAATCAGAGCTGAGATCTTAGCGGAGCATGAAAAGAAGAGACTAGAAGAAGAGGCGCGGAAGGAGAAAGAACGTGAAGAAGCGGCCAAGGTTCAAGTGCCTATCTTGAAGCTGCACGAGATAAGCAACTCTGGACCGACTGCACTGAGGCAAATAGGCACGTCGCGTCTGCCAAAACCTGGCTCAGGGTTCCTGAAGCCTGCTGGAGGAAGTACGCAAGAAAACCCCCTATCAGCAAGAGGCCCTGCGTCTACTAAACAGGCAGCAGAGCAGGTTGTTCAGATATTCAAGCAAACGGTAGTGTTGGTAGGGGACGCAGGCGTGGGGAAGTCTTCGGTACGGAAGTGTTTGATGAAAGAGCCGTCTTTCTGGGAGAAGAAAGATCTCCCTACTGTAGCTCCGACGCTGGGCGTTGACCACGCTGAAGTGAAAGCCAATGTGCAGGGTTCGCAGGTGGTGATCTTGATCGAGGACACTTCGGGGAGCCTATTCTATTCAACTACAATGCCCTTCTGCATCCCCAGCCAGCGCTCTGTCGTTGGTGTGGTGTGGGATCTGTCAGACCGGTTTGACGAGGAAGCGATGAAGACATATGTCCACAATGCGCGGATGCACTCGCCTGGGTCAGCAATACTGCTGATCGGGACGCACAGAGACTCTTGCAGGGAGAGCGATGACGGGATACAGAAGTTACTGAACGTTGTTGAGCAGGCGGTGCACGCGAGCTTCGTGGGGTGCAAGTTCCTCGGCACCTTTGCAGTGTCATGCAAGCACCGCACTGTGCAGCATGAGGGAAAATCGTTGAAGTTTAAAGATTTCCTGAAGCTGATCGCGCAAGCCGCGCATGAAAGGTGTCTGCAAGACGTGAGCTTCCCCAACGGGAATGTACCGTCATCGGTGGTCACACTAGCTAGAAAGATCATTGAAATGCGGACACAGGGCTCGTGGATGGTCACTTCTACAGAATTCAAGGCGACCGCTTCATCTGCCGACTCGCGCTACCACTTCGACATACGTGAGCTCGGTAGGGTGACGAGCCTGCTTGACTCGTGGCGGGTGCTCCTCCACTACGGGGCGCACCCTACTCTCCGCAAGCAGGTCTTCACGGACCCCTTGTGGCTGTACGGCACCCTCAACGTCCTCAACACCTACAACCACTACTATTCTGAGAACTCCCTCTCCTACAGCGGCACAGGTATCCACAGCAACTCTAGGACCTTCACCATCTCCGAGCTCCCGTTCGTCCCATCAGATGCCTTTGCAAAAGACCCTACCAACTCCTTCACGAGGGGCATTCTCACGCTCCCCCTTGCAATGGTGTTGTTCAAGCACCAATTGTCTCTTATCAAGAGATCTGTGAAGGAAGTGTCGCACTGCATCCAGCTGCTGATGTACTTCGACCTCCTGTACCCCATCATCCCTGCGCAGGAAGGTGAAGCCATCCTCCCGACAAACGACCTCCCCGAGCAGCGCGGACAGGAAAATGAAACACCGATCTATCTGCTTCCCTCGCTCTTCACGCACCCCTTCCCTAGCGTGCTCACAGACGTCATGCCTGCACTCCTTAACGGCGGGCGGAAGAAGGTCGTGTTCGAGCCCACTATCCCCAACGGGCTGTTCAGCAGGCTGATGACTAGAATCGCAAGGTATGCATAAGCAACACAAAACAACAGCAACAGGTGTGTGAAGCGGCTGTACATCGGTAAGCTGGAGCACCTTACGCAGGACCCGTCGAAGAACATATTGTGGAAGACTGGTGGGTGGGTGCAGGACTCAGACACCTCCAGGCTGATGTTCTGGGTGAGCAAGAATGAGGTGCATCTGTGCACCAACGTCCCGTCAAGGGAGGGCCTGCCATGCAGAATGCTTATAGATGGCGTGGTGCAGTCCATCAAAAGCCTGGTGGCAGAACACCAGGGATGCAGAATAAAGGAGATGATGCCGTGCCCTGGTGGGTGCGAGGGTTGGGTCGAGGTCGTCGACGCTGCGGAAGTTAAATGCGAGAAGTGCAAAAGTGAATTTGAGAGGCGTGCTGTCCTCAATGCAGTGGGATGTCTGGGGAGGGGGAAGATGGAGGAATCGATGAGGTACTGCGAGGTAGTGTGCAAGGACGATGGAGAAAGGGTCGCGGAGTTCATGGACAAGATCGAGCAGTCAGACGTGGTAGAACCATCGCTGGAAGAGGTCAAAGAGGCAAGGGAGCTCATCCAGAGGACGCTGCCTGACTCAGAAGCACTCTCCTCTCACATCGAACATGTACAGCAGCTCCTTGCTAAGATAGACGCCTTTACCTCTGCAGGTGACACCTCTGCCGCAGGGGCCTTGGAGCGGGCCATGAATATCACCTCCACTCACAGCAAGCTCGTCTCTTCCGCACAAGCACTTGACCAGCTTCTTGAACTCCTCACCAACCCTCCACCCATCGCAGTCAGCACTAGTAGCGGGCTTGGCGGTGCAGGTGGCAAACTCGCTTCTTTCAAGCGGAACAAATGAAGCAAACAAAAGAGATATTCACGTATAACGGCTCTCTGTGTAAGTTAGCATGTTCGTTGAATAGATGAGCAAAGAAGAGAGAAACGAAGAAAGGGACTTGGTCACCGTTTTTTTCTTTTTTTTTTTCTATCTCCTTCCCCCCTTTCAGAAAGAAGGTTTCCCATCTCGTGTGTAGTCGTTCCCCTCCCACCTTTTTTTTTCCCTTCGTCTTGGTAAGATAGATTGATGGCAGTGAGGTTAGTGTGTACTTCAGATATGATAAGAAACAGACCCCCCCTTTTTTTAGAGATTATTTGCCTCGTGTGTGAAAGTATCGGTTTCCGTTTTTTTTTTCCCTCGTCCCCTATCCTTTTTCTCTTCTATATATACCCTCGTTTCTTTCTTGTTCAGCAGAGCCCACTGATGATTCATCGACTTTCCTTTTTTTTTTTTTTTTTTTTTTTTTTTTCGTTCTATTCATCCCCTAGAAAGAAACGACAAATGACCCAGGAGAAAAAGGGGGGGGGGGGGGGGAGGGGGGGGAGAACGTTCCAGAAGAAAGAAAGAAAAAAACAAAACAAAACAAAAAAAAGAACCCAGGAACCACCTTCATCTCATCTCTTTTCTGTTTTTTTTTTCTTTTTTTTTTATTCGAAAACCTCCCGTCTTTCCTCTCACTGGGGGGAAAAAGGAGGGGGAAGATAGTGTGCCTGCTTTTTTTTTTTTTTTTTCTTTCTTTTTTTCTCATATTCTCACACCCATTCCTCACCAACCTACAGAGGAGGACAATGAAACGCAGCGCGGACGAAGCGTGGGGGAGGCCGTCCTCAGCACCTGTAAAAGTAGAAAAAGTGGGGGATGGCTTATTAGTAAGGCAAAGACCGAGCACTGGTACTGCAACAGGGTCAGACGTAAGGGTGAAAAGGCGCCATATGCCTATGACAGGATTTAACATCGAAGGCATGCTAAAGCTGGAACAGCGGAAAAGGGGCTTTCACGAATTACTAGACAGCGGGCTGTCAGTGTTCTTGGGTTTTGACGTAGACCCAGTACCGCTTGAAGCGTACGGTGTCGAGACGATAGCAGACCTTGCAACGTGGGAACCGTACTTGCTGTGCCGTTCGCTTGTGGTGCTTGCTGGTGCAGAGGTCCCGACACCTACTGTGACAAGGGTCAACTACAACGTGCACCGTGCATTTGAAGCGCGGTTCGAGTCACATACATTGCACGAAATGCTTTCTCTTCCGATCACATCTCTTGTTTCCTTCGGTGAGCGGGCTGAACAAGACTTTAAGCTCTTTGACATCACCAGTATTCGAGACCTCGGAACATGGAAGTACGCGGAGTGGGCTCACTGCATCTACAATATCTCCGCTTACGAAAAGATCCGCACTCGTTCCCACCGCTATAGCACCGACAGCAGCCAGTCTATTTCCGGTGTTTAAGTAGAAGGAAAAAAAAAAAAAAAAAAGGCCTGTCGTTACAAAGAGGAGGCAGCTTACCGCCCCAAATAAAAAAGAATGCTGAGAAACTGGTGGCCTTTTTTTTTTTTTTTTTCCCCCTGCCCCGCCTTTTTTTTTTATTGTGTGTGATGGGGCAGAGAATGATGGGGGAGGGGAATCATTCCCACCAAAAGGCATGCAAAAAAAGCTCAATTGATAACCCGTGCCATGCGGCACCGGGTCTTCCATGGGTGGACATTTTTTTTCCCCCCCTCTTTTTTTCCCCTTCTTCTTTTTGTTGCCCCCCCCCCTTTTTTTTATCGAGATTTAAATGAGAAATCGGGGAAGTGTTTTTTTTTTTCTTCTTTTTTTTATGTTATTTTTCTTTTTTATTTTCTTTGCTATCCTTTTTTTTTTTTTATTATTTCTTCTTTCCCCTTCCATCTCTTCCTTCCTTCAATCCCATGAAGTGGTCGGTAACATGAACATACCCTACACAATCAACCATGTGGCGGTGGAAGCAGGTGCGAAGGAGCAATGCGTCGATGTAAGCATGAAGATCGACTTGGAGGTCCTTAAGGAGGACTATCTGTTGATACCGCTCTTGCAACAGAACGTGGCCATCCTTGACACTAACATCAAGGGCCCTGAGACAATGCACATGGCAGTGACGAGAGGTAGCCATACGCTGCTGGCAAACGGGAAGGGTGTCTACACCATAGACCTCAAGCTAGCTGTTCCTTACACGTCGGCCATCAAGCAGGGTGTCAGCATCCCGTGCCCTGAGTGCATTGACACCACGTGCGTCTTCACTGTTCCAGACGAGGAAGTCAAGCTTCATGTGAGCCCCAGTGTCGTTTCCCAGCAAAAGGACTCCATGATCACTGCCAAGCTCCCCCCCACGAAGGCCATCAACGTGAAGTGGACTTCGTCAGGGCCCTCCCTTGCTGCCACCCCGTTGAGCATGACAACCTTGACACCCCCCAGCACCCCAGGTGACCGAGTGTCCGAGAAGCCCGAAGAAAAGAAGCCCGAAAAAGAAAGAGTCATCACCTCCGGCCAAGAGATCCTCCACAGCATCGGTGGTGGTGTGTGCAGGTCACGCCTGTCGCAGACCTTCACAGTGACCAATGGCAACGTGGCATCCTTCCAGCTGAAGATCGGGAAGCACGGGTCTGCTTCCCTCAACGCAGGCAGGGACTGGATCAAGTCGCACTTGAAGGACGAAAACCTTGTTAAGATAATCTCGGCAGAGGGTGCCAACCTCCGCTCGTGGGACTACACAGATGACACAATCACCTTGAGCCTTGACTCCAACACAGAGGGCACCTGCTGCTTCGTGATAACCGCAGAGTACGACCTTTGCAGCACCTCTTGCCACTTGTACCTCCCGACATTCTCGCCGATCAACGTGAACAGGAACAAGGGTGCTATAGCCATCCAAGGTATGAGCGTCACCACACACCACACACCACAGGGCGCACTGCTGTCGAGATCATTGAGGGTGAGGCTAAGTACATCTCTAAGGTCGACGTTGCGGAGCTTCCGCCTGACTTGAAGAAGGAGTCGAATGTGCTGTTTGCTTTCAAATATCTAGTGTCGTGCTACAGGCTGTGCCTGGATGCCATCAAGCACGAGGACGTCGAGGTCATCATTGCGCTGTGCGAGTCTGCGACGTACAAGATCACCCACACAGGGGAGCAGCTGTTGTACGACCTGTCCTTCAACATAAAGAACACGCAGTGCCAGTACGCCAAGATCCTCCTCCCGCCGAGGGCATCGGTGTGGTCGGCGCTGGTGGGTGGCGAGACGGTGAAGCCCGCTGTGGATGGCTCTGGGAAGACGCTGCTGCCCCTCATTAAGGGGTCGGACGTGGCCTTTAATGCTACGCTGGTGTTCATCACACCAGCACCGGGCCTGCCGGCCGATAAGGGGAAGATAAACTCTCTGATGTTTACGTTGCCGACGATCGACCTGCCTATCACGCACTTGAGGACGGAGCTGTGGTTGCCGCAGACACACATCTACGCGGCCTTCGATGGGGCCATCGATGAGGTCAAGTACTTCAACGAGGCTGAGGTCCTGCGTGAGGTGCACAACGTGAACCAGTACCAGGCTAAGTTCTCGCACGCCGTGAGCAAGAGGAAGGCGCCCATGAACAGCAGGAGCCGCATGCGCAACAACCGCATGCCGCTCTCCAATGCGTACAACGCCCCACAGCAGGTCCAGCAGCTTAACCTTCAGATGCAGCAGCAGCAGCAGCAGATGCAGCAGCAGATGCAGCAGCAGCAGTACATGCCCCAACAGCAGATGATGATGCCTCAGCAGCAGCAGTACATGCCCCCTCAGCAGATGGCGACGAGGCAACAACTGCCTCATTCCAACATCATGATGAGGCAGATGGAGAGACGCAGCTCAATCTCAATGGCGTCCATTGATGAGGATGACTTGGATCTTGATGAGGAGGAAGACGAGGATGCACCTATGGGCGGGATGGCACAGGGGATCAAGCCCCTGAAGGTTTCCACGGACACCCTGAGGAAGGGGGCGTATGTCGGGGGAAGATGGGGGAAAAAGAAGAAGAAGAAAAAAAAATAGGAGGTACTTGTTTGAAAAGCTCCTGATCCCATCAGGGACAGTCCTCTCTCTTACCACAGAGACGTGCATGGCAGTGGTGGCTGAAGAACGTATGTTTTGTGTACTGGAGAATCAAGTGAAACAAACAAACAACAGGTACTGTTCAAAGTGACAAAGGCAAGAAGGGTTGCTGTATTCAGTAAAAGGGAGAAGGGGAAGAAAAAAAGAAAACACATCGGGAACGGGAAAACGAGAAGGAAAGAAGGAAAAAAGAAAAAGAAAAAAAAAAGAGAGAATATAGAGCTCACGCAGAAGCCAAGGAGAACAAAACCAAAAACAAACACACATAACAAAACTTCCTTCTAGCCAATAGTCTTTTGTTGAGCTTTTTCTTCTTCTTTTTTTTTTCCAAGTAATAATATCTTTTGAAATATACCCATTTCCTCCCATTTACCATAGGCCTTTTCCCATACCCTTCTCGTTTCCTTTCTGCACACCCAGGCTTTTTTTTTCCCCCTTTTTCTTTTTTATTGCTTTAAACGTCTTTTTTTCCTTTTATTCTTCTTCTTGGTGGTTTCTTTCTCCTCTTCCCCATTTTTTTTAAAGCACCAATAGCTTTTAGGCCCCCTTCCTTTTCTTATTCCCACCAAAGAACACCCCATGTTTTTTTTTTTTTGTTTTTCTTTTTCTTTTCCCATTCCTTTCTCCCCACTTAAAACAGAAAAAAAAGAAGTAAAAAAAAAGATTAAAAAAAAAAAAAAAAAGAAACTCCAATTCCTCCCCTTTTTTTTTTCCTTCTTTTTCTTTTCCTTGTTCTCTTCTTTAGCTTATTTTCTTTTCCTTATTTTTTTTTTTACCCCTTCTGTTTTTTCTGCTCGACACATTTCTCACCCCGTCTAAGAGGGGAGAGGGTGGGGGAAGAGAAAATAAAAATAAAGAAAAGATGGACTGCAGTTTAGGCCCGCTACGAGGGGATTCTATAGCATTCAGGGCGCATGAATACAGCAGCAATAAACAACATATTTTATATGTAATTCGAGTAGAGTGGGGGGCAGGATCGCCATGGTCAGTGAAGAAGAGGTACAGCGATTTCGAGCAGCTGCACAGGCAGCTGAACGACGTCTACGGCAAGCAACAGGTACCGGAACTCCCAAGAAAGAAGAAGATCCCAATTGGAGGTATGGCGACTGGATTCGTGGACCGAAGGATGGTGAAGCTTCAAATGTACTTGAGAAACATCATAGACCAAAGCGGCATTTGGTTCAAAATGAACAGCGACACCCAAGCAGCTGCATCGCAAGGCCCGATCAGTGCGACTCTTGGGATCAATGACATAATCTTCGAATTTTTGGAATTTGCAAGCAACGCAATTATGTCGAAGCCACAAACAGGTAAAAAGAAAATGAAAAAAAAAAAAAAAAAACCCACCACAGTGATTGAAGGAGAAGGTGTGACGGTAGTTTCGCCATCGGACCTCACAAAGCCAAACCCACAGATAAAGGTCCTCCCTATGATGTCTGGGGTTGAACTGGCTGCGTTGCAAGAGAAGCTGTCTGACGTGCCTCTCTTTGATGACGATGATAAACCTGACATTCTCAAAGCGGAGATGTCGGAGCTGCGGAGGAACGGGATGACCACCTACATCAACATCCTCCAGGCAAAGACCTTGGTCAAGGAGGCCTTTCTGTCCAACAACCGTCTCGACATCGCCCTGCACCTCGTCCCCTTGATACAAGACCCCCACAACTACCCCCAGCTGGTCGAGCTTATTGACTTTGACGCTCAGGTTGATGAAGTCACAGGAGCCTTCTCCGAACACATAAAACGGCGCCACAGGGAGTCACTGAACGCGACCTTGGCTGACCTCCAAAGCCCCCCTGTCCCAAGGAAACGTGGGATCACCGTGACTCCAATCGATGAATAGAAGAATAACGAAGAAGAAGAAAGTATGAATCTTTCCTTTCATTGTTCCCTCCCCTCCCCTTTTTCATGTTCGTGCATGATCCGTGTCCTTTTTTTTTTTTTTTTTTTATTATTATAAGGTATTCGAAAGAATTTTTTTACCCCCTCCCCCGGATAGACCGCGAAAAAAAATAACAGCGACGGGGGATGAAGAGGCATGGTAATGTACTAAAGCCGACCACACTCGTGGGTGCCTTGCTGTTGTTAGGTGTTGTGGTGCTGCTGTTTAACGGGTCGGCATTGGGTGTCGGGAGGAGGGTGGACCCATGCCCGGTGTGCAAGGATTGTAAGTGTCCGAAATATAAAGAAAGTCGAAAAGAAGAGCTTCCTGTGAGCGAACACGTGCACACTTCACTACCGCGCCTCGTCAAGACACAGGGGAAGGGCCTCACACAACTGGAGCGACTGTACAACGAAGAAGAGCAGAATTTCCTTGCGTACAACGCCGATGCTGCAAAAGCACAGCAAATCCGGGAAAAACATGGCGTCCTCAAGATAGCGGGTTTCACAAGGCTGTGGCCACCGCCCATCCACGCCAAGGGAGGGATGCAGTACCACGCACAGCATTTATACTCCAGGCTTGCCTCTTTAGGACACACCGTACATGTTTTCACAACAGGGAACCCTGGAAACCCTGTCACCCACTACTTTAAGGTTGACCTCAAAACACTGAAAGTCGAGAAGAGCAGTTCTGGGAACTCGAACCTTGTCGTGCATCAATGCCCTTCGAAGAGGTCGGGCAGCTACTCTGTAACATGGTACAAAAGCACTTTAGAGAAGTACCATGAGGTGGGGGAGAGCATAGGGGGCTGGGATGCCGCGCACTCAGAGAGCTGGGCCGGTGTCGCTAATGCACAGCAGCTTGGCGTGCCCTTGGTGGTGACGTGGCATGGCAGCATGATGGACTGGTTCAGAAATGAGATGAACTTGATAATACAAAACTTCAGGCTGAAGCACAACGCGCCATCGAAGTCAAACGTGGACCGGCTAAAGGGTTTGGGGGAGAGCGTTGCGTACGAAACCTACGCGCTGCAATCTGTCCCGCATCACATTACCATCTCGGACTCGGCAAGGGACGACCTTGTGGGCGTAGACCTCATCCCCACAGACAGGGTGCATCTTGTGTACAACGGTGTCAATGAGGAAAATTTCAAGCCAGATGCAGAAGCACGACCTGCATTCCTTTCAAAGCACAAGCTCAGCGATAGTGACTTTGTGGTTGGGTGCGGTGGAAGGCTTGCCCCTGAGAAGGGACACGGGCAGCTTGCCAGGGCCATGGCTTCTGTTTTAGAGGAACATCCTGGAATTGTGTTGATGGTAGCTGGGTCAGGCGCGGAGGGCAAGAAATATGAAAAACTGAAGGACAAAGGCCTCCGTGTGCACATGATAGGGATGCTGTCGCAGGTGGAGCTGGCGGAGTTCTACAACGCAATCGACGTATTCATCGATCCCTTTTGGCAGCACCACGGGCTCAACACTGTCATGATCGAGGCTTCTCTCACTGCAACACCCATCATTGCTACGAGGCTGGCCTCTGCAAAGACCACAATTCCTAACGACGCATTTGGCCTCACGTTTAATCTTGGCCTCAAGGAAGACCTCATAGCTGCCATCACCTACCTCAAGGATAACCCTGCGGAGTCTAAGCAAATCGGTATCAATCTCAGAAAGCGTGCGCTAAAGCTCTTCACCTCCACTGTCATGGCGCAGAAATACGAAAAGGTGCTTTATGATGCAGTGTTACACCCCCTGTCCCCTGCACACCAGTTGGATGGTGAGGTGGTGTGCAAGGACACCTACCCTGCGATGTGCTTCAGGTTACCTAAAAAAGATGAGTGAACCCTAACTATAGTGGAGTATTAATAATGGGGTGTTTTAAGAAAAGAAAAAGAAAAGGGAAACTCGTTTCCTTTCATCTTCCTAAGTCTCTATTAATCCACCACAGGCCACGTAGCAAGCTGCGTCCTAACGCATTATATGAGCGCGAGGTGCTGAGGGCGGGCTTGGAGACGCTGCAGCAGGATGAGAGAGAGAGAAAGGGCGCTACACTTCAAGAAGCTGCTCGAGGTACGATAGAGAGCTATTACAGGGTGTTGAAAGAGTTGGTGGTGTGGGAGGGCAGAGCAAAGCTGCGAGAAGCCCTGCGGCTTGAACGGGATAGTGCTGGCTGTGTTGAGATTTTCAAGAACAGTGAAGGGCACTTCAAACATAGATGCGAGTATCAAGGAGAGTCCGTAGACACAGCAGTCTCTCTCACTCTCCTCGATGGACCTCCTCAACCAATGGCTGTATGTTTCCTCTTCTCCAACGGAGGGCTGGTCTCCACCATGCAGACCACAGGACGTTTCATCGCAACGCCTTTATGCCGCATGACAACACTCAGGAGGATCTACCTTGCTGTGTGCTCTTCCCAGCCTCTGTTACCCCCCATTTGCAGTCTGTGGCTCTCTAAGCAACCACCACCTACAAGTACAACACACATTTCCTCTCCCCAGAGACCCACAGGCATCTCGTTGAATAAGGAACAACATAAGGCCTATAGTAGGTTTCTTGCTATGCAAGATGGACTGCTCAGCGTGCAGGGGCCACCTGGAACTGGGAAGTCTACTATGATAGCTGCTGCTGTGGCAGGTGAGGTAGTGTTGGGAAACGATGTTCTCGTATGTGCTGAAGGGAACAAACCAGTCCTGCAGCTGCTTGAAAAGTGGTGCGACATCAACGAGAATTTGGACAGCCCTACCGCAGGATATTGGTTGCAGAGCGAGTCTTCAGATGTTCCAGTCCCGAAGCGGCTGCTGCGGTACCGTGTGTCAGATGGTGCGCGGTTTATCGATGAATGGTGCAAGGTCGTCGCAGAGTATGCCGACAGATTGAGAAGTTTGAAGAGTATCACAGTGCCACAGCAGCAACTCGAAATGATTCTCGTCATGCTGGAGAAGTTGCTACCTGCAGGAGTGGCTGATGCTGCGAGGAAAACATGCTACTCGGGGCAGCTTGCTGACTGTGAGGACTTGCTGAGCGGCATAGTGATCAGCTTGCGTGAAGTGGACGCAGAAAATGTAGAAAGCACCATACTGGGACGCAATGAAGAACCCGGTAGAAAGAAGCGGAGGAGAACAGATGAAAAAGGGATCAGTATGTTCAGCACGTTGAGCAACAGCAACAGACTGCGAGCGGAAAAGGCTTTTAGGACGGTGATAATCGACGAAGCAGCTGCGTCAGTAGAGGGCCTCCTTGTGGTGGGTTTGGCTGCTGCAAAGGCTAGGAAGGTGATGCTGGTGGGTGACGACATGCAGCTGGCTGGTTGCTGCACGAGTAGAGCGTGCGAAGCAGCTGGGTTTGCCGAGTCTGTATTCCGGCGCTTTCTTGCGGAACCTAACATGCTCCTCACGCAATACAGAATGGACCCAAGCATTTTGCGTTTCCCAAACGCAGCTTTTTACAACAACACTCTACAGTCATCGAGCAACTACATAAGGCCCGACAGCACTCTGCTCGTGAGGCCGTACTGCGTTGTGCACGTGAAAGGGAAAGAGACACGTGACGAAAGTATGTCGTGGTCGAACAGCAGCGAGGCACGAGAAGCTGTCCAGCTTGCGGCGGCTCTTCAAGAGCGTGGTGTCTCAGACATTGTAGTGCTCACGTTCTATGCTGCACAGAAGCAATACCTTGAGTTTCTTTTTTCCCTCGAAGGCCTCACAGGAGTCTCCCTTCACACGGTCGACAGCTTTCAGGGCAGCGAGGCATCCTCTGTTATTATCTCTATGGTGCGCACTTCACATCCCGGCTTCGTGTCTGACTTCCGCAGGCTGAACGTTGCCCTCACAAGAGCGAAGCACTCCTTGTTCGTACTTTGTGACAGTAATGCTATGCTGCACAGCACGGGACACACAAGGGACTTGTTGCAAGATGCCAGCAACCGCAGTCTCTTGTTTACTTGCACAAGTAACTGCTTCGTTACTCCAAGAGGGGATGGTTTGAATCCAGGTTGTTGCTAAGTTCCATTGTGGACGGCTAAAAACGATAGCCCTCTTTCCATCGAGATGTGGTATCCAATAACAACCAGCTTTGAGGGGACAGGGTTTTCGATTGCATTTATCCATTTTTTCGGCACGTAATAGTTGAGTATCAATTGTTTTCATTATTCCTTCTTTCGGCTATCTCCCCCTTTTTTTTAACAAACAAATGCACAGGAGGGGTGGGGAATAATCAGTGTTTAAAAAAAAAGAAAAAAAAGCAAAAACAAAACAAAACAAAACAAAAGCAAAACAAAAGCAAAAACAGAAAAGGGAAATAGAACAAAACATACATAACGAAGAAAGAAAACTGGAATAAGAAAGAAGCAACGGAAAGAGCAGGAAGGAAGTAAGGAAGACGAAGGGAGCATGTCGGGGGTTACCTTAGAAAGTGTGAACCCTGCGGCTTGCACCGATATGGAGTGGCAGAATTTCAAGGAGGCGGCGTTGAAGAATGCTAGGGACCAGTCCGGGTACCTAAAGGCGCTTGCAAACGCATTGGAAATGCGGTTTTCTGGGGGCGAAAACAGCCGTATCACCGGACTTCTGCAGAGCCTTCTTGCAGACGACAAGCTAGTGAAGGCAACAACGCTGGTTTCGGTTGCAGGGAGAGTTCCCGATCCTAAGAAGGAGCTCCCAAGTGATTGCTTACAGCAAATCACAGAAGAATGTTCCCTCTCCGACAGGGCGCAAGTCTGCTTGTCCGTACTTTGCGCCTTTATCTCTCACCCTACTCTGCAGAGCATTGGTATTGCGTTCGGGAAGGCTATACTTGCTGGTAGCACTACGGAACCATTCATCTCAAGCCTCCCTGCTGATGTCAAATACTGCATTCTGCGCCACAGCGCTGCCTTTGGACTCAGCACCGCAGCACAGCAGGCCCTGCGGGCCGAACGCCATGAATTCGTGCCTCTCTTCGAACTTGTGGGCCCCGCCGCAGGCTCTAACGACGCATTCATATGCGAAGAGCTCTTCATGAGAGCAGCCCCTACCGCAGCTGACATCGCGGAATGCATCTCTATCATCCATACACGCAGGTGGGAACACAGGGCCTTCTGCAATCAGCTCAAAAGTGTCGTCAACGAGGGCTTCACCTGGATTGACATCCTCCGAGCCTATTCCAGCCTTTCCCACGTTGCACAAGATGCGAAGGTGTTCCTTGCTGTGTTTCAGGAGACCATGGACAGGAAGATGAACATCTCCATAGCGTGTGAGACTTCTGGCATCAAGCTCTCTCTACTCCTGAAGTTCTCCGCCGAGAGCATGGAGTGTGACTTTAACACGTACAGAGTGCAGGACTCAGCAGGCCTCCATGGCAATGAACCGTGGAAGTCGATCGATTACGTAGAGGCGCTCATCACCACCGTCAGCACGTCGACCGATGCGCATCACCTGAAGGAGGCCCTCGCGAAAGGGCCAATCGCGCATTGTCCAGGGGTGCTTCTGGTGTCGCTCTGCGAGGTGGAGAACCGCCCACGCCATTTCCAGGACATCCTCAGCAGCACGTTGTACGCAGTGCTCAAGGCATGCGACCCTCAGATCATACAAGCCATCAATTTGTCACCCGATACCATCCTCCAGGGACTAGAAGAACTGCGCTCAAAAGAGGCAGGCTACATTTCTCTACTAGCACCTGCTGTCCCCGTTATTGTGCTACACAAGCTGCTTGAAGCCTGCCGTGCACCGACTATCTTCATTGAGCTCCTAGCAGGGAGCTTTGAAAAGGACTTCGGGGGGACGTGGGAGTGGACACGGGGTGTTCTCAACAACATGATACCAATCAGGTAGCGCAATAACAAACAGCAACAATAAAACAACAACAGGTTAGAACAGCCGCTGATGGACGTGTTGGCCCAACTTCCGCAACATATCATTGCTAAGTTCCCCGAAGGAGTCGGGGCACCACAGGCTCCCCCGACCCCGCCGCCGCTGCCAGTGCAACCTGCGCCATTGGCGCTGCCTACCGAGGAGTGGCCTCAGAACATAGAGGAAGAGATCCAAGATTTCATGACGAAGCTGTTCAAAGAAGGTGCCGACGTAAACCAGCTGGTGTCGGTGATCAAGGGGTGGAAGGTGAACGGTCAGAATGAGTACCACTGTCTCGTTTACTCTTTGCTCAGGGAGTTAGCTTACATTAAAGATTTCCCAACGAGAGAACTGAGGCTGATGGCTTCGCTCTTTGGGAAGCTTGTGAAGGGTGACTTGCTGCTGAATGACAAGCTGTTGCACGCATTGCAGTACGTGTTGCATGTGTTGAAGTACTCCACAAACGAGAATGAGAGGGAGTTCTGCTTTATCGCTATGAACATTTACAGGCCCAAACTGAGTTCGTGGCCCAACTACTGTGAGAAGCTGAAAGAAGTGCCGCACCTAGAACAGCTGATGCCAGGCATTACGCTGGACATGTCGCCCGAGACGGCGAACCCTTCAGCGATCCACCAGCTGGATATCTCAACACTCACGAATAAGATGGACGAGGAGATCAACATTATAACGCCTCCCGCGCATATTATTGAGAAGACAGGCTTCATTGTCAACAACTTGGACCTTGCTAAGATGGAGCAGTCGATCGATGATCTGAAGGAGCTGATTACGCCCGAGTACTACCCATACTTCTCAAACTACCTTGTAAAGAAGAGGATTTCTCTGGAGCCCAACTTCCACAAGCTGTATCAAACCATGCTCGACACCATAAAGAGTAAGGAGCTTGATAACTATGTGCTTCAGGCTTCGTATATGGCTGTAAGGACGTTGCTGTCTAGTCAAAAGATCACTACCAACTCAAGCGAGAGGTCGCTGTTGAAGAACCTGGGTGGATGGATCGGGCTGCAGACGCTTGCAAGGAATAAATCCCTGCTTGCGAGAGAGCTCAATCTCCGAGATTTGCTGATGTCAGCCATGGAGCAGGGTAAGCTCATTGCTGTTGCTCCATTTGTATCGAAGATTCTTGAACACGCCGCCAGCTCGAAGGTGTTCCGTCCTCCCAACCCGTGGCTCATGGGCATTCTTGAGGTCATGGTTGACATCCACCAGCTCCCCGACATCAAGCTCACGCTAAAGTTCGAAGTCGAGGTGCTGTGCAAGTCGCTGGATTTGAAAATCAACGACCTCATCGATACAACAACGACAGGCAGGCGCCAGCAGCAGAGGACTAAACTCGAGGAGATGTGGTCGAAGCTCAGCCATAATAACAACTCTGATTTCCACATGCAGGTATGTTAAATGTCCATTTACCATCGTAACTCCCTTACCCCAGACCCAGCGAGTACCCACTCCCCCACAGCAGGAGTGGGGCCAACAGCAGGAGCCGCAGCAGCCACCTCCGCCACAACAGCAACAACAACAGCAACAGCAGCCACCGCAGCAGCAGCTGCAGCAGCCACAATCCCCTTCTCATCAGATGAAGCCACAGGCACAGGTATTTTACATGCCCATCAAAACAACATTATAGGAATGGTACCCTCGAGCCATGCAGCAAGCTCAAGCTACGCAGCCGTACCAGAGCAACCAGGCAACCTGGGACTCACAGCATAGAGTATGTACATTTGGTGTTGCTCAAAACTTCAGCAGGAGCTGCTTCCGAAACCCAAGCCAACTGGGCTCAGCATTGTCATTCCTCAGGAGTTCCTCATGAGCCCGCATGCAGAGATCATGAAAGAGGCAGTGATGATCGGTCTGCAGGAGTCCATCAAGAACCTGCAGGTATGTCGGAAGCTCACGGCCATTCATCACAGGAGACCCAGTCCCTCCCGCAGCGTGCCTCGACTGTCGCAATCAAAGCGACTGCCGAGTTGGTGTTCAAAGACTTCATCGTCGAGTCGGACGATATGCTAGTGTGCGAGGTATGTTCAGTCTTGTAATGCACACGAAACCACAGGCCGCAGAAGGGGTCGTGACCGTGCTGGCAAACCAACTTGCAATGGTGCAAGCAAAGGTATAGAACAAGACTTAACTCAGAGAAATCGCGCACAGGGGGGCCTCACGGGAACCATGACGCCAAAGATCATCGAGTGCCTGAAGAACGGGATGCCACCATACATACCGCAGGAGCAGTTTACAGATATCGCCAACAAGCTGACCACTGAGAATCTGCACCTTGGTGTCACGGTTATCTGTAACTCCGCTAAGGCGCTTGCTTTGGATGGCATGAAGCTTGAAATCGAGAAGCATCTCCGTGACAGGAACAACTTCAGGAGCCACGGCGGTTGGTCTGAAGGCATGAAAGCGGTTGATATCTTCAGAAGATTGATGCCCAACCCCACTCAGGTAGGCTCTCTGTTTCACATCAGCATTTCCTTAACAGACGCAGGTTGACATAGTTTCGAAGCTGAAGGATCCTCTGTTCCCGTTCCCGATGGTATGTTGTACCCATAATCGTTAGCAACCAACAGCTGCACATGCACCGAGAGCTTTACAAGTCGTTCAGAAACTTCGAGGACAGCTGCCTTGCTGAGCTTGAGGCCGTCTTCCTTGATATCGAGCAGAACCTCGACCTGCATTTCAAGGAGTCGCGAGAGCCACTTTCTCTCACTCAGCTAGAGTTCGGGCAGCAGAACTACACTGCACACCATGTACGGGTGAGGGACCTCGTGAAGAGCATTCCTGTTGTTTTAAAGAAGGTATGTACACTGTTAATGTCTTGCACCGTCACAGCTCTCTCTCGACGACATCTTGCGCATCGTTGCGTGGTCCTGCAAGAAAATGTTCAAGTACGCACTGGAGTCACCCCATCAGGAGATCGTTGTGTTCCTGACGGAGGTCTGTCTGTTCGTGCTTCAGGACGTCGTCAAGTCCCACCCCGAGGAGGTCAAGGCAGAGGCAACGACACAGTTCCTGAACTGCGAGAAGAGATGGTCGCTGAAGGACACCGCCAGGAACTTTATCGGCCTGAAGCTCATCGACATGACAAGGCTTGACGAGTGCCTGTCCAGGGAGCTCCGCAGTGCCAAGAACAATGTGATGGCATCCACTGTGGACTTCGTTAGGACTTTGGTGCAGAAGTGTGTCATCGACGAGAAGTTGGTGCCGCAATCCGATTTCAACCTGTCATTGAACTTCTTGCAGGAAGCCGTCAAGAAGCAGAGGGAAAGACTTGTGGTCAGGGTGCCCTCGCTGATTGCATACCAGCCCGATGGTAAGCCGTGGAGAGACAAGGTACTATCACTGTTCAACCAGCAGCTTGTGCTGTACGTTAAAAAGTGCCAAGGGGGCGACAAGCCTCAGGAGGAGACGCAGATTCTTACAAAGCTTCAAACCGCAGGCCTTCTTCACGAAAGCAATCTGGATAAGTTCCTGTCACTGCTGGTTGAGACGAGCGTTGAACATTTTTCAACGCTGGTGTACAAAGCGGGTCCTGTCAAGTACGAGAAGCAGGTCGGAGGGAAGCTCAAGACTGGCGGTCGCCCTGCAGCAACGCCCCCTAAGCCTCCTATCATGCTGGCAGACCAACCTGATCTGTTCAGAGGTGTTGATGCTTCCTGTGAGCTGATCTTCAGGCTGATCAAGGGCTGCTCTTGGAAAACACTGTCTGAAGACGGCACAGCTGGGTTACACCTTGTGAAGAAGGTTCTATCAGTGGTGACTGCTGTCCTTGTCAACAACCATGAGTTCCATGCAAGCCGCGGTTCAGCCGCCTGGATCAACACCATCGACAAAGAAGAACATGCGCAGCAGCAGTTCATGCAGCAACCCTACTTCCGACTGTTCTCGAATCTTCTCGGGAACCTCAGTTACATCATACCCAAGGGCCCCAACGAGCCGGAATTGCTCAAAGCGTTCCTGAACCACATTTGTGAGATGTTAAAAATGCTGATTCCTTCAAAGGTACCAGGATTTGCCTTCGCGTGGCTCGACGTCATCGCGCACCGTGTGCTGCTCCCGAAGCTCATTCAATACAACAGCGACGCGTACCTGCGCCTGCTGAGCGCCGCCATCGTCTATCTCTCTCCTGCTTTGAAAACAGCCGAATTCACCGAACCCCAAAGGCTGTTCTACAAGGGGTTGCTGAAGGTGTTCATGGTGATCAACCACGACTTCCCGACGTTCCTGTACAAGTATTTCGTACCGCTGTGCACTGTTATTCCGAGGAACTGTTTCCAGTTGAGGAATGTGGTGCTGTCAGCGAAGCCGAAGGGTGTGAGGCTCCCTGAGTACTGCCTCATGTACACGAAGGACGCAAAGGATATTAATGGGTTGCCATCGCCAAAGTTGGCAAGTGAGTATGTGGAAGCATTGATGACAGAGGGCGTGCTCGAGGTGGAGACATTCGATGGGATACTGCATGGGGGCGTAACGGGGAATGTGTGTGCAAAGGTTGTGGCGCAGATTATGAAAGAATCGTCAGACGGAGTTGAACCGGGGCCAGTGTACGATTTGAAGCTGATCAATGCGCTGGTGGCAAGGACAGCTACGGTTTGCACGGACAGCTCGATGTCCGCTGAGGAACGGCAGACGTGCACAAGGAACACCTTGTTGCTTGTAAGGGGGATGCTGGAACTGCTTCCTGTGGAAGGAAAGTACAATGTTGTGTCTTCGATGTGCAACCATCTGCGAGACGTAAACACCCACACCTACCACTTTGGGAACCTGCTCCTCGCTTTATTCGAAGACCAACAAGACGAGGTATGGGTTCGATTTTTCACGATTTTAAGTTTTTCGTTTTCCAGCTGCTTGTGCAAGAGCTAATTGCCTCTGTCCTGGTCGAACGAACGCTGGAACACACCACTCTCTTCTTGTGGGGTGTCCTTGGGACGCTGAGTGAACTGCTCCGAAATGAAAAGTATGGTCAAAGAAAAAAAAGAAAAAAAAGAAAAAAAAAAAAAAAAAAAAAAAAAAAAAACGAAAGGTACAATTTCTGGGAAAAGCCATTTTCCAACGCTACTCCGCAAATAAACCAATTCTTCAACGCCCTTCAGAAGGCATTCAAGAAACAACCGGGGCAAAAAACTGACGCCCAACCTAACTGATTTTTTTTTGTTTCACATAACTGTAATTTTTGTTTTCTTTTTCCCTTTTCTTCTGGGTAACGGGGGGGGTTGGGTAGATTTTGGTAACTTTTTCTTTTCCTTTCTTTCTTTTTTTTTTTTTTTTTTTCTGATGTTTTTGCTGAAGGAAAACAAGGGTGTTTTATTTTTTAAGTGCGAGAATGACAAATATGTTTGTTGGCCAACACGGCAACTAACAAAAATGTTACTTCTCATGTGTTAATATGGATATGAACGGGAGGACAAAGAAAGTGGAATGCCTACGATAATCATAGTGGGAAAAACTCACGTAAGTTTGGAAGGGGAAAAAAAATTTAAAAAAAAAAAAAAATAAAAAAAAAGTAATGGGTTGGGGTAGATCTATTTCTCGACACTAGTTTTTTTTCTTCTTCTTTCTTCTGTTCCCCCCTTGTTTTGTACAACCATTTTTTTCTTTTCTTCCACAATTTTATTCTCTTTTTTTTTTTTGATCGTGTAGCAAAATTTTGACGCCCAACGTGAACACTCCGGATCGCGCCGGTGATTGCACGCTCCTATGGTGTAGTGGTTAGCACTCTGGACCTTGAATCCAGCAGCCTGGGTTCAAACCCCAGTGGGAGTGCTTTTTGCTTTTGTCACAGCGATCTCAATTACATCAGTGTCTAGGTGATTACATTAATAGCGCCGCCGAGTGTCAGAGGCGCCTTAGCTCAGTTGGTTAGAGCGCACGCCTAGTAAGCGTGAGGTCGAGGGTTCAAATCCCTCAGGTGCCTTTTTTTTCAAGTTAAGTTCTTCTAAAGGGTGGTGTAAAAATGGGATGTTGTGTGAATAAGGAAAAAGACCGGAAGGTTCAGGAGAATGAAGTCAGCATTGTCGTGTTGAAGAGCGGCGATGCAAAGAAGCTTCGGATGCATCCCAGCAGCAAGAGTGAGTACGTCGCTTGCTTAGATGTATGTCATGACTGAATTAACCATAAACAAACAGAAAATACGAATTACACCCGGCACGCGGATGACGGTAGTCGGAAAGTTCGCAGTGTGTGCAAAGTACACATTGGTGAGGGTGCACGGTACAACAGGCTTTTTGAGGAAACGGCATCTGATTCCCGTGGATAACGTTGAAGCAATTCAGAAGCTGAAGAGAGAGGTCATGGTGGCGCTGTGGTGTTTAGTTGGGAAGGAAGTACCAAGCATGTGCTGTACCGGGGTAATCTCGATGCTTATGACCGAAGTGGTTCCTTGGTGGTTGCTGACCACTCCCGTGGACAAACGGCTCGAAGCAGGCCCTCAGTCTGGAGTAGATATCCAAGCCTGGCGACAGATCGTCGAGGCTACAGCAGTACTTCCTCCGCCCCTACCTCTCAAAGAACTCGGCAACTCCGAAGAAGAAGACGACGAGGATTACACACACCCTTTTACTGTAGACCCAGCTGCCATACCCGGTTGCCCCTTCTTTCTGTCTTAAAGTTTACACTTAACTATAATTAACTCTTCTCCCTCTCTCTCCTTTCTTTTTAAATTTTAATTAAAGATCTTTTTTTTCCATTCTCTTGTCATGTTAAAAGAAGAATGTTTACTTGATATAAATAAATGGTGTGAACCTTGACTCTCTCCCTCCCTCCCAACTTCAAGTTCACCGAAGCCTTCTCCTCACGGGTGTTCTTGTTTCTGCTTCTCTTCAGGGGTCCTCCTGCCCCACCCACCTAAACACACATGCTGTTTCTGAAGTATTCATTCAGGATGATCAGTACGTGGTCTCAGACCAACTTAATGCCAGTTCCATTTAGGTTACCAGCAGTCCCCTCCTTCTCACTCCTTCGTGTGAAATCCGTTTTTCATTCCCCGGGCAACTCCTCCCGTGCCGCTGTACCCTTTTCGGTGTCAGTGTCAGTGTGGCTCTGCTTGCAGCTTCTTCTGACAGTAAAATAATAGACTCTGCACCCCAAGCGATTTCCTCTTGCTGCAGCGAAACCTGCTCTGGAGATTTCCCCTTCTTTCTTTTTTGTTTTACAGCTTTTCTTCTTTTTTGTCTTTTCCATATGATTATTTTGCAGGGAGATAAAAAGAAACGAGAGAAAAAGAGTAACTTGAACTGGGAGGGGAAGAAATGTACCCTCTTCTTACCCTTTGCATACCCCTGCCGCCCTTTCTTTGAAATAAATCTCACCGAGGTCATGCTTTTGTAGCAGAAGCACAATGGCCACCCCCCTGGTGAATTAGTTGCCCGAACAGAAGAACATGGGAGTGTCAACTAACTCCAGGGGTTTTCCTTCTTCTTCTTTTAACAGAATAGAGATACTGCAACTTCTATAGGCACGTTAAAGAAAAAAGAAGATATAGCGCAATGCTGGGGGAACAACGAGGAGTTTAAAAAGAAAAGAAAAGGAATTGACGAATTATTCATTGTTTTGTGAACAACGGTTACAAACTTTTTTACCGTAGAAGAATGATTTTTGTAATGCATAACGCTGCCTTACATTCTTTTTGATAATTACAATAACATGCATCGATCCATTACCCGAGTAGCGTGCAGCATCCGGGTGCCAGATGTGCTTTCCCCATCTACTTTCATCATCTCCCTTTTCTGTGTTGCAGCTTTGCTATGACATACCCTTGCAAGGCCGGGTCTAGATCTTTATGTGCGCGAGCAGCCTCCTTTTGTGACCCCTCCACTTATTCTCTCTTTGCCTTCCCCATCTTGTCGCGTCGCACTTCCTGCTTTCATTTCTACAATTTTCTTCCCCCTCCCCCTTCTTTTAAAAGGGTGGCCCTCCAGGAAGGGGCTTGTCCTGCACCTTGAGTTTTTCCTCCGACATAAATCGGCATATACCTCACGGATCACATAGAGCAAGCCACGTGGTACCTTGCAAGGAATCTTTTCGTTTACACTTTTTTTTGTCTATTTTTCTTTATTTCACCTCTTCCCTACCTCATCGAGCAGTCTTTCTAAAGACCGACGTTCCAAAAAGGAAAAAGTAACACATAACATATTGCAAGCATCGCTTTCATCGGTGGGCCTCAGCACTTGAGACACATTTAGGCGTTTAAATTCTTTTCTTCCCTTTTCTCCAAGTACCCTTTCCCGCATTCTCCTACATTAGTCCTTAAGTAGTCTCTTTTCCCCCCCCATGTGTTTTCTACAGCAGAACGAGAATAATGTAACCCTTACGCTACCAGTCTATGATAACCATTTATCTCTTTTAGGCTTTGACGCCCTACTCCTGGTGGCCTAAGGGTTATGGAAAATGGCAGGGGGAAAAGAAAGATCATTACATCACCATCAGGAGGAGGGGGGATGCTGGGGACAATATGGGTGATACACACAATGTGCCTGGCCAGCGGGGTCATTGACTACCCCTTAGATGCCATGCCGAGGATGGAGCAGAGCTATGGCCAGCACGGGAGGGAGGGGGTTGTGTTGAATGACAAAGAACCCATCCGCATCAGCTGGTTTCTTCATAATTTAACGTGCACGGGAAGCGGGCGGTGTTTCTGCTCTGAGGCAGGCGACAAGGTGAATAACTTCCAAGGGACTGACTTCACGTGTAAGGAAGAAGACGTGTTGACCGCGGAGAAGGAGGAGTACCTCACGCTCATCATGGGTGAGGCAGTGGCCTTTCTCCAAAAGGCTATGCGCGTCCACCACGTGAATGGGCCTCTCAAAGGTGCGGCCCCAATATGCGGGATTCCTATGCCATCTGACCACTCGGACGTGAGGGGGGTCATGCTCCCAGCAGACCACCTTGTCACCGGTGTCCCAGAAACGGATTTCATCGTCTACGCCACTTCGGTTCCCTCTTCTAACCAGACGCAAGCCTGGGCTCTCTCTTGCCAGCTCGACCATCGTGAACGGCCCATCGTCGCTATGATCAACTTCGTCCCCGCCCTCCTCACCCCCGCCTCCAAGGTCACCGCACCCGCCGAACATACAAACTCTGTCAACACTGCCATCCATGAGCTCTTCCACGCCCTTGGCTACTCCGTGCAGTACTACACCTCCACAAGATGGTTCCCCACCTACCCCATCAAGGAAATCAACGGCAGACACTTCTTCACCGGTTCCAAGGTCCTCGAAAAAGCAAAAGAGCACTTTAACTGCTCCGAGCTCCAAGGCCTCGAACTCGAGAACCAAGGTGGGACCGGGACCATGCTCTCTCATTGGGAAAAGAGGATCCTCGGGAACGAAGCTATGACTGGTGCGCAGACAGATGAAGTGTCGGTGATTTCCGAGATGACCCTCGCCTACTTTGAGGACTCGGGTCTGTACAGCGTAGACTACAGCATGGCGGGGAAGCTGAGGTTCGGGAAAGACAAGGGCTGCTCGTTTGTGCAAGATCGCTGCGACAAGATTGAGCCAAGGTCTGATTTTTGCTTCCCGGAACCATCAGAGCCGTACAGGGAGCAGTGTACATCGTCGCTTCTGGCACATGGCCCGTGCATGGTGGCACAGTACAACGCCGACCTCGACCCGGAGTACCAGTACTTCAGCGACCCGAAGCGTGGAGGATATGTAACCTTTTCGGACTACTGCCCTTTCTACAGTGCGCTGACGCAATGCACGGATGAAGACACCCATGACACGTTGTGCCCGAAGTACATTACTGAGAGAGACTGCGTAGTAGTGAAGGGATGCGTGTGGGGGACAACCTGCGTGAGCATCAAGCACGTGGTGCAGGGTGAGTCCTTTGGTGCGTCATCAAGGTGCTTCAAGTCAGATGTGGTTGCGAAGGGATGGAAGATCAACAGTGCCAGCAGGTGTTTTGATGTGACATGTGCCGCAGACAGCGCGTCGTACTTGGTCCGCGTGGGGACACATGATGTGTACTGTGGGCAGAACAATGCAGTGGGCATCACACCGGAAGGCTTCTCAGGCGACTGGATCGGAAGCATTCCGTGTGAAGACCCTTCTTTGTTATGTGACGGGACTGTTAAGGTAGGCGAAGTGCCATCGCCGCCGCCAATGCCGGAGACCAATCCTCCCGGGAAGAACAATGAGATCGATGTGAAGGCGCTGCTTCCCGTGGTGGGTGGTGGTGTCGCAGTGGTTATAATCGCCTTTGTTCTCTATAGATGGTATGTCATAGCATAGGGACAGTTAAACACGTTACCATTAACTTACAGTGTCTGCAAGTCGAAGCAGAAAGAGCCAAAGGGTGCGATGAAGAAGAACACGCGTGAGTTTGTCATGCCGCCTGCCACTATTCAAACGCAGAAGCTAGATGACGTCGTAGTCATGGACACCATGGATGGCCAGCCACTGCAGTCTCCTCTGCTTCCTTCGGGTCAGGTTGCTTCTTAGTCTACTTTTGCTTTTCAGAGGGGATGGGTTGTTCCATTCTGTTGCTGCTGATTTGATGGTAGCGCTCTTTGCTTGATCATTTCCAAAGGGCCTTTGCCTGCAGGTTGGACACCCTCACAACATTAGTATGTTGATTAAATATAATGATCTGGTGGGAGAAATGGTTACGGTGTTCCTCCATTTTTTTTTAAAAACAAGAGTTCCCTTTCAACGACACCTTTTTTAAAGTTCTTTTTTTTTTTTTCCCCTTCACTTGGCGTAGTGCGTACTTTTCTACTCCAATTGTTTTTTAAAAAAAAAAGAGAACAGAAAAGCGACAAAGAATGGGGGGAAGGGGGGAAAAATAAAACGGTCAGTACATTAGTTCAGGAGGTCACTCCTTGTTTCTTTCTTTTTTTTTTTTTTTTTTTTTTTTTTGTTCTTCACTCTCTCTTCATTCCTTAAGCGAGGCATACCGATATCTAGGTAGTACCTACGCATTTTATGTTCACTTTTTACTGTGTGGTGCTAACTATAAAGAAAAAAAAGAAGAAAAAAAAAAGATGATTTACGAACTCCATCGGATTTTTGCATAGAAAGAAAGGAACCGAAACAGGAAGAATTTTTCTCTTTTTTTTTTTTTTCCCCCTTGTTTCGATCAGGGCTTCCTGTGAACACGGTAAAAGGGGGCATGTTGAGAGGTAAGGAAGAAAAACAAAGAACCATGACCATTACTGCGTCCAAAGCTTGATTTGACCTGCTGATTGTCGAAGCTATGTCGGTTCGGAGTGAACTTTTGTCCTCTCTTCTTGTTTGTTTTTGTTTCTGTTCTGTTTTCTCCATTCGATTTTGGGTCCAGTGTGAATGCGTGCCTTTCTCCCGCTCTCCCCAGGTACCCAGGTTCTTTTTTTTTTTTTTTTTTTTTTTTTGCTTGAACAAGAAGAACAATATATTGATAATGAATTGTTAATGCTAAAAAAGAGTAGTGGCAGCATTGCTGGGCTTATCCTTCTACAGGTCAACCCCCGCTGTGCATACAACATACAATCAACCGACTCTTTTTTTTTTTATGACATTTATCTTTATTCTATAATATAACTATTTGTGCAACTTGTGCCGAGCAAGCAACTTTCACAGCTTTTTTAAAGGTATTTTTAGCTCGTGCGAACAAAAGAAAACATGTAGTCATAAAGAGAACAACAAAGACATGTCATAAAAATATATATATTTTTTTTTCTCGCTAACACTTGCTTGTTTTTTTTTTTTTTTTTGGTTTTGTTTTTTTTGTTACTCTTGGGTGAGGGCGGTGGAAAAGAAAAATAGAATAATAATAACACAGGAGCAAGGAGAATTATCCACCGTTTTCCAAAGGAAAAGAAGAATAAGGAGGGGGAGGGGGAACATAACAGTCAAGGTGAACGCAATGAGACCTTTGGGTGCGAGCTCACACCAATTCCTTTGCGCAGAAGAAGCGAGGGTGATTACTTCACATATCTGGAGTAGTGCTTCTAATCTCCAGGAAATGCAAAGAAGAAGAGGAGAAAAGCCCTGCGAAGGCAAAAAAAATAAAAAAGAAGAAAACTAGTTCTGCCATTAGTATCGACAACAGAATTGTTAAACAAAAAGAATGGATTCTGATTGCGTCATAGTAGGGCACATCGAATGCCACGGTTTTTGTTTTTGTTTTTGTTTAACCCTTATGCGGCCGGGGGGGTCTAATTGATTTTTGGATTTTCTTGATTTTGGGCTCTTGTTGGCATGGATCGAACATACTGAAGTCTTGGGGTTATTTCTTGATTCGAGGTACGCATTTGAAAGATATTTGAAATCTGCGTTCATTCCACTAAGTATTTTGTCGCGAGGACCCTTTTTTCGCAACTCAAGGGTTGGGTGTTCTTTGTTCCTTAGGATGCACGCATTGATAATTGTTACACCAAGCATGTTATGAAACACTTTCGTGTACCACCGTTTCGATTTAACCTCTCTTCGGAATTTGGCAAGCCCCGCATCGCAGGCACCCCCCATGTGCCTATTTTAGAGATCAGCAAGATACGGGCGTTCGTATGTGACCTTTCGTCCGAGGGATTATCGAAACGTGTTCTTGAAACTGTTGCTTCGTCTACAGGTAAAGTAGATAAAAGGCGCACGTCTCGTCTGCGACCAAGCAAGGTAGACCAGACCAGACTTGTTCTGATATGTCATGCTACCTGCTTCCATGGCACTCACGTCGGGTGGATCCCTCCGGTTTTTTCGGACCGTTCCACAGCAGTGTATTCCCACTTCTCTCATTTCGCGGAAGAGCTGAACACTGCTATACCAATTGTAATGTAAGTGGTAACCTTTGTCCTCATATGCAGAGAGGAGCTTTCTTACAACAGCCTTCGGTGTTTCCCCTGCAAGTGTCGACCTCTGCCCTTCGTACACCATTATGTCGAGGCAGTACCGTGTGATGGAGGCTTCCTCTTCTTCAATATCTTCCTCTTCCTCTTGTTCTTCATCACCCCTCGTCAGAAGTAGGTGTCTCGTCATCGCTAAACAGGTCCAAAAAGCCTAAATGAGGCTGGGGGCTGCCCCCAATACGTTCGTTGTGTGCTGGCATGTTGATTTTAATAGGACTACAAATGGCCAAAAAAACACCCGTTTTTGGGGTGGCACCCGGTGTCTCGGTACCCCCTTTAGGGTTGAAGTTATGAAGTTTCAGATAAATACAAATAGCGCATTTAACGCAGATTTTATATAACTCGAGCCGGGTTTTCAAGGGTGGGAGTGAAAATAATATTTTACATTATGTCACTCCCAGCTTTATTTTTCACTCCCAGTTTACCTTGAAATTAGGCCCAGGAGTGAAATAATGTTCGAGCGTGAAATAATGTAACATTATTTCACTCCTGGGCCTAATTTCACCTATTTCGCCTATTTTTACAATGGGAAGGAAGCCGAAGGCAATGGGCAAAAAGGTGAAGGGTACAAAGGCAGAGGCGTCGAAGATCATGAACGCCAGCTTGCCATGAAAAGCACCAGCACTTACGAAGCAGAGTGGCAGCCGCTTTTGCTCTTTTCACAACTTCAGAACAACAAGATCGAAAAGCCCGACGGAAGACGAGTTAGTATAGTATTTCCAAGATATGAAGGACAATTTGGGCAAGTTACAGCAAGATCAACGCCATCATCCAACGAGACTTCGGTAAAAAAATGCAGAGCTTTCCCAGGGTTGCACTTCTTTTGAAGCGCTTTGAAGAAGGCCATGAGGTGAAAAAAGCTTCGGTGTTTAGTCAGGAACAAATGAAAGAGTATCTGGCAATGAAAATCAGCGACCCCTACAACATAGTGTGTCAGGCATATGCAGCTTGCATGTTTGCAGGACAAAAGAGTCACACAAACTGAAATTTAGCGACGACACCCTGTAACCCAAATCCCACTTTTCACCTGTTGTAACCCTGCAACCTCCCACCCTTTCAAACCCGGCTCTTGTTAAATAAACAACGTATTAGTGAAAATAAGAGCATTATTCCACTTGTGGTGGCAGGTTTAACTCGTAGCTTTTTACTTCACTCGCTTCGCTCGTGAACTAAGATCCCTACTCGTTAAACCCCCTGCCACCACGCGTGAAATAATGCTATCTTATTTTCACTTAATAAATAGCTATTAAATATCTTTCCATTCCATCTTTTTTCCGTGAAAACCGGTCCAAGACTTTGGTTTGAATGGACCCGAGAACACTACACCTATTATCTACTCAAATATGAGTAGTTGGCCGCATAAGGGTTAAACTTAAATTTTTTACCTCTCAGATCCTTATGCATAATTGATATCAATATTGTAGCTTTAACCTGTTCCCCTTTATCTGTGGAGTTGACGACAGAGGGAAAGATGACAGTCACCAGAATAGATAGTGTTGAAAAGAAAGTGAGGAGGGGAAAAAGGGGAAAATACACACGAAGGCAGAACCCGAACCGCTGTGCTGCCATGAATAAAAGAGGGTTTGCTTTTCTCGTCCCTCTCCCCCCTCACTGTTTCTTCTTCCCCCCCCCTATTTTATTCTTCTTTAGTCTATTATGCTCCACCACTGTGGCTTGATCTGGTACTTCGGGGGTATTCCCTTTTTTTTTTTTCCCTTTTCATCTGGACTTCCTTCTTCCTTCCTCCTTTCTTAAGGTCCAACAAATAGATTTGAACAGGACGAGCCGGGGGATGAAAAAGTGGCAACGTGTGAACTTGAGCACAACAATGGATATCCTAGAAGCATTCACGCAGGCTAGAGTGATGCATGCACGTGTGATTACAGGTGTCGAGAGTACGTTAGAGCAAAGAGGCCGTCTGCTTGGGTTCCAAGATGTAGCGCGATATATGGGGTTGGTTGGTAGTGGGGGAGAAGGTAGGTGGGGTCTCGTGAAGCATCTAGCTGATAAGCATCCTGTAAGCTATGCAGACGTGTGCAGGGTCGCAAGGGGTGTTGGTGTGGTCCGGACAGACGGACAGCGCGAGGCGTGCAAGACGATCGCGTCAGTGTTGAAGAAAGAGCCGTTTCTTATTGAGCAGATGCCGCATGACGACTTCCTGGCCACTCTCACAACCCTGCATCACTCCGGTACCCTGCCCTTTATCTCTCAGTTGTTCGTTAGTGAAGCTGTTCGCCGTCTCACCACTTACACTACACCACCCGCCTCCACCCTCGCCCTCACCACCCTTGTCCTCACTCAAAGCATTCCCCTTCTCACTCATCTTGAGGCACACCCCTCCCACGCCCTCCCGCTCACCCCCAGAGGATGCCTCGCCATCTTTCAGCTTGCCAGGAAGCACAACACCCCGAAGCTATCCCAAGCCTGCAAGCAATACCTATCTGAGGTGGACACCTCTCTCTTAACACTGGGCGATGCAGCTACGTGCCTGCTGGCATCTAGTCTCGCGAAGGGCAGCGCACGCGACTGTTTGAAGTTTTTAGAGCACATCGAGCGTTTGACCGGCGTGCACGCGATGGGTGATGGAATAGCTGAGAGGCTCCCCCGGCGCAAGAGGAAGGGTTTGGCTGTTTGGGGTCAGAAGCCAGGTGCGACCTCGCCTGTCTCACCACGAAAGGTGTCTGTTGGTGAAGCGGTGTTGCAGAGACGGGTGCTACAGGTGAGTGCGACAGGATGGGTGCTTGTGTTCCTCAAAGGACTGTTGAAATGGCGGTCGGTCATTGACAAGTCGAGGTTTCAGCCGATGATCGACTGGTGCGTCATGAAGGCGATGACGACGTCTTCAGAAGCACTGCGTGCAGGCACCTTGAATGGTGCGCGAAAGTTAGGCTGGTGGCACGCCCCTCTTCTGGAGCTGCAGGTGCAGCACTGCACTGCTTCCACACTGATTGAGACCTTGCACCTTGTTGCGAGGTTGCCGTCTTCTTCTAAAGGTGCTTACTACAGTGCCCTCCTTTCCCACGCCGATGAGTCCATCGGGACTCTCGTGTTCAAAGGGCCAAAATCTTTCATCCATCTGATTCACGTGCACCGCGACAGCCTGACGTACCTCACAGCGGATCACTCCCTGACACTCTCAAATCTTATCAAAGCCGCTTCTTCTTTCAAAGAGCCTACAGTGCCTCGCACATACTTGCGTCTCTTCCTAGCTGCTTCATATGGCAGACAGTACTTCCCGTATCTCGAAAGGATCGCAGCGCAGACAGGTGCTGTTGTGCAAACGCAGAGGTTCTTGAAGTCTTGCAAGCAAGCACCTCATCTGGGCCCTGTGATCATTGCCCTCAAGCAGCTAGGCCTCGACCCTCGGCACTGGCAAGTCCACAAGCAGCACGGTGGGTTAGATGCACGGAAGAATCCGTGGAAGCTTAAGAGAGCGGTGTAACTTTACAGTACTTTTTATTTTATTTTTAAATAAGAATTTTGTGGTCATGATAGGGCATTATGTCAAAGCTGAGCCTGACTTCAGAACCTGCAGAGCCTGATCAGAACTGTGCGCCTGAGGGCTTCCTGACAAGAGTGCAGCGAGAGAGGATCAGGAGATGGCTCGATAAGGTAGTGCCTCCGTCAGTTGGTACGGAACTGCCTGACCCGATGCAGTACTTGTGCGATCAGGGTGCCCTGAAACCCGGGAAGAAGAAGCGCATCAATCTCCATAAGGTGCTGCCAAAGAACGCCCCGTGCCCCGCTTGGTCTGCCTTTCCACCCGACCCCTTGGTGAACCTCTTCGATCCCATCCCTGACCCATCTTACACTCTACCCTACTCCGCTGACCGGTTGTGGCGGAAGGAGCTTAACGGCTGCGGCAGGGACAAGGACCTATGGTGCTGACACGTGCAGCCGGCCCGATCTCTCATCTATCTAACTTGATTTTTTTTTTATATCACTGTCAACCTAAGGTCATCGGAGACAAAAACAGTTAGGTGGTGGTCATTAAGATCATGGCCGACATTGAGCAGAGGGCGGCACACGTGCTGCTTGGGGTTTCCAAGAAACGGACTAAAAGAAAAGCTGTTTGTTTTGGGGCGTTGCGCGAGGAGCGGAGGTTGCCGCCTGTGGAGCCCAAGATACCGACAGAGACGATGAAGATGAAGGCATTTCGAGGGGGGAAGACGCCCCCGTTGCTGAAGAGGAGGGTAATGGTGCAGATGGGTATACGGGAGAAAGGTGAGCTGACGCAGGATGAGACATACTGGAGCGGGAAGGTGCAGCGGCCATACAACCTGTCAAATCGAATATACGAGGTTCCAAGGCCAGCCGCGGCGCAAAATGTAGAAAGCTGTATCATGAATCTAGGTGCTTTTGACTCTTCCACAGGTAAGATACCAAGGTCGCTGAAAAAGCTGTTGTCTAAAGGAGTGAACGTGACGGGACGCGAGCGTGCAACGACTGGAAACAGCGACAAGACAGTCCAACATGCAATCATCTCACAACATGCATCGGAGAGAGACCCCAACGACCCCCTGACTGCCATGGCAGTGCAGGACCTCATCCACCACTCTCGCATGACTGACGGTACGTCCAGGAAGTCTAAGAAGAACGACACCGCTGGACTCACCCACTACTACCCCCCTGGAATCCCCATCCAGGTCACTTTCGTTGGCCCTACTCTCCACAAGACCACCAGGCCCTTACAGGTACCTAAGTCGCATACATCTACAAAATTTGAGCTCCCGAACCCAATTGATTCGTGATAGCTTTCCAGCTATTCTTCTTTAAAAGACCTTAAAACAGGCCTGTTGTTTGGAAGCCCCCCCCCCCCCCCCCCCCCCCCCACTTCTCTTCTAACCAAAGAGAACAGAAAGTCGTGAATCAGTGATTTCTTTTGATTTCTTTCTTATATTTTTTTTCTGCTTCCTTGAGTGTGTTTTTTTCTGCTTGCCACACAGCGCTTTGACGTTGTTTTAGCATGAGGCTACTTCTTCGTCTGCGTTATGAATGGATGATATGGATGATAGGCTTTCTTACACACGCAGCAAACATGACCACACCCACTCCGTGGATCGTCGAGTACCTATGGGTCAGTGGCAAGAACACTTATACCGATCTCCGATCGAAGTACAAGACGATGACAGGCATCAGCATCACAGCTGCCACCGTCGCTGACATGCCGGTGTGGAACTTCGACGGGTCGTCGACAAACCAGCACAGGGGGAACAACACAGAGATCATCATCAAGCCAGTGGCGCTGTACGACCACCCGTTCTTGGACAACGCGAAGGCGTGCCTGTGCGAGTGCTACTACCCAGACGGGACGCCAGAGAAGGCGAACACGCGAAAGATTGCAAACGACATCTTCGAAAAGAGCCTTGAGCAGGTGCCCATGTTCGGGTTGGAACAGGAGTACTTCATTTTCAAGAACGGAAAACCGTTCATGTGGCCGGAGAATGGGTTCCCCGCTGCGCAAGGGGACTACTACTGCGGGAACGGCACACAGGTGTGCGGGAGGGAGATTGCACTGGAACACTACCAGGCCTGCCTCAGGGTCGGGCTGAAGATTTCAGGGGTGAACGCAGAAGTGGCACCTTCGCAGTGGGAGTACCAGGTCGGGCCGTGTATTGGGATTGAGAGCGGCGACCACATGGTGATGTCGAGGTGGGTTTTCCAGAAGATCGCTGAGAAGTACGGGTTGGACATCAACTACGACCCGAAACCGATCAAGGGTGACTGGAACGGGTCTGGGTGCCACATGAACTTCTCGACGAAGAAGATGAGGGAAGATGGAGGTCTTGATGAGATTTACAAGGCGTGTGAGCGTCTTGGGGAGACGTTTCTGGAGGACGTGAAGTTTTACGGTGGTGACAACAACCAGAGAATGACTGGGATCCATGAGACATCGAAGCTCTCTGAGTTCACTCACGGCGTGGGCACTAGGCACACGTCCGTCCGTATCGGGAACGACGTTGCGAAGGCAGGGAAGGGCTACTTCGAAGACCGCCGCCCGGGGTCCAACATCGATCCCTACATTGCCACAGTTCGTCTTTACGCTTCCTCTATGGGCTACGAAGGTCCTTCCTCTTCTGTCATTGAACCACAGTCGTGGTGGGCGACCCTTGAGGCTGAGGCAAATGCTAAGAAGAAATAGGTTGTTGAAACACCCAGATCACTTTCCTTTTTAAAAAGGAAACTAACATTTTTCCCTCTTCCTTACGCACAAGAAACAGAAGGGCAAATGGTATTGAGGTCTCTCCTTTATTTTTTTTTAAGGCGAGGAGAGCGAAGAAAAATGAAGCTTAAAAACAGTCCCTGCACAGCTTCACTAGCGGTTGGTGTGCGGTGTGATGCTTTGAGTATCTCGGCAAATAAGAAAAAAAGAACTAAAAGGAAAGGGATATTGTATTATTGCCCCGGTTTTTCTTGTCTGTTTTCGGGCTTTGCCAGCATTCTTTTTTCCCCTTTACATAATAAGAGCCTCGAAGCGTTTCTATTAGTTTATTTTGTTCTTCATTACCCAGAACACGAAACTGTTCCCTCCGATATTTACACCCCCCTCTCTTTTTTTTTTCCTTCGGGCTCAGTTTCTTTTTTCTTTCTAACCTTTTTGCTCCCTATAAAGCTTTTTTCCTGCACTCCTACCCGTTTTCTTGTTCCTCTCTATTTATTTTGCTTTTTATTCTTTGAAAACAACAGCTCTCCGTTCTCACAGGCAGCCAAAGATGTTGAGCGATGCCGAAGGTGCGGACATTGATCACTGTGCTACTGGGTGTGGGCGTGTTGTTGATGATGTTCAACTTGAAGGCGGCGTCACTGAGAAGGGAAAGTCTGAGGAAGCAATTAGAGACAAGATTGCAAGAAACAACAGTTGATGAGGTTTCTGTCGGTGTGGTGTCCGACTTACAGTACGCAGATAGAGATGACGGTTACGACTACAGTGGCGTGCACAAAAGAACCTTCCGTCGTGGGCTTGAGGTGTTGCGCACATCAATGGAGCAGTGGGGGCTTGACCCAAGCATTCAGTATGCGCTCAACCTAGGTGACCTCTTAGATGGCTGGAACCACCGTGCAGGGCAGCTAGCGACTGCGCTGGTCGAGGTGAACACTGTCATGTCCACCGGCGGCATCAAGTGGATACACAACCAAGGCAACCATGAGTTCTACAACAGCCAGTTCGCTGCTCTGCAGGACCTCCCCAAGACAACCGACCTCTCGGACCGTTGGACCATCATCTCCCTCAACTCCTACGCTGTCAGCGTTCTCCTTCCCGACCAGCAGAGCCAACGGTACCAAACCGCCAGGAGCCTCCTCATGGAAAAGAATCCAAATCTCAAGCAAGGTAATATGACACCAGGTGCATCAGTCTGGCTTGCAGGTCTTGAAGGCCTCGACAAGCGCTACACCCCAGTTAACGGCGGGCTTGGCATGGGACAGCTCTTCTGGCTTAGCACCCAACTCCGAAAAGCACGGCAGGAAGGCCGCTACGTAGTTATTGCCACACACGTCCCGCTGCACCCCATTGCGTGCCAAGGGGAGGACCTTGCTTGGGACTACCGGCAGGCCTTGAACGTAATCTCAACAGAAGGCCGTGGTGTCGTGGCACTCGTGCTGTCTGGTCACGACCACCAAGGAGGCATGTCCACCCTGGGCAACACTCCGTTCATCACTGTTCCTTCTCAGCTAGAGAACCCTTCCTTCGTGTCTGTCACGATTAGCTTGAAGGCATCTCTAACACGTGCCACAGTCACGCTGAAGGGTCTCCTTGAAGGAGACGGCGAGTACAGTATAAAAAGAGAACCTGCAGGCCCTCTGTTGAAAGACCTGCCAGGCGGGTTGTAAAACTCATTAGAGATTCTTGGAAGGATCCAAAGATCATTTTTTGTACTGGAAAAACCATTTTAAATGTAACTCGAGCTCTTTTACTGCAAGCCAATCACCTCATACAAGCGCCATGAAGCTCCGTCTGTTTAAGCTTGACTCGTTTGCCGAGAAGGTGTTTTCGGGGAACCCTGCCTGTGTAGTGCCATTGGATGGTGCGGAGTGGCTTTCTGAAGATGTGATGCAGCAGGTGGCGAGCGAGAACAATGCTACAGCGACAGCGTTTTACAAGAGCGCAGGTGAAGGGTGTTATGATATCAGGTGGTTCACTCCGTGTAAGGAGGTGAAGCTTTGCGGACACGCCACACTGGCAACGGGGTACGTGCTGTTCAACATAATGGGCGTGAAGGAAGACGTGCTGAGATTGAACTCTTTGTCGGGTCCTCTGACTGTGGTTCGTGCTGGTGATAAGTTCACACTTGACTTCCCTGGGAAGATTTCAGAGTCATTGGCAAGCTACCCCCAAGAGCTGCAAGAGGCCTTCGGTATCTCCATCAAGGAAGTCATGGCTGACGACGACTTCCTTGTGGTATGCGAGTCCGAAGAGGAGTTGAAGAGCATGACCCCCGACATGAACCTCCTCATGCAGCTCCCCAGAAGGGGCGTCGCCGTATCAGCCCCCTCACAAGAGGAGGGCATCGATTTCTCCCTCAGATTTTTCGCGCCCAAGTATGGCATCCCTGAAGACTCCGTCACAGGTTCCGCGTTCGCACGCGCCGCACCCTACTGGGCAGCCAAGATGGGGAAGGCAACGCTGGAGGGGAAACAGCACTCGAAGCGATCTGGGTTGGTTACCTGCACGGTAGATGGTGAGAGAGTCCTGTTGACAGGCAATGCTGTCTTATACATGACAGCTGAGATTGAGATTTAACTACGTGCGCCCAGTGGGTAGGTGCGGCACAGAGTTTTTTGTTTCCATAGAATGAGAAAATGAAAAAGATGTTCACCTAACCGACAGGAAAATGAAGGCCACACATAAAGCTACAGTGCTGGCCGCAGTCCTGGCGAGTCTGGCGATGTTCTTCTGGGGGTTCATCCTGCCACGGGAGGTGACCACCTTGAGAGCGCCGCCATCAGATGCGACACGTCTGTGGAGGTCTTGGTACGGCGACAGGAAGGTTGTAATGATAATTGTTGATGCGCTGCGGTGGGACATGCGGAACATGCCCAGCCTGGGGGGACGGGGGTGGCAGTTAATGTCAGAGGCGCCTACCACAACCAGCCAGAGACTGAAGTCTATGACAACAGGAGGGATACCCGCCTTCATGGAAATCGCATCAGCTTTCGATTCTGATGAGGTTGTGCAGGACAACATCATTACGCAGTTGCTCAGCCACAACAAGGCGGCCTCTGTATACGGTGACGACACGTGGCTATCTCTGTACCCCTCAGCGCTGTGGTCTCATACTGCTGTCTTCCCTTCCTTCAATGTGTGGGACCTCGATACGGTAGACGACGGCATCGGCAGAGCCCTCCCAGAGGTCCTCGATGACGACTTCACTGTGATCCACTTCTTGGGGATCGATCATGCAGGGCACAGGTATGGCCCGCGGCACCCTGAGATGGAGAGGAAGATCCGGGAGACCGATGAAAAGCTTGCACAGATCTTTGAACAGGTTGAGCGATCAGGCAGTCCTACGGTGGTGTGGGTGCTGGGTGACCATGGGATGACTGATGATGGCCAGCATGGTGGTGGCACTGAATTAGAGGTGCAAACAGTACTGCACCAGTCAGTGTATCCAAACAGCGGGCTTCAAGAAGACGGTCGTCCAGACATGATAATAGAACAAGTGGAGTTAGTGCCCACAATCGCGACTTTTCTAGGCATCCCTGTGCCCTACGGAAACATAGGAAGAGTCAACAGGCAGCTCATCAAGCAGGCGTGCCTGTCTTGCGACGACCCTGTCGAGGAGCTCATGAGGTACCTCACTGTGTTGGATGCCAACGTGAAGCAGGTCATGAAGTACCTTTCGTCTGAAATGAATGTGCAGGCGTTGAAAGTGGAGGCTGAGGCCGCAGCGGGGAGACTGCGACGCCTGCTTGCATCACATGAAGAAGACCCCCAGAGCGAGATGGGGAGGAGAGTATTTCTCGCGGAAGGCGAGGCAGTTGCAGGTATCTTTGAGCGCGTTATCAACGGGGCCGCGAGCAGCGCTAGGCAGGAGTGGGCGTCTATGGTACCGGAAAGGATGTACCTTGCCGTGATGGGTGCAGCTCTTGCGGCATTTCTTGTGTGCACCAGTATGACGGATCCATGCGGGTGGCTCCTGCTAGCCCCTGTGGTACATGCGTTGATGCTGACCTCGAACAGCTACGTGGTGTGCGAAGATGCGGTCTGCCCTTACATTTTAACGTCTCTCTTGATATGGTTCGCCTGCCGTCACAGGTCGGTTGCCTTCATGATAGCTGCCGTATGTTCGTACGCTCTCCCGCTTGTGGTCAGCAGGAGCACTCGTAGCTTTGGTACCCATGTCCTGAAGCCATCGTTGCCCATCCACGATCTGCACTCGCCTCTTGAACTGCTGTACACGGTAGTCTTGCCGGTGGCGGCGGCTGGCTACTACACAAAGACGTCGTCGTACTTCTCGTGGGGGTGCCTCGTGCTGCGGGCTGCTCTGAGGGTGGCGGGTATTGCTGGGGTATGGGTGCAGACCATGTCATGGGTGTGCTTTGCTTGCAGTCTTTACGAACGGAACTTTTGGTGCGCTGCTGGATTATTTAGCGGGCCGCGTGGCATACCTGCATGGTGCCTGGGCCATGCGGTGCACAACGTATTGGCAAGGAACGCAAGGCTGCTGTCGGCAACGGAATGTGCAGTGACGGGGTTTTACCTGTCGTGGGTGCTGTTCTTCTCGACGGGGCACCAGACGGTTCTGTCCAGCATCGACTTCGGGTCTGCCTTCATCGGCTTCACACATCTGCACCACACTGTCCAAGGCGTGCTGCTTGTCGGCTTCAATACATTCTCGTCATTTCTAACTCCTTCCTTCTACCCATCCCATCGTCTCTCAGCACCGATTCTCGCTTCCCATCTTGTCTTGTTCGCAGGCGCCTTGCTCGCAACCGCAGTGCACAGGAGGCACCTCATGGTGTGGGAGGTCTTCGCGCCTCGTATGCTGTTCGGAGCTGTCGTAGGCATTGTGGCTTCTGTGAAGGAACTCTGCGGGTTATGAGTTTTTAGTGTTTGGTTTACGAAATACTTCCCATTTTTTGTGTTTTTTTTTTCTTCCCCCTTTCAATGTACCATCACGACGGTTGGGGGGAGCAGCGCAGCGAGGCGCAAGAAATACAGAAAAAACCATGGGTATTTGCAGCGGAAAGGAGAAGAAGCCCCCGAAGCACCAAGCACGGGGTGGGGATTTTGTAGGCAAGCAGAGGTCGCTCAGCTTCGACTCAGACAATCCACCCGCAGAGGGGGTGGGGCTCGCGTGCCATGGGTGCAGAACACCATTAGGGAAAACGAGGGTGAGGTTTGAGGGAAAGGAGCTGTGCCATAATTGTTATCAGCTGGCAGCGAGAAGGCAGCCGCTGCCAATGGAGCAGCATCAGCAACAACAGCACTATGATGAAGATCCCTATAGAAGACAGTACGAACCGGAGCGCCGCCACCACCACCACCACCACCACCACCGCCCAAGCAACCACTATGATGACAGACAGCACTATCAGCACGATCAGCACCACCGCCCTGAGAGGCACAACAATCATTATAACAATGTTCCCAAGCCCAACAGAGGTGGCAGAGGGTATTATGACTACACTCGTACTTCCAAGAACGATCAGGAGTATGACCAGTAGAAGGAGGAGAAGAAGAAAAAATAAGAAAAAAAAAATAGACGGGAAACAGAATTTAAGATATTTTCTTCTTTATTTCACCCCCCCCAGCCCGCATAGTTGTAGTATCAGCATGGTGCTTCGAGAAGATTAGAGATGCCACCTTAAATATTTTAAGAGTTTTTTGTTCTTTTTAAATTATCCCCTCCCCTTTTTTTCTTCTCCCCCCCCCCCCCCACAGGCTGTTCTTTCAGGGGTATTCGTGCGGAAGATTGTTGTTGTTGTGTCAGCGCTTCTGCCCCATCGTTAGCCCTCCCGATTTCGCTACTTAATACAAGGCAGCTGCGGCCCTTCTAGAGCAATTTAGGAAGACCCCCTCACCCCTTCCCTTTATAATCTTTTTTTTTATACATATGCTTGCCTTTGTGAGGAAAGGTAACACGTACTTTTACGTGTAGGGCCTCACGGTGGCGTGGTTTTGAAAAGCACCCCCTCTCCCCTCCCCCCCTTTTTTTTAAATGTTCTATTTTCCTTTGCTGATGCCTCCTTTTTTTTTTTTTTTTTTTTTTTTTTTTTTTTTTTTTTTTTTTTTTTTTTGCTTTGTTGCCTTCGTCAGTTTTTCTTATTGATCGGAGGTCTTTTTTATTTTTTTTTTGTGATGATGTTTGCTTGGCGGGTCATTGCTGACTTCCCTATCAATCAGTCACCGTGAATGTAACAATAGAAGAAAGAAGGAAAGAAAGAAGGGGGAGAAAGGCAAAAAGGAAAAAAGAAAGAAGCAAGAAAGAGAGCCCTATGTTGTTGCTCATGCGCACAATTCGTATTTCCTTTTTACACGAAACGGAGCTGACCGGCTGCACCACAGGAAGTTATAAAAGGAGCATGCGATTCAGAAGAGGAAAAAAGAGGAGAGGGGACGCCGTGTCTTGTTGAGTGTAATTTGTTTTCTAATAATCCCCTTCCCTCCCTTCCCCCCCCCCTTTTTTTTGATTTCTTTTTCTGGAAGAAGGTATTTTTTAGAAATTAAGCTTTTTTTTTTTTCTATGAAGAGTTTTTTTTTTAACAGAAGAAAATGAAAAGAAAAGCAGTGCTCTCTGATAAACTGAGTTGAAGAACGAGAGGAAGAATCTTGTCTACGAACTAAGTATTGAGCGACACAAATTATGAGCACACGCGGTTTTCTTTTAGAATTACTTTTCCCCATTCCTCCTTTCCCTTTTTTTTTTCACCCCCTCCTTTTTTTTTTGTTATTTTTGTTTGGTTTCTTTCTTTCTTTTTTTTTTTCCGCCTTGAATCATAAATCGTTGAGTTACTAATATTCTTCTTGCATACCTCATGGTGCTTTCAAGTCTTCCCAATCTCACTATTCCCCCCCCTTTCTTTCCTTCTTCCCCCCCACCCCCCCCATTGGTACACTGTCGTTAATTCACATCTTTCTAGTTTATTCCCAGAGATGTGTGAAGGCAATAATGTCCAAACCAACTCACGAGAGCGGGGAAGAAAAAAAAAAAAAGAGAAAAAGAAAAACGAAAAAGAACAAAGAAAAGAGTCACCCGGACCAAACAAAGCAAAAAGTACAAGGGGAGGGGGAAGAGAAAAAAGAAGAACAAAGGGAAGAAATAAAAAAGAAAAGTGAGAGAATTAAAAAAGGGGAGGGGGGGAAAGCAAAAGAGAAAAAGGACCCAAACCCCCACCCCCCTCTCAATTTGGATTATAAGAAAGCCCTTTTACGATGCTCGATTGATAATTGAATCCAATACCATCTTTTTAAAATTGCTTATCGCTCAGGAAGGGGGGTGGTGTTTACTTTGCATGCGACAATCCACGAAGGACCGAGCATGGGGTATAGAGTACTTAAGGAAGCGGTGGGTGGGAAGGGCCGACCTGGAGGTGAACTGGGAGAAGATTGCGCAGAACAAAGGAGACGAGCACGTTGTGCGGTACCTGCAGAAGCAAGGCGTTTATAGGGTCGGCATAATCGTTGAAGTAGACGAGGCAGCACAGGTGATCATCGTCTTCACAGGATCTGAGAGGTCAACAGTCAAGCTGCGGACAGTAAGCGGCTCGGGCTTCAAAGAATCAGAGCTAGATGACCGGCTTGTGGAGCACATCGTACGGCGGTACTACGACGAAGAGGAGGAGCCCCCCGAGGAAGAGGAACAAGCCCACATTGCAAAGGTGCAGTGGCCCACAGCCTCCAACACATTCCACACGCTGTTCCTTTCTGAGAGCAATGAAGGGCTTTACAAAGGCCGTCCTTTCGGACGGCTTGTCTACGATTCTCACCAACAGGTGCTCATCATCCCGCCGCTCGAGACAGCCGTCCCCCTTCCCCAGAACAGGCTGCACGAATCAGAGGTCCTCAACAGTGTAGCTGAGCTGTACACCAACAGCAGAGTTGTCACCAACTTTAAGTCAGCCTCGTGGGTCTGCAGTGGCGCCTCGCACCACATCAGAATGGTGGACAACAGAGGTGACTGTGCGGGGTTCGCATTCACGGAGCTCTCGTGGGACCCTCACCGCCAGGAGCTGAACTTCCCCCGCTACCGCGACATGTACCTCCCGCTCCCTAAGGATAAGCCTTCGGAGACAGTGCTTCTTAGCACCCTGCGGAACATGTACAGGGGCACGAGCGTGGTGTGCAACTTCGACCTGGTGCAGTGGGTGTGCGATGGTGTGCGGCACACCTTGTTCCTCGTCAACGAGCAGGGGCTGTACAAGAATATGTTTTTCACGGACATCGCGTGGGACAAGGCGTACGGTGTTCTAATGCTACCGCAGTACAACAACGTGAGCCTCCCGGTGGACAGGGACGGCGCGCAGGACGTGCTTCGAAAACTGAAGGCTGTTTTTCATGGGTCGCGAGTAGCGCACAACTTTGCAGCGGAGTTAGGGACGAAGGTGATCAAGACACCCGCACCTGTCGTGATCTATGAGGACCCGGTACGGCTGGTGGACGTACTGTCGCCACGGTATGACAGCGGGAAGACAAGCCCGCAGGTGAGCTTCAGGATGCCAACGGAGAGAGATTTGCTAGATCAGAACCTGAGGAGGTTTGGATTTGAGGAGTTCGAGGTACCTGCGGATGGGAACTGCCAGTTCCGCTCTGTCGCGCACCACTTGTTTGGTGACCACACACAGCATTTAGAAGTACGGCGTGATGTAATAAAACATCTCAAGAAGCACAAAGCGCAATACGCGCCATTTGTAGAAGATGACTTTGCAGTGTTCCTCAAGAGGATGGCACGGTCAGACATATGGGGTGACCACGTCACACTGCAGGCTGCTGCCGATAAGTACAAACTCCTCTTCAACGTTGTAACTTCCCACCTCTACGACGCTGGTGAGAAAGGTGGATGGCTGCACAAGATACGACCTAAAGACTCGAAAGGAAAGAAAACCGAACCAAAAGCCTCCTACTGGGTATGCCATGAAGCAAAAGGGGGATAATAATAATAATAATAATAATAACAATACACACAGCTATCATATTGTGAAGAAAGCCACGCGGAGCATTACAACCCCATCACACGGCAGACCAAGCCTTCTGTGGTGGTTTAAGATTTTTTCTAATTTTTTTTTGTTCCTCCTTATTCTTCTTATGTACTATACATTTTTTTTTTTTTTTTTTTTTTTTTTTTTTTGCAATTTCACCCCCCCCATTTATTCTTGTGTGTGGTTGCTTAGACGTCGTTAGAGGCGTGCTTCCGTTCACCCCGCACTCCTTTATTTTTGCCCACTTGTGTCCACGGTTCAGAAGTGAGGCACGAGGTGTTGTGAGTTCCCTAGAGCCGAGGTCCCCCTCCCCTCCATCCTTGGGCCTTCTTTTTTTTTTTTTTTTTTTTTTTTTTTTTTTTTTACTCTGGTTTGATTAGGTTTTTTTTCTTTTATTCCTTTCTCTCTCCCTTATGCACACCACTCGCTATCTACCGCTTTAGTTTTTTTTTTTTTTTTTTTTTTTTTTTTTTTTTTAGCAGGCGTCCTGCCACATACCGCAGGTACCCTTAAATGTCTCTTTTTTTTTTCTCTTTTTTTTTTATTCCTCGAGAAAAGAGAAATAAATTTTATTTTATTCCCCATACACCTTTCCCCCCTATGAGAGAGATTGTTGAGGCCTATGATTCTCGTTTTTTATTATTATTTTTTTTCCTCCATTTTCTCCCGGATGTTATTCTTATTATGTTTGCACTTGCTTTAGAAGTCCATACAGACGAACAGAAGCAAGAAAGAAGGGGGGGGAAAAAAAAAGAAAAAGAAGAGAAGGCGAATCGAAAAGAAGAAAGAAAAGAGAAAAAGAAAGAGGAAAAAAAAAAAAAAAAAAAAAAAAAAAAAAAAAAAACAGCAAATGCCTGCCTTCGACCCCGCAGCGGTATGACCTATAAAACACAAGACCAACGATGCTCTTCCTCAGATGGCGAACATGAGAGCGCACCTCCGAGACCCACACCACAACTCAGTTATAGTCAAGCATGGCAAGGAGGCTTGCGTTGACTACCGGGGCTTGTACTACATGACTCAGGGCCAGTGCTGTGCAAACAATCCAATGAAACAAGACGCAGCCCTTCACAACCCTTTCGGGTTCATGGGTTTATACTGGAAGGGAAAGGACGGGAAAAAGCAATGGGGAGTGCAATGCATGTGACACATTCTTTTTTTTTTTTTTTTTTTTTTTTTTTTTTGGTTCTCTTTGATATTTACACCGTAAGAAAAGGGGATAGTTTTTGTTTGGATTTTTTTATTACCTCCCCCCTACCCCACCCATTCCTTGTTACGTCACCAATTCAAAAAGAAAAAGAAAGAAAAGAAAAAGGCGGTTGCTGCAAAGATGCGAAACGGAAATGGACACCTCACGCAGTGCAAGCTGGATCTCATACGATACGTTCTTACGTCTTGAACGCGACTGGGGCCGGCTCTGCGCAGAAGGGTGGAAAGGGTACATCAAGAAAGAAAATGCGATAGGTGGAATCGTAGGGGGCATCAAGCTCGATGAACGGCTAGTGGAAATCATGGACAAGAACGGGTCAGGGACAGGGAGCGTCTCTCTCCACGATGTGATGCGCGAGAGCTTCCCCGCGGTGGGGAAGTGGGACGTCAGACGGTTCTTTGTAACAGAGATCCCCGACGAGCAGCTTCTCACACTGAAAGGCTCGTTTGGGCAGGGCACCATGATGCGGTACCTTCCAAAGGACTGCAAGCATTTTGTAACGACGTTCGACGCGCTGACACGGTCCACCGCCTCACGCCTGTCCCTCCAGCAGCTTCTTGCAGCTAGCGAGGTCATCGGCAACATGCGGTTCACTTTGGATCAGTTCGTCGAAGCAGCCTGTAAATGTAACGTCGATCCTCAAAGGTACCGTGCGTCGTTTTGGGAGGTGCTCCGCGTCCTCTTCCCACGTGTCCCAAGCCAGGTTATCGAGAGATACGAAGCGCTGTTCATCCCCTCCAGCGATGTCTGCGCCTTTGCAAGCTGCTTCAACGGCTCCAGCCACCTCGACCTCAATATTGTCAAGCAGAACCTCAAGAATTCCAACACCCGCTCCCTCAACCTCACCAACGGGATCTCCGTTGACTATCGTTCCTTCGCACAGATGGACAAGTCCAAGGACGGCAAGCTCTCTCTTTACGAACTTGTTCAGGTATGTGCAGTCCTTACACCCACCGCAACAGTCCTACTACCCCAACATACCCCCACCACATGTGAAGAAGGCCATCCAACGGCACAACATAGTGGTTAAAGAAGAGGAAAGGTTCACTGCAGAGAACCAGTTCAAGATACAGGTGTGCTCTTTATGTGGTCAAGCATGCACAGATGCGGCTTCCTGTCTTGGACTTTCTTAACAAGAAGAGGAATGAGCCCAAGGCGCGACCTTTGAGCGTATCGAGTACCGACACTGCTTCCACGATGGACAGCGATGTATGTGCCAGCACACACGCAGCCATTACAGCCGGAGAAGCACCGCACAAGGTGTTCATCGAGGTGCAGCCTAAGCACCTTGAGCGATAACAGTATCGAACGGGAGGAGGACCTCTTCTCCGCATCGAAGCGGACGCTTCCCTCGCTTCACTTACTGGACGTCATGTACTCAGGGCTTGCCCAGAAGAACAAAAAGGCTGCATCTGGCGTGTCGCAGAGGCTTCTGTCGAAGGCCAAGATAAAACCGAAGGGGACACCGGGGTCAGTAATGCCAGCAAATAACCATAGGTTATGGAACGATAGGGTGGGGAGGACAAGCACCTTCAAACCCCTCGAGAGAGTCCAGAGAACCGTGCATCCCTTGGCGACGAAGGAGGAGGAGTCTGTGTGGTACAAGAATGGTGTGTCGCAGAAACCGGAGCTCCGACGGAGTGAGAAAAAGTTCATGAACGTAGGGGGGTCGAACATGACTTCGACAAAGACGTACAAGGTGACGGAGTTGCTAAACTTTGACAACAGCGAAGTGTTCTTGACCACCAACGGGAGCGACGTCACGGTGCACTGCCCCGCAGTCCACGAGCTGTTTGAGGAGAGCCTCAGCATTCGGCCAGTCAAAACCAAAAGGTTCGGCAAGAAACTGAACACAAGTTCCGACACCTCAACCTCAGTCTCCACCCGGGTGCAGCAGCACACCAACGAAAATAGAGAGCCTGCCAGGCAGCCTCCGTTCCCTAGGATAACACCTAAAGCACCACCTAAATCACAGAACCCGAAGTCAGAACCACGTGCCAGACGGCTCACCATGTACGCTTGACACCATCATCTCATATCTGTCATGGAGTGGGCTTCTTTTACAAGAGGCTTCTTCTTTCCGTATCTTGTTCTTATATCGCATTGACTCCAGCCGGATTATCTTCCTCAGGATGTCTCGGGGCGGGGTGATACGATTCCACGAGGTGAATGAGGTGCCTTACGGTGTCTTCAGCATCTTGTCGCCGCACCCCATAGTAGTGAGACACATCTCGTACCCTTCTGCGTATCACTACTTTCTGTGTCAAAAGTTCAGAGGAACGGACTATGAGCACACGATACGACAGGCGAATTCGCTGTGGGAGGTGGACAGGTTTGTGAGGCGGGCGGAAGGCCTGCAGAGGCCAGAATGGGACAGTTCCAAGATGGAGGTGATGTTGCTTTCGGTGTACTACAAGTTCAAGCAGAACCCTGAGATACAGGCACTGCTGCTGAGTACAAGCAGCAAGGTGATCGTCAACCACACTTCTGCCGACTTTTTCTGGGGGGACGGCGGTGACGGGTCAGGGAAGAACATCATGGGCGTGATCCTTATGGCTGTCCGCAAAAGGCTTTCAAATGATGACAAGCTCAAGAAGCGAACAGAGACAGCACAAAAGTCCACACCTACCTCTGGCAATGCAGCCCCTCTCTCCGTTTCCCCAGTTAGATGAGTCTCATTAATTATTTACACTTTATGTTCATTCTTTTTATCGCCTTTTAGCCCACGTACCGTAACTGTTTCGTCAGGAGGGGGAGGGGAGGGTGTAGTTTTTTTCTTTTGATCATCAGTTATGTGGGCGTTCAAGTTGTTCATATGGCTTCTCTTCACCTTCTTGTTGGGACCCTCCATCGGGCTCATTGTCCTCGTGCTGGTTGAGCTCATACCACTGGACCCTCTGAGGAACAAGGTGTGTTCGTTTATGAAGCCAGCACGCACGACACAGCTCATGCACCAAGCTAACCTGACGAGAGGTGACGTACTGGCAGCACCGAAAACAGAGAAAATCAAAGATGAGAATGAGGTATGCCCCGTGCCCGCACCTACACAAACAGGATGATGTCATGCGGGTGGGGACCTGTACCATGCAGGGGTGGAGACGGGGTATGGAAGATGCGCATTTGTTGCTTCTGAAGTTGTCCGGCACACACCCAGAGCACAGGCTGTTTGGTATGACTCGAGTTAATACTATTACCTCGCCTTAGGTGTGTTCGATGGCCACTGCGGCCCGGACGTTGCAGAGTGGGTAGGGAAGCATCTCCCGGCGCACATTGAGTCGTCGGCGCACTTCGATGACGGCGACTACAGTGCAGCCATGACGGAGGGCTTCATAAGTGTGGATAGGGAACTACGGAGGGAGAGGGTGGTCGGGGGGAGCACAGGTGTAGTGACGCTCATCACTCCGGACGACGTGCTGCATTGCGCTAATGTAGGGGACAGTCGATGTGTGGTGTCGAAGAACGGAGAGGCGGTGGCGCTTAGCAACGACCACAAGCCGACCCTGACCGAAGAACACGACAGGATTGTGAAGTGTGGTGGGTTTGTGGCCGCAGGGAGGGTTATGGGTTCGCTTGCCATGTCACGAGCGTTTGGGGATTTCACATTCAAACCTCAGAATAAGGACCCCGCCGCGGAGATGGTGACCGTGGTTCCGGAGGTCATCTCACACCCGCTCACGCCAGACGTTGAATTCATGGTAGTAGCATGCGATGGGATATGGGACTGCTGCAGCAACCAAGAGGTCGTCGACTACGTACACGAGTGCCTCGCACGGCCCTCGCCACCGTCTTTGTCAGACATTTGCGCCTCTCTGTTCGACGCTATCATCTCCCCTAGACCCTTTGGTCTGGGTTGCGACAACATGTATGCAAGTACCTTAAAATGTTTGATTACCCATACAGGTCGATGCAGCTCATCCTCTTCAAGCACCCACAGCCACCTCACTCTATTTCCTCGGCACCTTCAACACCAGTAGATGCTGATTCTGTTGGTTCTACTGATGCGGGGCCTGCCAACGAGGAGGATGAACAATAGAGACATTAGCGCTGATACATGTGAACAAGATAGTCCGTGATTCTCCCCCCTCCCGCTACCCTCCCTTTTTTCTTGTTATTTCCAAAGTGTGCAGAAAGAAGAAAAAGAAAAAAAAAGAAAGGAGAGAAGAGAGGAAAAAGAACTAAAAGAGAAAAGCAAGAAGAATGACAGCCCCTTCGAAGAGAGAAGGTTGAGATGATTGAAGAAGAAGAAGAAGAGGGGAAAGAAAAGAGGAATAAAGAGCCAAGAATATCCTATGTTTCATTCTTTGTGCCCTCCCCAAAGGTTAAAGGTTACAGCTGGGGGGTTCCTTCCTTCTTTTTTTTTTTTTAAATGGACAACGATCATTATTATCCCCTACTTTAAACTCCCCCTTTTATTTCTACTTAGGTAGACGAGGGGCATGAGGTCAATTATTCGCTATTTGTCACTCCGAAACCTGATCTTTGCGACAAAATCTGTGTGTTGTTGTTTTCACCGAGTGCTATTTTACATTCGTGCATTGTTCCTTTTTGGTACACTACAATAAGACTTAAGCTTTTTTTTGCCTGACGAGGAGGTTGCGGCAAAATAGCGAATAATTGATAATTTGCGAAGTTGAGAAGTGTCTACAGTACTCCTCACCTCCCCCATACATAGTTTTTCTGCTTTCTTTCTTTCTTTCTCGTGCCTCCTTCCCATTCCCACCCTCCGGCAAGCTGTATTTTGCATTTTTTTTTTTTCGAAGCCGTAAGGAAACTCGGCGGGTTTTTATTTTTTTTTATGACCAGGTTGTTATTTGTAATTATCAGAGAAGGAAGAAGAAATGTTCAGCAGCGGTGCACGTTGCAAGTAAAAAGAAATTTGCAACGCGTTGCGCACACACAAGGAATAACTTGCCTATTCTTTTTTTTTTTTTGCTCCCCCCCTTCTCCCCTTTCTTTTTTTGTGAGAATTATAGTGGAAGATTCAGAATCCTTGACTCGCGTTGATGCTTTGAGGGGGGGGGGGGGGGGGTTCCGGGGGTCCTGATTCACAGCTACTGCGACATGTTCCTCCCGAGTTGTGAATCTAAACACGTTAGTTTTAACCCTTATCCGCCCAACGATTCATATATGAGTCGTTAATGGGGGTGTTGTTCCCTGTGTCCATCCAAACCTGAGTCTTGGACCGGTTTCCATAGAAGAAAAATGGAATGGAAAGATTTGGAAAATCTGCGTTAAATGCGCTATTTGTATCCATCTGAGACTTCATAACTTCAACCCAGAACGGGGTACCGAGATACTGGGTGACACCCAAAATATGGGTATTTTCCTGATTTTCTCTTGACTTTTTCCCTATGAATTTCTTTTTTGAGTCACTCGCAGGTCCTTATCAAAATCAACAAGCCAGCACACAACGAACGTATTGGGGACAGCCCCCAGCCTCATTTAAGCTTTTTAGGCCTGTTTGCCAGTGACGAGGCACCCGTATCTGACGAGGAGTCTGGTGAATCTCTATTTCTGACAAGGAGTATGATGAAGAACAGGGGAAGAGGAAGAGGAGGAGGAAGGGGAAGAAGCAGCCTCTATTAAGGGGGATTTGACCGACTATTGGTCGGAAATGTCGAAGAACCGGTTCGAAGTGATCCTGCGGTACTTGCACCTTGCCGATCCTGCTGCCAGAGAAACCGACAAGCTGCGTCTATACGCCCGGCCATCGATCTCGTGAAAGGGAAATGGGTGAAGGCTCTGACCCCTGAACAAAATTTGTCCGTGGACCACTCCTCCGTCAGTTTGTCCCGACGAACGTAATCAATGGGGTGTTATTCTCAGCGAAAGCAGCACGGGGTACTACCCCGACATGATGGTGGGGTCGACACCTACAGGGAAACACCAAAGACTGTTGTGGGAAGGCTCCTCTCCGCATACGAGAACAAAGATACGAGAACAAGGGTTATCATTTGTTTATCGACAACTGGTACAACGGTGTTCAGCTCTTCCGCGAGTTGAAGGGCGTGGGGATACACTGCTGTGGAGCGATTTGCAAAAATAGGCGGGGTCTGCCCAATGTAAGTGCCATGGAAGCAGGTAGCGTGACGTATCAGAACAACGCTGGCCTGGTCTACCTTGCTTGGTCGGACAGACGAGATGTGCACCTATCTACCTTACCTGTGGGCGAAGAGTTTGGGCAAGGTTTTGCGACATCCGATCAATGCACCTCCATGGCTCGAAAACATTAAACATTTGGTGGAATGAACGCAGATTTTCAAGATCTTTGTTTTGAGGCAGATGGCAGGACAGCGGCAGAATAGCCACAGGACAGGCCTGAATGGGAAGATTTCTGAGTGCTGGTAAGGCTGAAATCACTGTTGTGGGCCACCTACTCATGACCCCTGAACATTGGCTTCTTATTGATCGAAATCACAAAATCTTTAGTGGAATGAACGCAAATTTCAAATATATCTTTCAAATGCGTACCTCGAACCATAACATAACCTCAAGACTTCAGCATGTCCGATGCCAACAAGGGAAAATCCAAAAATCAATTCAACCCCCCCTGGGCTGATAAGGGTTAAAAGAGTTGTTTTTTTGCTCCTGCGAGTGCGTCAGGTCTGTATAATCATTTTCTCCCCCCTTCCACCCTTCGAAGAACAAGATTTTTGAATAAAAAAAAAGAAAGAGAAAAGAAAAATGAAAAATGCACCGGTGGAGCTCCCGATGCTTACCCGGCCGATTGAGAGACGAAAGCGGAATTGGGATGCAAGGGCAGTGTGGATGCCTCTTGCAGTCGGGGGCATAGCGATGGTGTGGGGTGTTTGGTTCTACAACGAAGTGAGCGAAGCGGACAAGAGGATGATGATGGTGTTCTGGGCAGTGTGGTCCCTGTTGTTCATGCTGTCGTGTAGGGACCCCGGATGGATCACAGAGCAGAACCATGGCAAGTACGCCTCCATGTTTGGGATCGACTCCGATGGTGAGGTCCTTCGCTCAGAGGTCTCTGAGGGGACTTTGAACCGTGTGGCACGTTTCGATCATCACAACACCTACTTCGGCATGGACGTTGGGAAGGAGAATTACATCATCTACCACATCTTCCTCCTGTGGGGCGCCGCATGGGGCCTCGCAATCTTCCTTACCTCTCTTCAGTACTTTGCGTATCAGGAGGATTGGCACCGTCCCGTGTTCATCCCTCCTTTTATTTGGGAGGGCTGCCTCCTCAGCATCCTCGCCGTCCAAGGCTATTTCAGGTTCCTCACCTTTATCTACTCCATCTTCTGCGTCGGCGTGCGTTACCTCCTGGGCCTCGACCACTGGTTGCTGCTTACCTACGCCTTCTCCAAGGCGAACCTGCTGTGGGGCCTCTACTACACCCCCATTTTCATCGGGTGCGTTTTGACCTGGTACCTGTTTGGGTACTCCTTTATCTTCGTTATGCACGCCTTCTTGATGGCGGCTTGCAACATGACACTCGCTGAGTCCAACGTTGTGGTGCAAGGGGCAGCTGTCCCCGCCGACAAGTTCGCATCCATATCAGGGCTACTTTACATGCTGTGGTCTGATGTTGTGGGCGCCGTGGGTTCTATGCCGTACTACAGGGGGATTAAGGTTGCCAAACCCGGCGAGGTCCCGGAAGGGTACTTTCTGCTGGACAAAAACAATGGCTTCTGGGACATGTGGGGAACGGTATGATTAATTAAAGAGAAGGGGGGGGGGGGGGGGGGATATAAATAAGAACGAAAGAAAGAAAACAAAAAACAGCTTCCCTGCTCGTTCTCCAAGAAGTCTAAAAACACCCTTTGGGCTAACATCAAGGAGATATGGAACCCGAGCCCACCCCACCCCGCAAGCTCGCTCCGGAGCCAATCAGCGAAGCGGGTGTTTGAAGAGAACGATGAGACAGTTCCTGAGGTGGTCGTGCATGATCCTAAGTTGGTATGTAGTAGAAGGAAAAAAAAAGGTTAAATAAAAGAAAAACACCAGGCTGCACGTGGCAAATGATCTGGAAGAATAGATGCTCCTTTTTTTATTGAAAGATGGAATGGGATCCTCCATTTAATACCCTTAGTGTTTTTCTTTCTCTCCTCCCTCCCCAGATCCTCGCCCGTAGATGCTTATCATATTTTTTACCCGGCAGCTAGTCGTACCTTCTTGTTCTTGTGAGTGTGCTTTCTGTCACACTTTGATGAGATATGCGGGTACGAATTAGTAGCTGCACACTTAGTTTCGATTTTCAAAAGAACGGAGTCTTTTTCTTTTGTTCACTTTGTCTTTAGTGAGTTCCTAACCCACGTCTTTGTAGTTTTTTGCGTTTCCTTCTTCTATCGCGTGAGCAGGATAAGCATCACACACAGGAGGGGTTTGGGGGCCCCGGTAGCATTTCCGTAAGGTGGCAGACCATGCAGAGTAATGGGGGTAGGTATGGGCCACCGACGACTGTAGGGACGGGGCACTACCACCATCATCACTATCATCATCATGGGCACCAGTACCCGCCATCGTACAATGGGTACTCTGACAAGTATCCCCCTCAGTACGCTCCTGACAGGCCGCATCACCAGATGCACCACCACCATTACCATCACCACCAGCAGCAACAACAGCAACAGCAACAGCAGCAGCAGCAGAGCTCTTCTTGGTCTCATGACCCATATGCTACGCCGCCTACAGGGGAGCCAGCCATGTATCCCCCTACTCACTACGCTCCTCCCCTACCAGCGGGACCTTCCTCGCAAATGCCTCCTCAGGCGGCATCGGCACAGGCCGAGCCCTCCACGCCGGAGGCCAAGACGAAGGGCCCTAAGGACAGCTCTTGCAATGACATGTTCAACAGCGGGAAGGTGATGCTCCTCGACTCCTGCGACTGGGATGCCACTGACGATGACTTCCTCGATGCCCCCGCCAACAAGGGCGATGCCGCCAGGCAGCCCGCTCCATCATCAGCCAAGCCTGATGCAGCACCTACAACTACGCAAAAGGAAGAAGAGAACGAGAAGAAGAATCTCGAAAGAAAGGAGCGGGAAAAACAACATGAGGCCGAACGGCAAGAGCTGGAAGCGAAAAGGGCTCAAATAAAGAAGGAGCAGGAGAAGAAAGAGCAAGAGAAAAGGGAGCAAAAGAAGATGGAACAGGAGAAGAAAGAGCAAGAGAAGAGGGAGAATGAGAAACGAGAAGCAGAAAAGAGATTAAACGAAAAGAAGCAGGAAAAGGAAAAGCAAGCAAAGGCGAAGAGGGAGAAGCAAGAGGCGGAAAGAAAGGTGAAAGAAGAGCGAGAAGCTGAGAAGGTGCGAGAAAAGGAGAGAGAGTTAGCACGGTTAGAAGAGAAACGGAAACAACAGGAAGAGAAGAAGAAAGAAGAAGCTCGTAAGGCGAAAGAAGAGAAGAAGAAGCAGGAGATTGCTCGAAAGAAAGAGGCAGAGAGACAGAAACAAGAAGCCCTCAAGAAGCAGCAAGAAGAGAAAAAGAAGGAGGAGAAACGTCTGCGAGAAGAGAAAGAAAGACAGAGAGAAGAGCAGAAGCGTGAAAAGGAGCGCACCAAGAAGGAGAAAGAGGAAAAGGAGCGCTTAGATAGGTTGGAACGGGAACGGCTTGAGAAGGAGCGTGAAGCAGCCATTATTGATGACGTGATCGAAGCACCGGTGTTAAAAGTAGAAAAGAAGGGCAAGAAGAAGGTATGTATTTCCAACCAGTTTTGGAACTATTTCCACAGAAGAAGAACAAGAAAGAGAGCGAAGAGGATATGACTGCCGAAGAAGAAGAGTTACTGCTGGCAAAGCTGTCCAAGATCGAGGGAAAGGTGTGGATAAATCTTGCCAAACAGAAATAACCGACAGAATGAACCAGCAAAAGAGTCGAAGGGAAAGAAGAGCGCCAGGAACTTCCTCAACAAACAGCAAGATTCCCAAATGCAACAGCAAAAGAACGTATGTAAATCAACTTTATACAATCCCCCCTCTAGGAAATCAGTAAGCTTCTTGAGCAGAGCAGTGCCCACCTGTCGAGCAAGGAGGTGGAGAGAGCACTCTTCGACGGGAACAAAGCCCTTGATATTGCCACGGTATGACGTCGCCATGACTCATCACATGCCATACAGAAGCACAACTTGATCGAAGAGAAGATACAATGCTATGAGAGGCTGGCACATGCGTACCGTCAATGGTGCGAGGAGGACAACTCGGTGTACCCTCAGCTCGACTCCCTCATGAAGGAAGCTGTAAAGGTGTGCAGAGAGCACAGCAACGCGGAAGGTCTCAGCAAATGCTTGATGCAGTGGGGGCACTCGTACACCGAAAGGAGGGACCTTATTGATGCTGTAAGGTGCTACCTCGACTCACACCGTGCGTCGCCTAGTGAGGACGTCCTGGAGAAGTTGGCTAGCTCCATCACCCAACACTGCCAAAGCGGGTATAGGCTTGGGAAGGGCGATGCTGAGAAAGTACTGGCTTTCTTCGACAGACTACCAAAGCTGCCTGTTTGCTGCGCTCAAGCAAGACTCTACCTTTTGGAAGGGCTTGGTAAATGGAGAGAAATTTCAAAACTCAGGCGTGACAAACAGACTCTAGAGGTATCCTAGTCCACTCTGAAAAACTCATTACAGATGGTTGACACTCCTGAGGTGATTTATGCCGCTTGTGCCGCCATTGGGAATGAAGATGGCCTGCCATGCTTGCATGCACTGCTTGTGGAAAGGCAGAAAGAGGGCAGGGTCTGGCCTGAGCTTAAGATCAGAGCATTACTGTGTTGGTCATTGATAATGTTGAAGAAGGCACTGGACTCACAGAAGGTTGCTGCTGCATTTATTGCGAGGGAGAAGGTATGTCCTATATTGTTGACATTATGCGCTACAGGAGTTTGGAATGCGTGGTATGGGTGGCACGTTGTGGGAAAATCACCTTGCGTACCTTAGGAGTGTTTTGAAGAGGGACACTGCCGCAGAGAAGTATCCTCTCCTTGTTGGCAACTAGCCCCTCCCCCCTGTTTATTTTCTTCCTTTTCTTATCCTTTAACAGTCATGCTCAGCCAATCACCCCCCTTATTTTTCTTTTTTTAAGGTGGTGGGGATAACATGGAAATATAAGAAGTACATCAGATGTGTTGTTCGCTGTTGACCTCCTCGTCGGTCATCACCGGTAGCGCCCGAGTGGAAGAACATAATGCAGATGCTCAGGGTGACGAACAGGCAGCAAACTGCACGAGCGCAGAATCTTGGTTACCCGGGACGCACCGGCTGGGGTTGAGCTGTACACCGCACGCATTAAGGACACGACGCGGAACGCAGAAGAAGCTACAACTCGGCCGCGGTGCGCCCCCTGTAATCAAGTAGACAGTTCTTGTGCAGGGCGCCGCCAACACCGGCCTCCTTTAACTCATATATTTTTTTAAATCTGGCTTCGTCTTTATCAGGTCACTCTCCTTCTACATCATCTACCAGAGCAGTGAGAGACCCTCCCCGTGTGTTCTCTCTGCATTGTTTGAGATGGGTTTTTTCTTTTTTTGAACAATATTATTTATCCCCCCTTAAGAGTAATTTAACAAAAGAGAAGAAGGAAAAAAGAAAAGGAAGAATAGTGAAAATGAAAAAGGCAAGGAGGCAAGGGTTGTCAAGTATTTTTCTCCCTCCCCCTTCCCACTAACATTTTTTTTGTTTTCTTTCTTGAGGTTCGTCTTTCTTTTTTTTTTCTTGTTCCCCCCCCCCCCCCTTTTTTTCCAAAAGAAAAAGGAAGATTTTCATCCCAGCCCGAGGGAAAAAACGGGGCTCACAAGGCGGGGTGTTGGTGGGATACAATGAGTCTTAGGAACGTAACCAACAAGCCCAGCCGGTCGTCGTCCGTCCAGTCGAATAGAAGCAACAGAAGTAATAGCAACAGTAGGAAAGGGAGTTTGAGAACCAAGCGCGACAGTGAAGGGAGTTTAAGAAACAAGCGTGATAGTGTCCATGAGATGCCCAGAACGATGAGCGCATCGGGGAAAGGGGAGGTACTGTTTTTCGACTCAACCACGAAGAAGCGAGGTCTCAACATGAGCAAGAAACGGGCTTCCATCTCGGCCGACGACAAGAAAAAGGCGATCCAGCAAGCAAACACTGTGAAGGCACTCCAGCAAAGTTTCGAAAAAGCTGACGCAACGCCCATAGACTCCCCTCCGAGAAAGATATGGCTCACTGTTTACGACACCGCAGCAGGCGGTGAGCACCTTTCAAACCCCGTCCGGATGATGTCAGGGCTTTACCTTCTCGTCGATGGGAGAATAGTCAACAACAAGCCTGTCTGGGAACAAGCAGGAGGCGACGCTCAGATCGAGTCAAACAAAAAGGGTCACTGGGCAGTAACAAGGGACACCGGGGACGTACTTGTCAGCATGGCTGGAAGCTCCGACAAGCACCCACACGAAGCAGAGATTTACAGATCAAAATACTACAAAGCACAACGAGAGCGTGAAAAAGAAGCCGCCCTAGAATGCGGCAACGGAGTGTGGTCCGGGCAGGACAGCTCAGGCGACGGGTTTATCACGAACACCAAACCCGAGCTTCACGGTTATCGGTTTGGTCGAGCGGTCGTTGCTTCCCGTGACATCAAAGAAGAAGGTGCGCTTCGCATTCCTCTTGGATGCCTCGGCATCGTGATGGGCCCCTCCCCTCACCCGCTGGCCCTCCGGGTCAAGTTCGACTCTTTCGACGCTCCCTTTAACGTAAATCACACAGAGCTGGACCTTGCAGAAGGACCGCCCGTTCTCGTAACCCTGTCCAACGGCGACACCTGCGTTGGTTCAGTCGTGAACGTATCCGATGATCGAGTCAAGGTGCACTTCAACGGTAGGCTGAAGACGGAAGACGAGTGGTTTGACAAGGACACCCACAAGATACAACCGCTGTTCAGTGACAACCCTGAAGGCTTGATGTATTGCACGTATGCCACCATTCCAAAAAAGACCGCCGCAGCTGGAAAAAAAAGAGAAAAACACTACACACGGCAACCTGAATTAATAAACCAATTTCATTCCATGATGCCTTAATTTCTACCCCAACCTTTTGCATTTTCGTTTTTTAGAAAAAAAAGATTCCCCGGCCGGGAATTGAACCCGGGTCATCCGCGTGACAGGCGGATATACTGACCTCTATACTACCGAGGATTACATTTTTTCAATAATAATAAATATTCCACTACCAGGCGGGAGGATCGAAGGGGAGTAGAGAAAACCAGTCAAGGGAAAGGGAAAGGGACATCACTTCAAACCAAGAGAGGTGTTTGAAAGTGATTCGTGAAAAGCAGTCTCTGTTACTGAGCCATTGGTCGAGGGGTCCTGGTCCGCTGCTCCCTGTAGTAAATTACTTGGACCCCCTCACCACGCTCTTTTCATAATAAAATAAAACCGATCCCACCCACCAGGCAGCACCTGGGTCTCGAGGCATTAGCCGCCTCTAGTAACAAGAGACGACCTCCCAGATTTTAAGAACTTTGGAGGAGTTTCAATTGTGAAAAATTAACCAGCTGACTGTGAAACTCCACCGTCTGCTGGACTTGTTGGGCTTTCGGGAGCCAATAAATTCAAAATAAAGGAATTCAAATCAAGCTCGATTGTGTACACCGAAGCTTGAATCATCTGTCCTTCTTTTTTTTCTTTTTTTTTTTCTTTTTTCTTTCTATATGAAAGGTGAGTGAAAAATTTGAATAACACTGGGGGCGGGGGACAGGGGCCTGGTAATGGAAAATAAGGGAAGACACTGGGGAGGGAGGTGAAAAGAAAGGATAGGAGTGAAGCCAGAGTCGAGAGATTGAGTTAGAAACAATTGCTGTCTGAAGTCGTTTAACAACTTCAGACCTCAATGTTTGGAGAGTATAACATATTATAATTTATAAGTTTTTTCACAATGTTCCCTGCCGCTCCAAGAGCTGGGCGGTCTTACAGGCGTCGGTGGACAGGAGGACTTTGAGGGAAGGAAGGGAGCTACCGAAGATCTGACTCCTTTGGTCGATCCTCTTTTCGTCTTGGCATTCCCGTAGGAGGTGGCTTAGAGTCTGGGGTTGCGAACATAGATGGCACGGGACCTCCTCGACTGGGGGTATGAGTAGGTATCCGCAAGTGAGTGGGCTCTTCCCCACCCTCAGCCTCATGATCGCCACTTCTTTCTTTCTGTCCAGCTCCTCGAACTTCTCGAAACTTCCGGCAAACAGCTCCCTGTACGTCTTTGTGACGCCAGTATTCTTCCATAGGCGGAGGTGGCTTCTGATGACATGCTTCCTCACCAGAGTTTTAACCACCTCAATGTCTGTCTCACGGGTGTGGGCCAGTCTTTCGCTCGCCTCTTTTGCCTTCTGGTCCGCCTTCTCGTTCCACTTGAACCCGCAGTGACTCGGGACGTATTGAACGATTAGCTTGTGGCCTCTGCCTGTCAAGCTCGCGACCTCCTGCCAGAGTTCGAAGTCATCTTTGGAGGCTGCCGACATGTGTCCCTGGCACATCTTCCGTATCACCGACTGCGAATCTGTGCATATCAGAACCATCCCTTGGCTTGCGAGCTTCCTCTCTGAGAGTCTTGTCGCCAGTCGGATCCCTAGCCTCAGGGCCCTGAGTTCGCATTTGTAGGATGTCGAATACAGTCCACCGCTGATCCCGTAGGCAGCATCGGACCCATTGTGCAGCAGGATGGCGGCCGAGCCTCCGTTTTCCCCATCCTTTACGGACCCGTCTGTGAACACCATGCAGAATGCCCGGCCGTGTTTCTCGCATAACCTGTTCAGGGTGTTCGTTGTTGCCTCTTTCCTGACCTCTTTTGGGTCCGTCCTTTTCACCTGCGTGTCTAGGAAGGGGGAGAGCACGAGTTGCCCCTCGAATCTTTGCCAGGGTGCAACCGCGAGTCTCCTCATGAAGACGGCGCCCGAGTGAGGTGTGCCCGTCCTCTCTGGGAGTTTGTAGGCTTTCGATGCCTCTCTCTGTTTGTCAGACCAAGTCCTCCTTGGTAGGAGCTTCTCGTACCTGGTCAGATCCTCCAGAGGCTGAGTCGCCTGGTATGCGGCGGTGTCCACTTTTCTCATCAGTGACTCGTAGAGCAACAGGCTGTCGTGTTCGATCAGCGCATCCAGGGTCCACAGCCCCGCTTCGTTCAGTGTCGCGAATGTCTCTGATGACGCGATGCAGCCTGTGATCTTCACCGCTGCCCTGTATTGAAGCTTCTTGATGCCTGTGGGGCGTGTTCCTCCCGCTCGGGAGAAATGACCCGTACACGCCCAAGCAGTATCTGAAGACTGGTTGCACATATGTGAGGTATAGAGCCCTCAACACCACCTTCTTGCAACCCCATCTCGTTCCCGCAAGGCAGCTCAGCAGCCTGACCCTGCTTTCACCTCTTTCCAAGACGTCTCTGGAGTGTTCGGAGAAAAGCATGTCCTCCTCGAAGGTGACTCCGAGCAGCTTTGTTTTTTCGACCACCTCGAGTTCTTCGCCGGTCTTGAAAGTTGCTCTGATCTTCCCCTTCAGTGTTCTCTGCGGATAGGAGATGCCAGCAACGGGAAGGAACTCTGTCTTTCCCTTGGAGATCACCATCGAGTTTCTCGAGCACCAGCTCTCCACAACCCTCAGGATCTTCATCAGTTTTCCATTCAAGCTGTCCAGGTCTTTTTCGTGCAGCACCACCGCAATGTCGTCTGCGTACATCACGGCATCAATGCCCTCCTTTTCGAACGTCTCTGAGAGGTCGTCCATGTAGATCGAGAAGAGGGTTGGGGCAAGGATGGTTCCCTGTGGAACCCCACCCGTTATGTGTTCGTGCTTCCCTGTTTCGCCACTCACCTTGACGGCAGCGATCCTCTGGTCTAGGAAAGCGGCCACCCAGTCCGTAATTCTTTGCGGGTAGCCATTACTCCTCATTTTCGCATTTAGACCCTTGTGCCACACTGTGTCGAAGGCTCCTTTCAGGTCGAAGAGCAAAAGTCCGCCGCAGAACTCATCGTCTCTGATGCGGTTCAGTTTCGTGGTCACTTGCAGGACGTTCTCTTCTGTGGAGCGCCCTTTCCTGAAACCTGACTGCATTTTGTGCACCCTCTTCACATCTCCCACGTCTTGGTGGTAGTCGACCCTTATCTTTACTATCCTCTCCATTGTCTTTGAAATGTTGGAGGTTAGCGATATCGGTCTGTACGATGCCGGATCACTTCTTGACTTGCCCTTTCCTTTGTAAAGTGGGATTATGTGCGTGAACCTCCAGTCTGATGGTACCACTCCCTTCTCCCATGACATATTGAACAGATGGAGTAATGTGTCCATGGCCGTCCCCCCCAGGTGTTTCAGCATCTCGTTGTAGACACCGTCTGGGCCCGGGGATTTCCCCTTCTTCAACTGCCTCAGCGCGTGCTTCAGTTCCTCCATGCTTATCCCTGGGCAAGTGACCCTGTCCCTCAAGTCCTTGATCACTTTGGACTTCCTGTTTTCACCGTCCAGCATCTTCTTTGTGTCCTTGTTAAGGTGGGGTGCAAAAGCCTTTGCGTAGTGCTCCACAAGGACGTCTGCTTTTTGCTTCGCCGATGTGTGTAGCTTGCCGCCTGCCATTAGTGGTGCTACTGGATCTTTGTCCTTCCTGCTATCGAGCGTTTTTATCGTCCTGAAAGCGTGTCCCAAGTCCTTTTTCTGAGACAGCTCCTTCATGTAGTCGGCCCACGCTCTTTTCTTCCCTTCATCGATCTGTTTCTGCACTTGCCTGCTGATTTCACCAAGCCTCTCGCATTGTTCTATCGATGGGATGCCGATGTCCGACATAATCTCCTTCTTCAGAGCGTTTCTTCTTCCAACCAGTTGCGTCAGCTCTTCAGTCCACCACGCTTTCCCGCCTCTCGCTCCCCCTCTTGGGATGAAGAGCCTGGCGGCCTCCTTGACGGCTTCAGTGAACTGCTTGTTTAGCCTGACCGGGTCTCCTGTTCTCTGCAGGTGCCTCAGGGTGTACTCCAGATGATTCCTGTACCCCTCCCAGTCAGCTTTTTTGAAGCTGAATTTCTTAATGGTTGGTCCGGTTTCGTATTTCGTTCTTATCCGGATGGACATGGGTATGTGGTCAGACCCCCATGAATCGAGGGTTGTCCAGGATCTAGAGTCCATGTCTGGCCCGCTTATCACCAGGTCCGGTGATGATAAGGAACCTCTTGTGTTCAATAGTGTCGGTGTGGCTTTGTCATTCCAGGGTCGCATCCCTTTCTCGATCATCCACTTTGCGACTTTGTCACCTATGAGGTCCTCTTTCTTTCTTCTCCCGTCCCACAGAGGGTGGTGGGCGTTGAAATCCCCCATGATTAAGGTTCTGTCCCCTGTCGGGAGTGTGTTCGGGTTGAAGTAGGTGTCGATGCTCGGTCTGTCATCGCTCGGATCTGACGGCGATGTTGGTGGAAGGTAGATGTTCACCAGGAGGATCTCCTTTTGACCTGGCGGGTATATTTTGACGTCCAGTCTTTCCGTCACGTCATTTTTCTTCTCCTTCCTTTCGACACCGCTAGCGTTGATGCCTTCTTTCACGAGAGTCAGTAAGCCGCCCCCTTTTATGGGGAAATTCCTCCTTCTCGGTCGCGTCCTGTCTCTTCGGAAAGCTCTGTACCCTTCGAACCAGCCGTGGATCGCATCGTCTGATGTTAGGTGTGTCTCTTGGAGACACAGGATGTCCGGCGCTGTTTCTTCGATAGCCTTCTCGATTTCGGCCTTCCTAGCTCTGAGGGACCTCACGTTCAGCGAGACTATCTTCAGCCATCCGTCTTTCGCGGCTGGCCCCGGGTTCTGCTCGACGTCACCGCACGCCAAGATGTCCATATCATGTGGTCCGCAACCTTTGCGCATCTTTCTCGGTGTGGTCGAGGGTCGTTTCAGCATGTATGTCACTCTGCCTTTGTGGTCACCCCTACCTTCAGGTCTTCGAAGATAGGGTTGTACGACTTGGGGGGGGCCGGCCCTAACAGACCTTACGTCGCCACCACTAACGCCTTGTCCCGTTTGGACACCCCTATACGTGCGGGGCCGGCCAGGATTTAGCCGCGAGTTGTAGCCAAGTCGTACGAGCTTCCTTCGCGCAGAGAGATGACATTGCTGTGACCCGTTGTCGTCGTCGTCGTGTATTATTTTTTTTTTATTTTTATTTTTTTTTTTGTTGTTTTTTTTTTTTTCTCTTGTTCTTTTATTTTCTTTATGTTTTTTTTTTTTTTTTGTTATTTTTTTTTTTGTTTTTGTTTTTTTTTTTATGGTTTTTTTTTTTTTTTTTTTTTTATTTTTTTATTATTTTTTTTTTTTGTAGACGAATTGGGGGGTTGGGGGCTTAATAGGGAAACACTTTCTTTTTTCTTTTTTTTTTCTTTCTTATCTATTATGGTAAAATGGAAAAAACTTATCACCTTTTTCACCTCTTCTTTGATTTTCCGCCTTTCCCGGACTTCTTCGCTGTGTCCGGTGTGCTCGGTGTCGGCGATGTCGAGGTGGAGGAGGAGGTTGTCCCCTTCGAACCCTTCGAGCCCCCTGGTGCGTAGGGCGCTGCCTTCAGCGACACCTTTGCAGAGGCTCATTCCTGGCCCCTGCGCCTTCCTGGTTTTGCTCCGGCGGGAGTGTCTTCCAACTCCGTTTCCGAGCCCGAGGATGGCTGGTGTTGCTGTGGGGTGTTCGGTTCCAGCTCCGGTCCGATGAATTTGGACGGTGTCGGGGCTGTGGGTGTGGCGGTGGTTTGGGCCTTTTTGGCCTTTAGGGCCGTTCTTCTGGCGCATCATGGCACGCACCCCTTTCTCCAGAGCCTCCTGTTGACTCCTCAGCTGCTCCATCAGAGCCGGGAGGCTGGTCCTGATCTCTGCCAGACCCTCTCCCTGCTTCCGCAGCTCCTCCCCCTGCACACTTACCTGTTTCTGCAGGGGTTGGATGCTGGTCTGGACGGCTGCCAGTCCTTCCCCCTGCTTCAGCACCGCCTCCCCTTGCGCACTGACCTGTTTCTGCAGGGCCGGGTAACTGGACTGTGCTTCTGCCAGAGACGTCCTCTGTCTCTGCAGTTCCTCTCTCTGCGCGGTGATCTCCTGTCTCTGCGCCGAGAGTTCGGCCCTCTGCGCCGCAACTTCTTGATGCAGATTCTGCATCTGGGCTACCATATCTGGCGAGATTGTTGCCTGTTGTTGCTGTTGTTGGGGGGGCTCCTGTGTGTTTTTTTGGGGTGTGGCGGTCCTCTTCCTCCACTCTTCTACTGCCTTGCAGTAGAGCTGCCACCCTACCGACCGGCCGTAGAATTCCAGAAATTCTTCTGGGCTGTACCTGTCTTGGTGGACTTTTGTTCTTTTTTTTTTTTCTTCCCCCTTCCTCGACCACTTCTTCCCTCCTGCAGCCCTGGACTCCAGGGGGTCGGCCACCTTTATCGCCGGCAGGACTTCTGCCGTGGCGCCGTTCACCTTGATGCAGGTGTGGTGGGGGGGGGTGCGTGCGGTGTAGAGGAGGAAGGACGCGCCTTCCGTCGTCAGGATGACGACCTTCTCGGTCTGCTCTGAGACCGTTGCTGCGAGAATCGCAGCTGCGCCCTTCTCCTCCACTCCCTTCAGGCAGCGGACCGATGATCCAGTTGCCCTTCCGCACCTCGTCCTTTTTCTCCTTCTTCTTCTCTTCTTCTTCTTCGAATACCAGATTTAACTCTGGCATCGCCGCGGCGTCTTCGTCCACCTGCATCTGCAGGCTGTCCAGTGGGGGCCTCGTGGAGGCGTCCGCGCTGGTCTGCTGATCCATTTTTATAAATTTTTATTAAAATTTATTATGTGATAGTGTATCAGACCCCCCACCTAACCTTTTTTTTCAAAATACCAATGCAGGGCCGCCATGGAGAGCAACACCTGAGAAAAGGGAAAAAAGGTGAAGGGAAACCATGGGGAAATAGGGAGGGCAATGGACCAGGCTTCTGCAAGCAGGAGGAGCCCTGGTCCCCCACCAACCCGTGCTCTGCTTTGGGACAGCCGAAGAGGGCTGAATTACATTATTCCCTCAGTCAAGTGAGAGAAAAACGGGGGCCTACCTTCCAGCTGGATGTCCTTCTTTGGCTGGAACCTCCGGCGGAAAGCCCCCCAGGGAGGTATTGCTCTTATTGAGCGAATCATTGGTGAGTGTGAAAATAATAAGGAGAAATGGGAAACAGTGAGAGGAAGGGGAAGGAAGGGAAAGGAAAGTGGGAAACACAACATTCCATTTAACACACACACACGGGGCGATCCCTTAGCGCAGCACGGGGGCCGCGGGACCGGCGTCAAGAGAGACCGGAGGAGGGGGCGGCACGTTTGAAGGTGCAGTGACGTCTGTAGACGCCAGGGATGATGGCGAGGTGAACAGTCCGGAGCGTGACCAGGCGAGCAGGCCAGACTCAACAATGAGGTCGTAGATCTGGGTCACGCGTCTCGACAGGGAGGACGCTAGGGAGGGAGTACCAGCAGGAGTGTCGATCGCCCCCCTCCCGATCACAGGGCACCCACCGACAACATGCTCCCTGGACATCGGTGCTGCGTGGCAGGCTGGGCACCGGAGCACACCCTTGTGCTTCCTGTTCGGGCCAGCAGCCTGCAGGAAGCCGAAGAAGAGAGCCGAGTGACCAATCCGCAGCCGCGAGATGACCGTTTCAGCTTGTCTGGGGAAGCCAAGGGGGAAGTGCGCGGACCGAAGCTCGGTCGCCACCGCGTAGTTGTGGGCGAGGGATGTTATGAGCTCCGCGGACCTCCGCACCACCCACCGTCGCACCAGGGCCCTCACTGATCGGTAGTCAAGGGAGGGCCTGTCCTGCTTCCGCTTCGTTCCCTCCCCGGCCAGAGCGTCAGCCTTCTCGTTCCCGTCCACCCCACAGTGAGAGGGCACAAACTGGAGGAGATTACATTTTTTTTTTTCAAAATACCAATGCAGGGCCGCCATGGAGAGCAACACCTGAGAAAAGGGAAAAAAAGGTGAAGGGAAACCATGGGGAAATAGGGAGGGCAAAGGACCAGGCTTCTGCAAGCAGGAGGAGCCCTGGTCCCCCACCAACCCGTGCTCTGCTTTGGGACAGCCGAAGAGGGCTGAATTACATTATTCCCTCAGTCAAGTGAGAGAAAAAAAACACATTTTTTTTTGCAATAATAACCACTGGGGGGAAACTGGGGGGTGGGGGGTGTGTTCCAGTCTTTTGTCTGGAGGAACCGAGAGGGCCACCACTTGGGTTGGACCATCCCTCTGGCTCTCCGTTCCCCTTGCGTGGGACAGCCGACTTGGCTGATTACATGCGGGGCGAACCCCTCGAGATTCAACGCAGGAGCGTCCTCGTGCTGCGTCCTGCGCCCTCCCGGCCATCCGTGACCATCTATTCTGCCATTTATCTCGAGGAAGTTAAAAGCAGGGAGAAAAAGTGGACATTGAGGGGTTCGAACCCTCGACCTCCCGTATGCAGAACGGGCGCTCTACCACTGAGCTAAACGCCCAACACGATCGTTGCCCCAGGTCGAGGATCGGCTTCTGGAAGACACGCAGCCCTGCGTCTGTCACGCTCCCAGTCCTCAACCGCGTCCGCTTTCCGCTCCAGTCCAGCCATGTTCTCCTGCCCAGAGGAGATCCCGACCACTACGTCGTCGGCGTAGAGCACCAAGACATCGCCAGTCCCTCTAGTCTCCTGGCGAGTTCGTCAACATACCTCGTCCATTCAACGAAGGTTTCAGGGAGACTCGCGGTCTTTTGTTGTTCTCTTGGGGATTTTCAGTTGCAATTTGTTTCTCATTTTTTTCACAGGGAGAGCGATGTTTCGTCAGATGAGTCGGTAGGCAACATCCCGATTGGAAGACGTATGTCAATTAAACAATCAAATCACAATCGTAATTCAGGAGGCACCTTTTTGTGATAGGCATGCAAGGGTTGGTTCCTATCAAACTGAAGTTGGCTTTCTTGGGCCAGCAGCTTGTGCATGGGGGTAAGCAGCTGATATAGCATGCTGAGGTCGTGAGACGAGAAACAATAGATAGTCTATCGATAAAAGGGACTGAGCTCGTCTTAGCGGCTGCTCTTTTTCTTTTCCTCCCCCATCGCCTTTACCTTTTTCTTTTCCTTTTTTCCCTTTTTCTTTTTTTCGTTGCTTTCTTTTTCTTCAATTTACTTTTTCTTCTTTTTCTGGTTGTCTGTTTTTCTTTCTTTCTTTTGTTTGATGCAAATAAATACAGCAATACAGCAGCACGTGTATGTCGGACATCGAGAGCTTGTTCAGCTTTGAAGACGTTGATGCGAGTGAGGAAGTGATTGTAGTTGACGACTCTGACGAGATGTTAGTGAAGTGGTATGGAAGAACGAAGCGGGACCTTCCTTGGAGGCTAACCAATAACAGCTACGGGATCTGGGTAAGTGAAATCATGCTGCAACAGACCAAGGTGGCGACAGTGGTGGAATACTGGAACAAGTGGATGGCAACGTTCCCTACAGCCAAGCACGTCGCAGATGCCAGCCTCGAAGATGTAAAGTCCCTTTGGGCAGGGCTCGGTTACTATCGAAGAGCCGAGAACTTACACAAAGGTTGTATCTATGTTGTGGACAACCACCAGGGCAAGCTCCCCGTCACCGACGTGAAGGCTCTTCTCAAGATCCCAGGAATCGGGCCCTACACAGCCGGTGCTATCTCTTCCATCGCAGGCGGTGTTGCTGTACCGTCTGTCGATGGCAACTTCGTAAGAGTCATCAGCCGCTGGAAAGGTCTCGCCAATATTGAACAGAACGCTAAGTCCGTCGCACTGATCGAAGTCATCTGCAGAGACTTGATATCGCAAACTCATCCAGGTGACTGGAACCAAGCCATCATGGATATCGGTGCTACAATATGCACGCCTATAAAGACGGACTGCGCACGATGCCCTTTGAAAACAGAATGTAAAGCGAAGAGCATGTTAGAAAAAGGGGAGATACCGAATATAATAGGGGTGATACCTTTGAAGAAGGAGAAGGTAAAGAAGCGGGAAGAAACATGGACAGTGATAGTGCCTGTAGTAGACGGGGAAAGAGTAGTGATGGTGCAGCGCCCAGAGACAGGGCTGCTCGCTGGCATGTGGGAATTCCCGAATAGTGTTTCGCCCACTGTTTTGCGGCCTAAGAAGAAGACACGTGTCGATAGTGGTGCTGTGGCCACGTCGTTGGGGCTGCCATCCGTTCCCCTGCAACCTGCTGTTACTGTCACCCATCAGTTCACTCATATTGACTGCACGCTACTTGCCCATCGCACTGATCTCACAGCTGCCTCAGTCAGCCCCATTTTAGCTTCCTTGAGATCGGCAGGAACTGAGCCTGTAATTCTTCCTGTCGATGACATCACAGGCCAAAAAAGCAAACATAACCCTGTCTCGGAGCAGATGAGAAAGGTTCTCAAGGCCTGTCTTTAACCATTTGTACTAGTTGTTCTTTTATATATTTTTTTACCAAGGAACCTGTGCCATACTTCCATCAGCGGTATTTCAAGTATATCATAAAAATGTCGATATCAACACAGTCGTTTAGCCTGAAGACGAGGCGTGTGGTGAAGATGAATGCTGATGATGATGACATTGAGGAGGATGCGATGTTGACAACGGAGGACAAAGAGACGAAGGTGGCAGAGAAAGGGTCAGACTGCAGGACGCAGAAAAAGGCGTGTGCAAACTGCACATGTGGCAGGTGTGTCTTTTTTTTCTTTCTTCCCGTCATTTCAATTGTTCATTTTTTCCTTTTGCAGAGCCGAGGAAGAGCAGTCGGAGAGGGCCGCAGCTGATGCGGAGACCAAAAAGGTTGCACCTCCCAAAAAGATCACATTGAGCGATGGCGATGCCATGCCATTCACAGGGTATGTTTTCCATGTTGACACTCTCATGACCCTTTTGCAGGTGTGGTAGTTGCTCGCAGGGCGACGCTTTCCGATGTGCTTCGTGCCCGTTCCTCGGCCAGCCTTCTTTCAAGGAAGGCGCCGACGGGAAGGTTAAGCTGAGTCTCTCCGATGATATTTGACCATAATACCTCATCCATCACGCCACCAACGAGCAGATGAGTGATCCAGCACTGACCCCACAACAATTTAGAAGGGACATTACTGGGTGCGTCTTTTTTTTTTCTCTTCCCCCCCCCTTTTTTTTTGTCCTGGCTAGCTAGTTTTCGTATTTCTGACTTTTGTTGTCTACTCAAGCCCGACTAGGCATGGACCGCAATGATGAGGTGAGAAGCGATCTGAGCAGCATACTAAAGAGGCTCAAAACAAAGGTACGGAATGCATCACGGTCACCAAGAAGAGTAAGGGAACAGTCCCCGCAGCCAAGCACCGGGCGGTCGCCTCGAAGGATGTTGGAGACGAGGGGGGAGAGCTTGGACAGAGAAATAGATATATACCTGCAGCAGACGAGTGGAAGGGAGCTTGAGAGGTCACTGTCGCCAGTCCCGTCGCCACACATGTCACACAGCATGACGCCTCGCTCTCACGCCGACACTCCTGACATACTTAGGCTGCCTTGCAGAACGGCCGGAGTCCTCCTCGAAATGGGCATCCGCAGGAACTGGACGACGCAGCGAATCGCACAGGTCGGTGAATTCCTCGTGGCCAACAACCTCCCTCGACCCACCATACGGCACAAGGGGCACCTCCTCCGCATTTTAACGGAAGAAGAGGTCGACCTGCTCACCTCACTGTCCTTCAACACAGACTCGATGTTGTACTTCGCTTATGGACACTTGATGGGAAAGGAAGGGTGGGGAAATATAGGTGTCCCCGAATGGGTTCTGAGTGGTTGCAGCAGACAGCTAGCTGAGATTAAGGACTTCAAGTTGAAATACTGTCACCAGTCTTTCACTCTGCGTGGCGGCTCCAGGGAGGGCCTACCATCGTTGGAGAAGTCAGCTGACCACTCCGTTTTCGGCGTAGCATACGCAATTCCCCCGCAGGTCTTTATCCTCGCAGCGTCAAACCTTCCCGGCTTCACCATCCTCAGCCCTACTGTGTACATTTGCAATAGCTACGTACGGAAAAAGGTAGTTGCCTTGACTTCGACACACAAGAACCCAGGCCTTGTACCGTCGAAGCAATATATTAGAAGGATGGTCTCGGCGGGTGACGACATCCTACCCATGTCCTACCTAGAGTACCTCATCGAGGTAGCAAACACTAGAACTTCCGCCAGGCCTTCGATGGCCCGGCGGCACCAATCCCTTGTGCTGTCAAGGGTGCAGTAGATTTGACCCTTTAATTGTTATAAGCATAGCAAATACATTTTAGTAGGCCTTTCATCGCACACCACAACAGGCTAGAGATGATATGGACAACGACATCGAAGCATTGTTGAAGGAAGTAAAGCGGCTCAGGAGTATCGAGAAGACAGCCAGGAAGTATGCCGCGAGAGCAGAGGCGGCTTGCATACGGGAAGGTCTGTTGAGAGATGACATGGAGGGGAGAGTGCTGGCAATGGTGGAAAACGAAAGGCGGCTGTTTGATGAGCTTGAAGGTGTGAAGGAGCTGGTGAAGGAAAGCGAGGCAGAACTGTTGATGGTGCGGCAGAAGTCTAGAGAGGCGGAACAGAAGCACGAAAGAGAACTTGCTGAGGTAGAAGGCAGACTCCTTGTGCAGCTTGCAGATGTTGAGGAAGACGCCTCGAAGTCGCTGACGGCCGAGGTTGCTGCACTGCAGTGCCGTTTGAAGGAAGCGGAAAAGTCAAACAAGGCAGGCGGGATTCTCATAGAGCAGCTGTCGAAACGCTTGGCAGAGTCGGGGTTGGAGGTATCGCATTTGAAGGATGTCAACACAGAGCTGGTGAACACTTTGAATGACGATGACAGCCTGCGGCGTGCACAGGAAAAGATAGAAGCGTTGGAAGAGAGGTGTCTGCAAGCATCGAAGACGATAGCACGGCTGCAGCTGCAGCACGATGAGACGGACCTGATTCGAAAGCGGCTGAACGTTCTACAGCAGCACACCGAGTCGCTCGCGTCAGCGAATGCAAGTTCTACATTCACACAAGAAGCGAGGCACTCCGCCTCGCTTCAGAGAGAGCTCGAAGAGATGCGCGAGGAACGCGACATGCTGTCTGTCCTTGTCTCTGAAAGCGACTTCATGCTCAAGTCACGCTCAGAGCTCGTTCGCCAGTTGTGGAAGTTCTACAACGATGTTAAGAACACCAGCAACACGCTGCAGGGCCTTCAAGCATCCTCTTCTGTCCGTTCTTTTCCCAGCAACAACCACATCAAAAAACAGCTTCTTGTCAGTCTGGAGAGCATCCAATCTGCGAAGGGCAAGGGCAGGTGGATCATCTCGAATTACCTGACAGAAGTTGAGAAGCTGCATCTGGGGATACCAATCTCGTTTTTCCAACCGGACGACAAGGTGATCAACAGTTTGGGTTTGGAGCCGAACAAGGAGCTCGACATGGAGTTGAAGAGGATGGGGGGGTATGAGTTCGTGAAGAGCAACATCGATGAGCTTATAGGGGAGGCGAGGAGGCGGGGGTTTCCTATTGAGGAGTTTACGGATATCTTGCCGCCTGCAGCGACAACGGCATACTCACCAGCTAGGTACAGGGCATCGGAGTGGAATCAGGCAGTGGACTCGCCGCCGAGGCCGCACTTGCGCAGCCTTTCACCACGGCTACGGAAGGGAGGTGCTCCTAAGGATTCTCTCACCTATGCCTCGCAACCCCCCTCGCCTTCACGTCGCAGGTCGGGACCCCAGCTTGAAGGCGTGTCTGAAGCAAGCGAGCCAGACCTCATCTCCCAGCTCCGTTCTGCTAGTACCAGCAGATGGTAAGCAATGCTCTTCCTCCTCTCCATGCAAACAAGACCATCACTTCCAGTGTTTCTCCCTTGCGATGTTGCCGAGGGCCAGCGATCCGCTAGATGCGACGAGACTAGAAGAAGAATAAGGACAATAACGAAAGAACAACAAAAGAACAAAAAGTAAAAAAGGTTTTTATCTTTCCCCCTTCTTCCCCCCCATACCCCCAATACCCCTTTTGGTTCTTTCTCCCCTTCCTTGTGTTTTTTGTATCCCCCCCTTGAAAGAGGAGCTCCCCCCCACCTGGGTCACGAGGCGTAAGACAGCATGACACACAGCCGCTCCTTTTTTTTTCTTCTTGGTTTCCGTTACCTTTTATGGTGCGCGGGTTTCTTCTTGTCAATAAGGTGCAAGCCTGTCTCTTTAAAATAACAAAAGTGGTGCGATTGTCATCAGAGTGGATTCCTAGGTGGTTTCGCATACCTTCAGTATTGTCTTGGAGGAAGGGGTCTGGGTTATGTACAGCGAACCTGTTGGGCCCAGTGGCGTAACAAGAAACAGAAAAAAAGGAAGAAAAAAGAAAGGAGAAAAAAAAAAAAGAAAAGAAAAAAAAAGAAAGATCACAGTGAAGGAATGAGGAGAAACCACGAAATTTGATACCTTGGTTTTTTTATTATTATTCTTCTTCAACTTTTTTTCTTTCCGCACTCGTCTGTGAGTTCATTAAGATACTGCCTCCCCCTCCTCCTCTGGTCATTTTTACCCATCCCAAGGTGACGGATGTTGTGCTACCCTTTAGGCAGGCACATTAGCGCCCCAAGGAAGAAGCGACAAAGGAAGATTAAAAGGATCACTACATCTTATGTAGTAAAGGTGTGGGTGTATCTGGATATCAAAGGGAAGAAGAGAGAAGAGGTGCTGGTGGTTTTGCAGAACCACATCTCTCACCAGGAGGCGGTTGAGGTTATCTGGAGCAAGGTGTCACCAGCACCCACACACCCTATTTCTGAGTACACTTTGCTGCAATGTTTTGCGGACGGAGATATCAACGACAGCTTACCTTTTATACCCATGGATGCTGTTCTGAAGGATCAGCTATCCTTCCCTTTCATGGTGTGCTGTTGCTACAGCCCGTTCCTCATCAAAGCCGCTGTGGTACAAAGGCGAGAGGCGAAGTTCCGCAACCAGGCAGCTGCTCAGTACGCGGGTTCATGCTCTTTTTGGGAATCCGTCAGCAGCATGTTGAAGTCCCTGCACCTCTCCTACACCACAGTTCTTAGAAAGGAGTCCGAAGCCTTTATCAAGATCCAGATACGTTTCTGGTACGAGTACTATGCCGTGCTAGAGGGTATCCTCGTGCGGGATGAGACGCAGTCGAGAGATGCAGTGGGACGGGAAGAGGGGAAAGATTTTAGAGCCATCGTCGAGAGATTTAAATTAGAGAACAATGAGATCAGAGAGAGGGGTGTACTGGAGGACGAAGAGAGGCGTGTCATGGACGCCTTACGCGAGGCAGCGATGAAGAGCGAGGCAAAGATTCGTGAGAAGCAAGGCTATGCCATTAGCATGGAGGTCTTCCTCAGCAAGGTCACCGCCGCATTCGATGACTGCCTTGCCGCCAAGCGCATGTTGTACAATAGCTCCCGTATCGCGTGCTGCGTTCATAGCGCAGCCGATCAGGAGGCCACCCCTTTGCAGGTCGACACGCGCCGCCTCGCTGCGTACACGTCCCTCACCTCCACTCTCGACATCACCGACAAGAACACTATCAAAGGTGATCTGTACACCTCCTCATGGCCCGTCACTTATGTCGACGCCTATGGAACTGACTCTGAGAGAGAGATATGCCCTTCATTTCCATGATTGGCCATTGGTGTACAGTTTGTCAGTTGAAGGTTGTTTAATTTTCGGCCCGCTCTATTTACAGGTCCAGGATTGGGCAGGGGTGAGATGGGTGATCCGTATGCTTTAGTGTCTGCGAACGCAATGGAGCCCCCTGCGCTCCCTGAGGTGGGTGTCAACGTTCCGTCATTCGTTCTACCCGAAGAAGATTGGGTCCCACCAACTCCACCTGGGGGTGCTGCTGCTCCACCTTCTGCCGCAGCACCTGCGCCTGCTGAAACACTCCCACCTACCCCTGCTGTCGTGGCAGCCGCTCCTGAGGCGCCTGTGGTAGCCACGCTTGCAGCTCCTGCACCACCGCCTGCGTCAGCTCCCCCTAACATGGGTGGAGACCCGTACCATCTCGTGTCGCCCAACGCTATAGAGCCGCCAGCGCTCCCCGAGGTTGGTGTTAATGTGCCATCGTTCGTGGCTCCAGACGATGATTGGGAAGCGCCGGATCCCCCAGGAGGGAGCAGTGCCGCTGGAGCATCTGCAGTCACACCCCCTCCTGCTGCTCCGCCAGCGGCCCCTGCAGCCCCTACACCATCGGCCCCTGCAGCTCCAGCACCACCAGCTCCTGCACCCCCGGCAGCTCCAGCACCACCTGCACCTGCACCAGCACCACCTGGGGGGCCAAAAGGGGCACCCCCCCCACCCCCGCCGGGAGCGCCACCAGCACCTCCTCCACCAGGACCCCCACCTCCACCACCACCCACAGGTGCTCCGCCCCCGCCTGCTCCGCCTGGGAAGAAGGCAGGTGTCAAGAAGTCTAAAGGCGCAAGCTTGTCAGCCATGCTTGCAGAGATCCAGCAAGGTGGGTTCAAACTGAAGAAGGCAGTCACTGTCGACAAGAGCAGTGCACGGCGTGCGGGTGGTAGTGGGAACGGTGATGGGGCGACGGGCACCCCGGAGGCAAGCAGCGACGCGAAGGTGAGGCGGGCATGGTCCAAGCGTACAGAGAGCGCATGGGTCGTCAACAACAAGATCATGACGTCTGGAGAAGGCGTGGCGCAGGGCATGACCGAACCTGCAGTTGTGCCCGTTGAGTCTTGCCTGGTAGCAACCTTCAGGATGGAAGGTGACAGTAACATCACCACCGTTGGACTGGTGCCCTCATCCTTCGATATCAGTAAGGGGTCCTTCCTGGGCAAGATGTCACGACAGGGTAACGGGAGCCAGTTCCAGGGATTGTTCCTCAGGTCCACAGGGAGCATACAGCTACCCGGGCACTCCCCTTCGTTCCTAAGCAACGCAGCACTGGAGGTGATTAAACCCGAGAGCAAGGTGCAGATTAGACTCAAGCAGAACGGAGAGTGTGCCATTACCATCGACGAAAAAGAGGTGTGGAAGAAGGAATTGGGCAGGCTAGCTGAAAAGGTGTGTGGATACGCAAGGTTGTACAGACAGGGCGATGCGGTGACACTGGTGTAGGTGTTAGATGTTTTTTGCAATTTCTCTTTCTTAGCCAAATCACCCTTGTCATAGGAGAAGATACATAGAAAATAAAAGAAAAAAAAGGAAATATGCCGTCTATCGAAGCAGAGCACACGATGTGGCAGGGGCCTGTGGTGGGGGTCCCACTGAATGGAGGTGGCGGGTACAACATCCTAGGGACACCGTCGCAGGGCAACACGAGAGCGAACGTGTTGATGCAGAGCATGGCGTGCATCCGGCTAGGGGACATCACCAGCATGTACCACACGCTCTTCACCCCCAAGGCCGTGCTGAAGACACCGACCTTGCCAAGCGACTGCTCGGTGCCGTACGCAGGGACGTATGTAGGCCTGGCTGGGATCAAGAGTTTTACCGAAAGAGCGCATGAAGCATGGGGCGGGCTGAAAGCCTTCGACCTGCACTCGGCAAGCGTGCAGGGCGACATTGGGTACGCAATGCTGTCGATCGAGTTGGATGTGGAGAACGGTGTTCTGTACAAAGAAGAGGAGCCCGTGACATGCAAGTTCGTCGGCGACAGGATATCGGAACTATCTCTGCACATCAACACCCCAGCTGCACTGGCGGCTTATGGCGTGAAGCAGGGGAAGATCAAAGCACGTGTGAACGCAAGATGCCCGTGCCCTCACAACTCGTGGGATAACGTCCGCGCGAAAAAGGGCGGAGCCACTCTGAGGTGCCGTGTTTGCCAAACACAGTGGAAGACTTCGCTCTCTGAGCTGACCAGATGCAACGCATTCATTAAAGGACAATGTGTGCTGGAAAGGAACTGTCCTAACATCCACGTCCATGGCAAGAAGCAGTCCCTCTCTGAGAGAGTTGACAAGTTCGGCTCCGACGTCTTAGTCAGGGTACCCAAGCACGTCGCACAAGCTGCACAGGACGATCAACCGCCCCTTCTCACCGATGATGAGATGGGGAGCAGCGAGGAGTCGATCGAAATGCTCATGGAGTGCCTCGAGCAGGGTGTTATCTCTATGCTGGGCGATGAGGAGTGAGAAGGTATACCTGTTTGTAACAAAAAGAAAATGAAAAAAGAAAGGTGGCGCAAAGATTTTACTTTTGAGGAGGTTTTGGCAGTGACCCCAAAGAGAAAAGGCGGAATTTGATCTCCCTCTCTTACTCCCCCCCCTTCCCATTTTATTATTTTATTTGCAAGTAGTTCCCCCCCCCCTTTTTTTAAATATAAATGTACCTTTCTTACTTATTTATTTCATATCCCCGTTCTCCTCCGGCTATAAAAAAAAGGGGGGAGTAAAAAGAGTGGTTTTTTTTTTTTTTTAGTAGGCGTGTGTTGGCTTGTGAAAAAGGGATAGTCTTTTTTTCTTTCTTTTACTCTGGAATAGCTGAATTGGGTAGGTCTAAGATCTCCCACCCCCCCCCCCCCCCCTTCCGTGCCCTCTTGCTCACTGTCAATAAGCTTTAAAGGTTTCCTACTCCCCTACGCCCTCTTTTTTTTTCTCCCCCTTTTTCTTTTCTCTACCTAGCTATGAGAGAAGAAGGGGGAGAAGAAAAGATATTCTTATTGGCTAGTCCTGTGTTAAGAAATTCTCGTGTGGTTCTCCCCCCCCCCCCCCCCCCCCACCCCACCCCACATTTCCCAGCAATGCTGCTTTTTTTAAACTTAAGTACTTCTATTTTTTTTCTTTCCTCATTGTCTGAGATTCCCATTTTTTTTTAGTGACCGGGGTGGTTTATAACCTTTTACACTATCTTATTCTTTCAAAGCTCCAGCCTGTCCACGGGAGTTGTAGGTCCTGCCGAGAGCTCGCTGCTCCTTTGGCTTAGGACACTGTGTGGACACGAATGCTCATAGAGAAATAGAAAGGGAAAGGAGAAACAGTAAGAAAGAAAACAAGAAGAAAGGAGCATGGTGTAACGAAGATAGAAGAAAAAAAAAAAAAAAGTAAGAATTTCCTTTTCTTTTCCCTTTCCCTCCCCCTCGCCCGCTTTTTTTTTTTTGTCACTGCCCCCTCTCTTTTCAAAAGTTTTTTTTTTCTACTGTACTCGTCGTCTGTATCGACTCTGCTCGCTTCAGGTAGGGCACAGCTAGGGGCGAAACTTGGTATGGTATAGCCATGTCCTTTACATTATGGGTTTTTTTCTCTTTTTCTCCCGGTTAGGAAGAAGAAAAAAGAGTCCCCCCCCCTTCGCACGCACAATGCACATCTTTAAAAGAAAAAAGAAAATAAAACAACAACAACAAAAAAAGAAAACGTTTAAAAGATATTTTCTCTAGGGCAAGGAAGTGGGCAAACCTTTGGTTGGAGGATAACAGTGCTTCTATCCCTATGATTTTTTAAAAAAAAAGAAAAAGAGAAAAACAAAAAAAAAAAAAGAATGTGTACCCTAATCATCCTCTCCCCCCACGTCCACTTGCATTTCCCCCCTCCTACATTTTTTTTTGTTCCCCCCCGCCTTTTTTTTTAAAATCTAAATGTCTCTTTCTTTTTTATTTTCCCCTTTTAACGCTTTTTGTTTTATTTATTTGTTTGTTCTTTCCATTCGTTTTTTTTTAGCTTTCATGGGGGCCCCCTTTGGTTGGAGGTTAAAGGGCCCTTTTTTTTGAAGAAGAAAGAAAGGAGGAAAGAAGGAACGATAACGGAAAAGCGAGATTTTTTTCTTCTTCTTTTTTTTTGTGTTGCCGCAAGGTGAAGGGCTGTTGATAGTGATTCTCACCCCCCCTTCACACAGAATAGTATCGATTTGCTGTTGTGTTTCGCTTTATTTTTTTTTTTTGGAAAAGAAAGAAAGAAGAGTGTTTGAAATGTGAATCCCAACTAGGTTTTTTTAAAATCTATATAATCCCCCCCCGACCTGCGCTGCTCATCCAGTTGCCATCATCATTTCTTTTTTTTTCTCCTGCGCTTTCATTCTCGGAAATTGATTTTTATTCTCATTTTTCTTTTTTGACCGCTGCCCACCACCCCATGACGGTTGAGTGGGTGGGTGGAAAAAAAGAAAGTAAACGAGAAGAGAAAAGCAGGACAAGGAGAAGGACAGATAAAAAACAAAAAATGAAAAAAAGAAAAGAAAAGAAAGGAATGGAAATACGTTATATCCCGGATAATGACGGCCTTAAGCAGCACTTTTCCCTCAGGCAACACATGCAACGAAAAACAAAAGAAGAAAGAGAAGAAGAGAGCTTGCTCACACAATGCTAATTCTACTTCATACACTGTTTGAAAAGAGAGGGAGCTTAAAGGCTTGAAAGGCGGCGAAAAATCGCGATGCAGGCAGGTAGAGATTTTTTCCCCCTTCCCCCCCCTTTTTTTTTCAAGGTTGTCTTTACATCACCTTTCGTTAGAGAACCTAGAATTTGTTTTCCCCCTCCCATCCTTCTGTTTACTGTCTTTCTTCCTCTGATCCGCCCCACCTTTTTTTTTTCAAGGGGGGGAAAAGAAAAAAAAAGATTTAAAAAGACTGTGGTAGAAGATCCCCCCCCCCCCCCCTCTATATAATTTATAACTATGAGAGTTTGGTTTTTTTTTTCTCCCCCCCATCCCCTCTTTTTTTCTTTTTTTTTTCTTATCATTTTTTTTTCTCTTCCGTATTAAACAATGATATATTGTCTGTACTGAAGGTCCGGTAAGCCGCGGCAACCAAGCGCCAGGATTTCTTTTTTTTTTATTTATTTATTTTAAAATATAATTTATTTATCCAGTAGCAGTGTAGTACCGTGCCTTGAGCTCTAGATCTCATTGGCAACGTGTTATGGGTTTACAAACTTCTCTAGGTTTTTACCCGGCACGTACAAACAACGGCAGTTCCTCTTTTTCAAAAAGAAAAAGAAGAGGTGCGGTTACAGGTTTACTAGGAGGTCCTACTGCTGCATTACGATCGCTGAATTCTGACCCCTTCCCTTTATTTTTCCCGACAGGATCTTCTTCGTCAATCTGTGTATCGCATGTGAAGGAGACGAGAGAAATAAAAAAGAAATATCGTTTTTTTAAAGCTTCCCCCAGCCCGAACAAGCAGGGAGACAGGTTGATGGAATAGGCGAATAAAAGAAAAATAAAGAAAAAAAAAAAAAGAAAAGGCACTTCACCTCCGCCTTTTTTCTCCTTTTTCCTGAGAATCTGCAAAAAAGAAAAAAAGAAAAGAAGAGAAAAGCCTGATTACGGGTCTTTTTTTCTTCCTCCCTTGTGCTTTTTTTTTTTTTTTTTTTTTTTTTTTTTTTTTAAATATTTCTTATCCCCTTTCAAGCCCTACGTTTTTTTTTTCTTTTTTTTTTTTTTTTTTTTCCCTTTTTTTTTTCTTTTTCTTTTTCTTTTTTTTTGCTCCTCTTTTTTTTTTTCTGTTCATGATTTTAATGATCGGACCAAAAGGAGAAACAGGAAGAACAAACAAAGGAAGATGCTCCGCGTGTTTGGCGTGAGTGACGTTCACAGCGATTACGACGAGAACCTCACCTGGGTCCGGCAGTTGTCCACGAGGGAGGACAGGGGCACGAATGACGTGTTGATCCTGGCGGGTGACATAACCCATAAGGTGGACATTCTTGAGGAGGTTTTTGAGAAAGCAAAAAGTGCTTTCAAACACGTAGCGTACGTACCCGGGAACCACGACCTCTGGGAAGACCCTAGCACGAAGGGCGAAACTGCCTTTGAGAAGCTTGAGACTCTGATGAGGACATGCAAAAAGCATGGTGTCATTACCTCCCCAGAGTGCATTGACGGTAAGCTGTGGGTGGTCCCCATGCTGGCATGGCACCATGCCTCGTGGGACACGGAGCCCGACATAACCGGCTGGAAGGGAATAGTTGACGTCCGCCGTTTGATGGCCGACTACCGCAGGTGCGACTGGGGCAGCGCAGACCATTTCACTGACGAGGTTGCTGTCGCAGTTGACACATTCAACGACACCACTACCTTTGACTGGTCGGCCCCTCGCGACATCCCCGTCCTCAGCTTCTCTCACTTCCTTCCTTTCCAAGAGCTCTGCCCTGAGAAACGTTTCCTTTACCACCCTAACCTATGCAAGGCAGTTGGTTCCACCCCTCTCCGCAACCGCCTTTTGAAGCTAAAACCTGGGCTCCACCTTTTCGGGCACACCCACTTCGGTTGGGACGCCGTCGTGCAGGGCGTGAGATGTGTTCAGTCCCCCCTTGCCTATCCACATGAACGGAATTCTCGTCCACGCTCTTTGAAGCATAATGACACCCTAGCCTACTCAAAGCCCCTGCTGCTCTGGACAGAAACCGATTCCTTCACCCCGCCTTTGGAATGCTGGTGGTCGGAGTACTACAGGAACAACCCCAGGACACCCGAGAACAACACGGAGCTCGCGCCCTACGTGGCTGAGCTCTACACGAGAGAGATGAGTTAAGAGTTACCTGGATTTTACCTACATTTGCCGTGGGTATAGAGATTTTGTGCTATTCCAATAGGACTTAAAGATGAACCTGAAGGCACGCGAGGAGTTCGCAGTGGCCGTTGCTAGGGAGGCGGGTGCAATGGCCTTGCAGTACTACAAAGGAACCACCTTGCGTGTTGAAAGCAAGGCTGACGAAAGTCCCGTGACGGAAGCCGATAAGGCAGTGAACGCATTCCTGATCAAGAAGGTCGGGGAAGCGTGGCCCGGGGAGGACATAGTGGCCGAGGAGGACATCGAGGGGAGCAGCGCGAGGCAGGTAAGGGACGTGAATGGATACATTTGGTTCATTGATCCCATCGATGGGACGAAGGAGTTCATAAAGAGGACGGGCGAGTGGAGCGTCATGATAGGTTTGGTGAAAGACGGCAGGCCTGTGATGGGGGTCATGTACCAGGCAGCGAAGGACAAACTGTTCAGAGGGTACAAGGGAGGGGGTGCTTACCTTGAGGAAAATGGCGGGAAGACAAAGAGTAGGATCGGAGGTAATCGGGCTCCTTCAGTCCCTGTCACTGCCGTGCGTTCGCATTCCCACCCCCCAGTAGGCACAGCTTTGGGTTTGGAAGCATTTATGGGTGCACCTACAGTTATTACACACGGTTCATTCGGACTGAAGCTTGCCTTGGTTTCCAGTGGCGTTGCAGACCTTTATGTGTCCGGTGGGAAGGGCTCTCTATGGGACTCCTGCTCAGGGGAAGCCATTGCCGCAGAGTGCAACATCACCGTTGTTATTATCGACAGTGAAACCATGCAGCCCTCACTTATTTCCTACGACCCGAGGAGGAACCTCGACCTCAACAACACCGTGGTGGCCATGCACAGCTCGTTATACCCGGCCTTCCTGAAGCACCTTCAGAGCGCTGGCTCCAAGCTATAGCAATAGTAAAGGTTATTTATACAGATAGATTCATATGCAGAGCCTTTACCATACACACACAGGAAAAGCAACATGGCGGCACTGCTAACATCAATTGTGGCAGTTTTAGTATCAGATTGCACTAAATGGCTGCCACCTAAAAACATCGCCGATTACCCCAAATGGATATACTGCAACAGGAGGCCTGGAGACGGTCAGACAGCATACACGTACATGGAGACCAAGATGCCGCCTGCGGATGTAGCGCCGTACCAGTGCACGAACGGTAGGGTGCTTAGACATGACGCTGCTGGTATTATTTGTGCTGATTACACTAAAGGGGATGAGTATGCTGGGCCCTGCACGGACGCGCAGTGCTGTGCAGAGGGGATCTGCTCCTCTTACTCTTGCACAGTGGGGTCTCTTAAATCCAACGCTGCTGATATCTCCTGCGCGTACTTCCCGTGCAACGACTATACCTGCTGCGACAATCCTTCAGGCACTCCGAAGCACGACGCGCAAGGACTCATCTTCGTTGACCGCGACCCAAAGAGGTTTCAGTTCGGTGGTAAAGCAACAATCATCCGCGCCCCTGACGAGTCGGACATCACACACTACCGCATCTACTGGGGGTTTGCAAAAACTGTGCGCAAGGTGCCTTCGTGCGGTCTCAAGAACCCTGTGTCGTGGGAACAGTTCAAGTTTACCGATCTAACCAGAATGTATGGTGAGTACCCCGCCACGGGGTGTGACATCACCTTTGACATTCCGATGGGGACCCTGCCCAACGTGCGCTGTACCATCTCCTACGATAGGAAGGACAAGACCATCGCTGCCAATGATCCGTGCAACCCGCACTACCTGATTATCGTCTCCATGAATGCGAATGGCATGAAGTTCATCGACGGTCAGGTGCAGCAGCTTGGCCCTCGTCACCCCATCTCGGATTATGAGGATGAGTTCGGGCTCCCGTGCGCAGAGGGTGGTGTCACTATGGGACACGACCTGCCCGGCCCTGATGATGTTATACTCGGTACGTTCAACGGCGTGAACACAGCTAAAGAATGCGCACAGCTGTGCCGTGACTACACTGGCTCTAAAGGTCCTTGCAGATACTGGACCTTTGCTTACCCAACTGGCGGCCACACTGAGAAGTCTTGTTGGATGGAAGCACAGGTCCTGCAAAAGGCACATTACGGCGTTCGTATCATTGGCCCTGCAGTGTGCCCCACCCCTGATGATGCCCCCCCTACAGGCATCGAGCGGCCAAGGTGCAACAGGTGGGTTCGCATACCCAACATGGCTCCCTTTGACGACAGCAACCGAGGTGCTTACACAGACAAGGGCGGTATTTACAACCAGAAGCCGAATATTCCAGATGTCCCCTTGGGTCAGTACAGCAATGCGGAGGAGTGCCAGGCGATCTGCGACATGGACGTGCTGTGCATCGGGTTTGTCTACATGAAGAAGGACGTTACCGACACCTACTTTCACAAGTGTATTATGATCCACATTACTGACACGCTCCGGTCTACCCCTTATTACGACTTGTGGATGTGCTCCAGGGAGGGAATGGCGCCTCTCATCAACGGCTACGAGATGCAGACAAACCCTTTCGGATACAAAACATGCGAAGCGTCAGGTGTGCTTGGTGCACGGGAGGCTGTTCCCGACCAGGACTGCTGTGCGGAGAAGTGTACTGCTGATTCATCCTGTGTTGCCTTCACGTTCTACAACACCGACAAGACGTGTCAGCTGTTCTCTGCGTGCTCCACACTGACATCGGTGAATAAGGTGACAGGCTGCGCTTACGAGTCTTGTTTCGATACTTACGGTTTGACTACATACAAGAAGCTGGGTGCCTCAATGGAGCTGGTAGACAGGTGGCCCAAGACTGGGAGTGAGTCAGGGATCGAGACTTATGTTCAAACAGCTGGGATTGAGGGACGCACTGTGCACTGTTACACGTTCCCGGCTGGGACAAGTGGCGCAAAGCCGCAGAATGCGGAAGATATGATATCTGACCTGGCGGCGGACAGAAGGTTCTCTGCTGTGGTGACTGTAGGTGTGGCATCTATGACCATTTTGAAGGACATGAAGGGGAAGATAATTTCACCCGCAACAGAGTACACGACACGGTGTGGTGTCGAGAACGCAGTTTCCCTCGGGCTCACTGGTATCGTGTCAATGGTCTTCGACACCGAGTACCCTTATGGCTACGTTGAAATAACTGCAAACAACGGTGCCAATGGGTGGTGCAGGGGCGATAACGACTGCATTAAAGGATCTGTTGCTCCAAACAAGCCATACACCATCTCAGAGTGCAAAGCTCTCTGTGATGCTCAGTCCAACTGCTTAGCATTCCAGATCAGGTCAACCGACGGGAACTGCGGGCTTGCCACACAGTGTGTGTACAACACTGTGAAGGCAGACACCCTTGTGAAATGCTTCAAGAAGTCCAACACCAACGTCCACACTATTGGTAATGACAAGTGCGAGAAGAAATGTGATGGGACCTGCTACTGGGAGAGGCGCATGGGACTCTACACTAGGAACCGTTTCTTGGCGCACACGGCAAACTCATGCCAGGCAACAGACGCTCCGGACACACCAGCCCCTGACACTCTTACACCTGATACCACCGCGCCCGCTACCCCGGCACCAGACACTACTTCTCCAGTGACACCTGCGCCTGACACACCCGCACCTGACACCCCTGCACCTGACACACCTGTGCCTGACACAACTGCACCTGACACACCTGCGCCTGACACCCCCGCACCCGACACACCTGCACCTGACACACCTGCGCCTGACACACCCGCACCTGACACACCCGCACCTGACACACAGGCTCCTCCTACCCTGATTCCTGGCGTCCCTGCGACGCCAGCACCCGATACCGCTGTTCCCACAGCAGCACCTGCAACTTCTGCACCTGACACACAGGCCCCTGCAACACCTGCTCCAGACACTTCCGCACCTGATACTTCTGCACCTGATACACCCGCGCCTGACACACAGGCCCCTGCAACTCCTGCTCCAGACACTTCCGCACCTGATACTTCTGCACCTGATACACCCGCGCCTGACACACAGGCCCCTGCTACACCTGCTCCAGACACTTCCTCGCCCGATACTTCCGCTCCTGATACTTCTGCACCCGATACTTCTGCACCCGATACTTCCGCACCTGATACTCTCCCGCCTGCTACTCTGACTCCAGGTATCCCTGCGACACCAGCGCCTGCAACCGCAGTCCCTACAGCGGCCCCCCAAACTTCTGCACCCGATACTTCCGCACCTGATACTCTCCCGCCTGCTACTCTGACTCCAGGTATCCCTGCGACACCAGCACCGGCAACCGCAGTCCCTACAGCGGCCCCCAAGACCTCTGCACCCGACACAGCAGCCCCTGCGACACTTGCCCCTAACACTTTGGCACCCGCAACATGGACACCCGGAGTTCCCACGACAACAGCACCAGCAACCGCAGTCCCTACGGTGGCCCCCAAGACCTCTGCACCTGACACAGCAGCCCCTGCGACACTTGCCCCTGACACTCCGGCACCCGCAACATGGACACCTGGAGTTCCCACGACAACAGCACCAGCAACCGCTGAGCCGACAACAGCACCGGCAACCGCTGAGCCGACAACAGCACCAGCAACAGATGCGCCCCTTACACCAGTCCCTGCGACAGATCCGCCTTCTACAGGGCAGCCTACATCCGCACCCACACCCACGCAAGCACCGGCAACTACCGCACCCGCAACATGGACGCCTGGTGTTCCTACCACACCTGCACCTGCAACAGCAGTCCCAACAACAGCACCATCAACTTCCTCACCACCTACTTGGGTTCCTGGTGTTCCTACGACTTCTGCACCCGATACAGCAGTTCCCACTACTGCGCCAGCCACCCCTGCACCCATCACTTGGGCACCTGGCGTTCCTAAGACCTCCTCACCTGAGACAGAGGCCCCGGCAACGTTGTCCCCTGCTACCGGGGCACCGAACACTACAGTGCCTGGTACTACAGCTCCGGGTGCCACAAGCTCTCCAGGTGGCGGTGGTAATGGGACGAACGAGCCCGATGTGGAGGACCCCGAGGACAACGGAAGTGGCAGCAGCAAGTTGTGGATATGGATTATTGTGGGCACGGGCTCATGCATGCTGCTAATTGGTGCTGCGTTGGTCGTGAGGCACAAGCAGCAGGATTCGGTCCCGCTCTCGGACTTCTCGGAGTTGATGGCGGAAGGTGAATTCATGCAGCCCTCTGTTCAGGAAGAAAACACCACTAGTGAGGTCATGCAAATCTGATCAATCCCCCCTCTTTTTTTTACGACTTTTCCCCAAAGTATTCGTTAGTCTGTTCCTCCACGCCCCTCCCCGCTAGCACACCTCACGTGTAGATATAGAAGGCAGTGTGCCGTTTGATCCCTATGTCCATGCAGTCATTCCCATTAGCCTTCTTTTGAGTGTTCAGAATATATATCAAAGAGACGAAAGGAGATTAGGATTGCAACACATCTCTGATTTGTAGTTCCCACGTGACGAAGGCAAGAGGGGAGATGGGGAAGCCCATCAGGTTCATATGTTCTTCCTTTCCCTTTTTTTTTTTTTTGTATCTCCGAGCATTTCTTTCCCAAATAAATTTATTTCTTCCGTATTTTCCGATTTCAAATATTTGAAAAGAAAGAAGAGAAGAAAAGAAAGAAGGATAAAGAAGGAAAAAAAAAAAGAAAGAAAAAAACAGACAGGGAAAGGATTTGCTTTTGATCTTTCGCGACAGTTCGGGTTTTGGCGCTTTGTAAAACGCCCCCGCTGTCGTATCTAAAACAAATCTTTTTTTTTATAATTTTTTTTTATTTGTTGTTTTTTTTTTTCTCTCTCTTTTTTATACATATGAGCTCGTCCGGAGAAATATGTCCCCTTTCTTTTTTCTCTATTTCCGAGGACTGTGTTTTACTTTAAAAGAAAGCTTTTCGAGCATTTTCCACATCCGTGGACATTTTTTTTCCCGGGCGAGCTCATGTTTTTTTTTTTTTTTTTTGAGGGAAGTATGCCGTAAACAGTTGGTTAGCTCACCTCCTCACTTTTTTTTCCCTTTTGCCCCCTTCGAGTAATAAAAAGAAGACGCTGCCAACTCTATTTACTTCTTTGTTTTTTTGTTTCTTGGACACCACGAAAGCCTGCCAGCAACGAGCGCCCCCTCTACTATGGTCGCTGGATAGAATCCCCGTATTTCGGCAGGACCCCCCATCTAAAAGAAGAAAAGGCAGTTTTCTTTTTCTTTCTAATGCTTTAAAAGGAAGGGTGAAAGAAGAAAAAAGGAGCGAAAAACAAAAAAAAGAACAGGAGAGAGAAAGCAGATTTGGGGTATTTTATTCTTCTTATTATTATTTTTCTTTTTTTAATTTACTCATATACGTCAAGGGTTCTGGGTTTTTGAAATTGTGAAACGAAGAAAAGAACAAAAGAAAGGGAACTTCTGCTGTAAGCGGGTGGTTACGATTTCAGCTAATTCATGAAGGGTTAGGTCCCTTGTAGCATTTAAGTGGTATCACCCCTCCCCATTTTCTTTGGCGGAAAAAGAAATAAGAACAGAGTAAGCCCCCCCCCCCCTTTTTTTTCCCCCTGCCTTTACCCTTACCTTGGGCTTTATACATTCGGTTTCCTTTTCTCTGTCTCTTTTTTTTCTACCCCTCCCCCTCCACCCTTCCCTCTTTTCACCCCTTTCTACAGCCGATGATACGGATCACCGGCCAAGTAAGGTCCTGGTTCTTTTTCTTGAAGGCGAGGGGGGTGTGGGGGGGAATAGAAGCTAAGGGAGGAGGAAAGCAAGCAGAATGTTAAGAAGAAATCGAGTTTTTTTTTTTTTTAATTTCCCTCTTTTTCTTCTTTCCAACGTTGAGTAGATGATACGGAACAGCGGGTGAGTGTAGTCTAATTTGTCTAAGCAAAGGGCTCATACTCTCCCCTCTGCCTCCTCCAAGAGACACTCCGCCCCCACGGCCTTTTTAAGAATGTTTAACGGGAAAAGGTGAATACGGAAAAGAAAAAAAAAAAAGAAAACGAATAGAAATAAATGTAAAACATCAACAAAAGGGCGATCAGCCTCATACCAGATATTGCAAGCCTCTTCATTGTTTCCAGGGAGACGGGGGAGAAGAGACAAGGTGGGGATATAAGTTTTTTTTTTCCCCTAAGGTACTGTAAAAAAAAAAAAAGAAAGAAAAATCAAAAAGTGCCGGACTGACAAATATCAGAGTTCCCCCCCCCCCCCCCCCCCCCCCCCGACCGGACGTTTCCCCCCACTTTGAAGTATTGTATGTCAAAAGAAAAGAAAAGAAAAAGGGGGTGTGGGAGGACATGCCTTCCGAACAAACAGTGGTATGCAGTACCTTTTTATTTATTTATTTGGCGAAAGGTTTTTATGTTGTGCACATGTTGGTGTAGATTATTTTTATGTTGTCTTATTTTCTAGTTGTAATTGATCGTCAGTGATTAAACAGGCCACATCGCTGACAGCAAGCATAACCTTTTTTTTTTTTTTTTTTTTTTTTTATGCATACCCTTTTTTTAAAGCTAGAAGAAAGGTACTGCATGAACAGGTGCTGGTGTCGCCCTACCGTGGTTTCCAGCACATTTACTGCTATCGACTGTGCTAATTCCCCTGCTGGTAGTGGGTTTTAATATGCTCCTTGTCACCCCCCTCCCACTCCCCACGATATGTAGTTGTTGCTAAGGCTATTCTTTGGCAGCTTTACAAACAAACAGCAAAGAAACGTCAGAGAGTAGCTTTTTTTTTCTTCAATACAGGAAAAGAGAGAAAGAAAGGGGGGGGGGGGGATCAAAGAAGAAGAAAGAGGGAAGCAGGAAGGACGCGAAGCGAAAAGAAAAGAAGAAGAAGAGGAAGAAGAAGCAAAAGATACTTTTCTTTTTTTTTCTCTCCCCTCTACTCTTCTTCTTCTTTACCACCCTTCTCTCTTTTTTTTTTTTAAACTGTACTTCTCACGTGGTTTCCCCCCCCCTTTTTTTTCCTCTTTCTTTCTGTTTTCATTTCAGGCTTTTTTTGTTATTTTGGTTGTTGCGCTATTCCTTTTTTTTAATCCTGTCTGCCTTTTTTTCTTCTCTCTCTCTCCCACCGAACAAGCAAAAACCTACTACACAAGAAGGTGAGGTGGTCATAGAAGGCTATGCATCATGAAACGGCTGTTGTACTAATTCTGTTGGCAGTGGTGTGTGAGGCATGCTTCGACCCAATGTGCTCTGGCCACGGAAGCTGCCTGACAAGCACCAAGACCTGCTTCTGCGAGAAGGGGTGGTATGGGGAGAGCTGTGCGCTGAGCCAAGAAAGCTGCAACAGCAGAACATGTAACGGTAAAGGGCACTGTAGGTCAGGCCGCAACACTGTTGTAAACTGCGAATGCGCTCCCGAGTGCGGCTTCACAGGCCAGACGTGCAGCACATGCCCCGTCCACGTCCAATGCAGCCCTCTCTGCACTGTTGTGGCCACAGAACACAAAACCCCTGCACCCCTCGAAGCTAAAGACAGCTTCAACCCTGCGATGCTTGTCGTGGTGGCCCTGTCCCTCCTGGCGTGCATCAGCACTGTTGTGGTGTACTTCGGTTTGAAGCTACGGAAGTACTTAGCTTCCAAACATGCCCGCCACGGCACTGCCTATCGTGACCAGGACCGTGAGGGCGATGATCAGGAGGGCCAGACGGGCAGCATGTACAAGGATGAGCGCATCGACAATACACACACACGCCGCACGCGCCCCAAGAGGAAGAGCAGCATCAAGAGGTCTCAGCCCGTCATCCCCAGCGAGATGCGGCACCCAACAGACTGCAGCATCGAGCGCGACAACTCAGGCACTTGGGGCCCCTGCTTGAAGATGACGTGCGGGTCGCCACATTTGGAGAACCCGTTGAAGGACTTCGCAGCTGTCGAGCACCAAGGTGCCGAGGCAACAACAAACAGGTCCTTCTCCATGTCGTCAGCGTGCGCCACAGTGGAGGGCGTGGAGCAGGTGTCGGACCCTTGCCCATCCCACAGCCCCTCACCCAAGCACGTGTCCATCAAACTGCCCTTCACTCCTCGTCCTGGGTTAGAGTAATTCCCATTACTAATGTACATTTACACTTGCTTTTCGGGTTTGCTTTTGTAATCTTATTCGTGTCCGTTATCCGTGACCGTCAACAGAGGATGCAATGAGGGCTGCATGCGGTCTGCTATGTGTGTGCCACGCCGCTGCGTTCGTCGTTAAGGTTTTGGACGCTGAGAAGCTGGTGCCTGTGGAAGGAGTGAAGTGTGCGTCAGGCCGCCTTGGTGCTAATGTGACTAATGTGCAGGGCGAGGTTGAGGTGGTGTGGGAGGGTGATGAGGTCACATGCAGCAAAGAAGGGTGGCACACGACGGGGGGGTGGGGCACTTTGTACATGTTGCGTCAGCTCAGTGTGGGCGCGACGGGTGCTGTGTTGCAGTGGGACAACAGAGTACAGGACTTGGACTTGATTGGGGTCTCACCGTGGGAGAGGTGCGGCGTAGGGTACACAGCGGGCACTGTTAGAAGCCACTTGTGCACAGACGGTGATCTGTTCCTGTACACCCCTAGGGATGCGACAGGGCACTTTGGCACTGAGGTACTCTTCGCTCAGAATACGTCGTTCGACATCTACGTACACCTGTACTCGCTGTCCCCGTGCTGGGACAACTTCAGCCTCAACATCTCCCTTTACACTTCGCATGGTTTGTTGAAGGTTGTACAACCCGCTCTTAGCAGGACGGGATGCCATTCCTTCTCTCTCCCTTGCAAACACTTCTGGCATGCCATCCAGTACAATGCAGCTGCTGGAGAGGCAAGCGTAGTAGATCATTACACGAAAGCAAATCCCTGGAACGAGCCTGCCGCGAACAGGTCGTGCCAGTGCGAAGGGTGGGTGCAAACAGAAATCAGTACAGACACGTGGAAGGATACGGTCCTTCTGAACTTACAGGCAATCACGGCCGATGGCGGGGTGCTGTGTCGCGACAATGGTGCACAAGCATTTCAGAATTCTTTGTATGAAGAGCACATATTGGACTCTACCAAGCGCCTGGGGGACGTCACCACGGGTTTTGAGCAGGATCTTTCACAAAGGATCCAGCACGCACAAGAGGTAGCGGCTGCTCTTTTTGCAGACAGGACAGCAGCCATGCCTTCGGACCCATGTTCTGCAACCAGCAACTTCTGTGTCCGCACATCAGGGACGTCGGTTCACATGGCTAGCATCGCTGCCGTCTTTGAGACACAAGTCCTACCCCACTTTGATGACACGAAGAGGGTGTCTGTAGGCTATATATCAGGTGCCTACGGTGTCGCTCCTTATGAAGAAGCACAGCCAGCACAACAAGCGGCATGGTATACAGCAGCACTGGCAGGTTTCAAACAGGTACAAGTGGTTCTTGACGTGTCAGAAGCCACTGCTGGGACACCTCTGGGGAGCTATTTAGGATCTATTCTAAACACGCTCACTGAACGGGACTTGGTTAATGTTATGCTTGCTGGCAGGGGGGACATCTTGCCGTGCTTCAGACACCCTGTGGATGACGTAAAGACTATTTTGTTGGAAGCAACACGAAAGACCGTGTCCACAGGTGTGTTTGATTTGCAAGCCGCACTTGCTACTGTTGCTACTGAGGTTGATATTGTGATCGTTGTCACAGCAGTGAAGTCGGAATCCGATATCACGCTGGTGAAGAACTTATCAAAGGTACTCCTGTATGGCGTGCTGGACGGAGACGAGCCTTCGCTGTACGGCAGTGATGCGAGTATTGCGGCAAGGGAACGCGTACCCCGTGCTTTCATGGATCACAGTGAACGTTCAGTTGTGATCGTGCTGCCTCTGGAGCAAGATGGGGAAGTGCTGGGAGCTGTGTCGGTAGAAACGCGCTTCGACGACTTCATGCGGCAATTGCTGTACGTACACAGTGACAACTACTACGTTGCTGTTGTAAGCGGTGACGGGGTGGTTTTGTACCATCCGGACGTGGTGTCGAGAACGGGCAACCAGACAGGGCGTGTCATGCTGCGCTCGATTGAAGGCAGCGATGTCGAAGCGGCTGTGCTAGGCGAACCTCATGGGAACATCACGTCTAAGGGTATGCTGGTGACGTGGGATACTGTGCAACATACATCCTGGAAGGTGCTGCTTGTGGTGACTTCTGGCGTGGAGCTGATCATAGCGGAAAAGGATGTCGGGCCTGCAGAAAATGATACAGTTGTGCACGTACTTGGGGAAGGACTGAAGAACGCAAGGGATAGCAGTTCTGTAAAGGAGGAGGTTCTTCGTGACATAGATCACAGTGCTGCTCTCGGGTTGTGCTGGTTGGACAGATCCAGCCCTCAGGTGCCAGCCAGGTACTTTGCATCGCAGAGTGGGATGGTCCGTGCAATACCTCGTATCGCGATGCCGGTCATGCTGCGCACCGTAGCCGATATCCCTTGGTACTCCGCAGGTAGGTTGGTCATCACAACCCCGCACCATACAGCCTTTGGCCTCTTCGAAGCAAGCATCGCAACACTGTCCACCATCACACAACCTATCTATAAGGATGCTGCTGAAACACAGCTTGCAGGGGTCATTGCCGCCGACGTCTATCATGACTTCCTTCGGCAGCTGGCCTTCCGTGACCTACCCTGCTCAGGACAGGTCACGTGTCTGGTCATTAGCACTGAAGGGTTTATCGTTCTGTCGTCAGCAGAGCAGTACCGCACTTCTGTCTACCTCGGTGAGTTGTTCCCTGAGGTGTTATATGATGTTGAAGAACATGTTTGCTATGACCACAGTGTCAAGGTGCTTAAGAGAAACAAGAGAATACCAGAAGGGTATTCTTCACATGGCACCTTGCAGGGAGGATGCGGTGCATGGTCTCTCTCCAGCATCCCCAACACTACGCTGCACCTTGTGGCTGTGTCAGGATTCTCTTGCGTTGCGCAGAAGTGTGTGCCCTGTCCCACCTCTTGTCACACTTCAACATGTTACCCATGCACATGCAGTCTTGAAGAAACAGCATGTGCAGGCCACCCACAGGTTCCATACGCAGCGTGCAAGACATCACTTGCCCCTATGACCTGCGCTTCCCATTTAAGTACCGAGTCGTCTGACAGCGCGAGCAGTCCAAGTCTTGACTGGATGTTGTTGTATTTCACAGTTATATGGTACGTGTTGCTATTTTCATAGTGCACGGCCCTTTAGTTGACTTTTCTTGTTTCCCCTTTTTTCAAGCTTTCTCTGTCATCACACCTCACCTCAGGCACCATGCTGACCGATCACGACGACGTTGAGTTCCCTAACCCACAGGAGGAGTGGGTCAGGCCCGCCCCTGCGCCTCCAACGCCCCAGGATAACTATGCTGCTGGTATGCCATTCAACTGTTGACGTTTATCAATAAAAGGTGTGGCGGCAATGCTGATGCAAGGCGGCCGCATGGGCCCCGACAGCGAGGGCATCTTCTCTACATGTGATTACGAAGAGAGGGTTGCAGGCTTCGAGCCAGACCGTCCGTCAGGCCTCCACAGCTCTTGGGAGCCCTGCCCTGGTTCCCCCAAATACATCGCCGAGAAGAAAGGCCGGCGCTAGATAAAGATATAATAGCTTAACTCATTTGTTTGTGTTCCAGCACCCCCAAACTCCGCGTCAGCGAGGGCCACCCACAGGGTTGCATCCCGAGAGATCCTTTCGTTGGGCGGCAGCGATGCACTGTATTAGCTCCTTCCCCATTTGTTTGTTATTATTTTTCAATTGTAACACTGAAACACTGTTAATAAAGGAATGGGGCTCCAGCGGAGGTGCTCTTCCCTATGGAGCAAGATGGTAGTGAAATCAAAGGCCGAGCAGACCATTACCTGGGTTGCACCCCCGAAGGTGCCTGTGAAGGAGGAAGTGGGACATGAGGTGGATGATGTTGAAGTGAGCAGAATTGGGGATAAGGAAAAGAGGCCGCACAGAATGGGGGCTCGAATGGTCGACCTGCCGTGGCCTCATATTGCTACACCTAAGTCGGTGCAGATGGGTGAGGTTGAAACTGACATTGGGGCAGAGGTGTGGCTTCCTGAGCGTGACGACCAGGCTGTGTCCGAGGAACAGGCGATTATCCAGACGGAGTTCACCTTCGAGGAAGAGCTGCCGGATGCCGACTACAACAGTTACTATGAGTTCAATCCGTCTTTCACGCGTGTAGAGCGGAGCATAAACGAGAAGAGCCACATGGGCTCACAGCAGTGGCGCCAGCCCCTCACTGACCTCGTGACTCTTCGCACCCGCGAGCGCATCCCCCGAAACGGCGTCGCCTATATCAACTTCCCGTTGTCATTCAGTTGCCTGCACTTCGCGGTTGGCGTTACTGAGGCACAGTCCTTCGATCCCAGGAAATGGGTGGGGTATGAAAGTGGGTCTTGGGGGCACTACGAAGACGGGAGGATAGGAACACGGACGGACTGCCACTTCGGGAGGGTGTTGAAGTCGGACGATGAGGTGGGAGTGCTGCTGTACTCTCCAGCAGAGGAGAAGGATGCAAAGCTCCTGTTCTTTAGGAACGAGGAGCCTTCAGGGCAGGTACTGACACTGCCGAAGAACAGAGATGGGTGGTACTTCGCGGTGACGATGATCGGGTACCACTACGGGGGTGTCACGGCGCGGATAGCACCGAGGTCGCCATTTGCACCACGGGCACTGGAGTGGCTGGGGTCGCTGCTGGACCCTAGCGATAACGACTTCCTCACTGGCACAACAGAGGCGGAGTACGAGACGAAGCTCATCCAAAACTACTGTGCGAACAGAATGAATCCATATCATGTGTGCAACGAGCGGTGCAGAGAGGTATCACCCGAACGGGATGTGACCAACGATCCCTATGGCAAGCCGTACCAGTCCGATGACATTGCGCTACACCCCACATGGATGAAGCGATCCCTCGCATCCTCTAACGACGGTCCTCACCGCCACGGGTCGTGGACCTTCCACCGGTATGCCTCCACATCAAACAGCACCACACCAACAGACAAGCCGATGGAAATCGTTTCTACAGAACCAGATCGCACGACTACTTCAAGGGACCGAATCCGAAAAAGAAAGCAGGCAGGACAAAGATGTCGAATTGGAACATTGGCCACATGCGTCATGGCTGATCGTAGTCTTCATTTGATTAGTTGTGCAATGTACAAAAACACATACAGGTGGTAAGAAGACAATAAGATGACTGACGCCAAGCCCGCCGTCCAGAAGGTTCAGACCTACGGGAAGAAGAAGCATGCCATTGCTGTGGTGACCTGCCAGAAGGGCAAGGGCCTGATCAGGGTGAACGGTATTCCTTTGAACAACGTGAAGCCTGAGGGTCTGCGCTTGAAGCTGCAGGAGCCGATCCTCCTTGCCGGGAAGGCCAAGTTCAGGAACCTTGACATGAGGCTCAGGGTGAGGGGTGGCGGTCACACCAGCCAGATCTTCGCTCTCCGCCAGGCCATTGCCAAGGCTGTCGTTGCCTACTACCAGAAGTTCGTCGACGAGCCTTCCAAGATGGAGATCAAGGACGCCTACATGAACCAGGACCGTACCCTCCTCATCGCCGACCCCCGTCGCACTGAGATGAAGAAGTTCGGCGGTTCCGGCGCCAGGAGCAGATACGCCAAGTCCTACCGTTAAGCGGCAGGTCAAAGAGGACGTGTACCTTTTTTCATCCTTTTTTTTCCTCATTTCTTTTTCTTTTTTCTCATCTTTGTCGATCTCACCAGTGAGCAGGGAAAACAGTTAAAGATGACGAAGCAGCTAGCCATCCTAGCCACCGTGCTGCTCAGCGTTGTGTGCGAGGATGACGTGGACAGCTGCCTTATAGCGTACACCAACGACAAGTGTGAAGGGGAGGGTGTGATGCAGGGCAACTTCAAGACACCACACGGGGTAGAATGGGGTTACAAGACCGGTGTGTGCAACGCTGGGGACTACGGCTCCTTGGCGGATCGTAACCACGGGAAGTGTGAGAATGAGGACAAGGTCTGTAAACAGGCGCTGGCCACCTGTGATGAGTCCACGTGTCTCAAGCCCGAGTGTGCCTTGTACAGCTGGTGCTGGAGGGAGGTACCTAGTTGCAGTAGGAACCTGACGCTCCATCCTCAGTACAATAAGAAATCTATCAAGACTCTCCACTCTGCGAAGGACATCTGTACTCACTTTGGGGACCTCGGGAAGGGGTGGAGGGTACCCACCATTGGAAGTATCGCAGTGGTGAGCAACAACTTGACATTGGCCTCTAGCAGAATCTGCAACATGTCTAGCTTGACCTTCCTCATCGACGCTACACACAACGCACAAGGCGTGTGGGTGTCGTCGAACGGCACTGTGCTCACCTTCAACAAGACCGACTGGGCACCCGGCCATCCTAAGAAGGGCTGCACCATGGCAGCCCTCGTCAACGTGAACCACACGCTGAAGCTCACGACGCTAAACAACGCGACGGACGACTTCACAAACGTGAGCGTTCTTTGCGATGTGGAGGAGAGGGTCATTGCACTACCGACACCTAGACCAACGGACCCTCAAGACGGGGACTGCACTGCACTTAAGCCAGAGGAAGGGACGACCTTGAAGGCGTGCTCCGAGAAAGGCTGCAACACAGAGTACACTGCGAAGCATGAAGCACTTCAAAAGTGCTGCGAATACGGCCCTGGGTGTCTGGGCGTGATCGAGACGCCAGTGCCTGTATTCCTTCTTGGCACTGACAACCTGACGGACCCCCTCTCGGAGGGGTTCACGCACAGACGTACAGCGCAGTCTTTCGTTACACCCGCCCCGAAGCCTATGTACGATGGTTTGAACCCTGTGCTGGTGGGCACGCTGGCGACGTTGGTTGTAGTGACATTCTACTGTGCTATAGGAATGGCACTGAGAGTGCAACAAGGGGAGACATCTTGCCCGGAAGTGCTCCCGCACTATGAGTTCTGGGGTAGACTTCTGAGCGACTGTGGCATGTGCTGTGCGAACGTATGCTTTACATACATGTGGGGGAAAAAGAAAAGAATAATTCCTCAGATTTGTCAAGTTTTATCCAACGCCCGTCCTGGTTACGGCTCCCTCGCAATGGACGATCTGGTATGTGCTGTGAAGAAGAAATATGTTATCCGTACACCCCCGCAGGACATGGTTGACAACGATCCTATACCGGAGACGTAAGTAGTGTCGCCCCTTCTTCCCTTTTTTCCCATCCTTACACAGCCTCCCCTTTCGTCCCTTCTTTATTTATTCCGGATTTCTTGTTAGGAAGAGGAAAGCAAAAGGGATTGGGGGTAAAAGAAGAACGCATATAAAGTTTTCTGTCTCAATATGAGGGGTGATCTATAAAGGAGGGCAGGGTGCGAAGAGGTGCTAGGGGGCCTAAGTATCCAACAGTTATTTGCTATTCCATTTTTCTTCCCTTGATTAGTTTTTTAAGACCCCCCCTTATTTCCCCCCTTTTATCCTTGTTTTCTACCCTCCCCCCCGCTTTTTGTTGCACGTTCTTCATTCAGCTTGGTACTGTATAGGTCCTTTGTAACCCTGAAATGTCTGAAGGTCTGAAGGTAAGGTTCAAGGAGTTGAGGAGATCTGATAGCTCGCCTGCTGCGCTGATTGCAGTGACTGAGGAAGAGGAGGTGCTCCCAGCAGGGGAGAAGAGGATGTCACTACCACCTTCGGCAAGCACTGGGATCTTGATGGGCAAGCCTGTCCCAGACCACGTGGAGCCACTAGATAATGAGGAGGCTGAGGATTTAGACACTGAGACAGACGACGGTGACGAGCTTGAGAACGAGGACCTCATGGGGCCGCTGCGGGACAGTGCTCTGTCTCCCAAGGCTAAGCACTCACAGCCCCTCTCACTGGCCCACGAGTGGACCATGTGGTTCGACAAGATCACCGCCAAGCCCGACGAGAACAGCGAGAAGACCATCTACGAGGACTGCATAGTGGAGCTAGGCTCGTTCGACACCGTCAAGGGCTTCTGGGCCTATTGGAACTCCCTCACAGTAGAGAACCTTAAAGACTGCTGCAACCTCCGCGTCTTCCGCAAGGGCGTCAAGCCCCTCTCCGAGGACGCTAACAACAAGAACGGCGGCAAGTGGGTCGTCCGAGGCGTCCCTGCTGGCCTCAGAAGGGACCTCTGGACCGACCTTGCCCTCGTACTCATCTCCGAAAAGCTCCAGGAGTACACAGGCAACACCGTCTGCGGTGCTGTGATGTCAACAAGAGAAGGTGGGGACTCCCTGCAGGTCTGGGTGGATGGAAGGGACGATGATACAGAGTACACAAGAAGATCTTTGAAGAGGCTGTTTTTCCCTAGGGTCAAGCTGTCGTATTCTAATTTCATCTACCAGACGCACCAAGAGCTACAAGGGAAGCACCCCACAGAGACTCTTGAGGAGGCGGAGGAGGACTCCATCCCCTATGATCTGATGCCCACGTCGCCGACGGAGCACGCTTGCAGGCAGGGGATGCCCAGCCAGGCGCAGTATTACCCTCCGCGGTGGAACCAGCCTTCGGAGTCCCCTCAGCATGCTCATTCCCAGGGCATGCACCCGCAGCAGGGCATGATGCCACCGGGGTTTGGAAACATGCATTTTTTCAATAGGCATTCGCCTGTCATATCACCTGTGCAGCCACCGTTGGTTAGAAAGCACTCCGAGAGCAGCACGCTCACCACGATGACCGACCCCAGCAGCACAGAGTGTTACGACGACGACGACAGTCTGGGTGTCATGTTTGAGTATGCATTGCACAACACACCATTCATTCCATTAGTGGCGACTTGCCTGACGAGATCAAGCTCATCCAGGAGAGGGCCAAGCAGGTCCGGACCTTGAAGAAGAAGATAAGGTACATCAGCTTCTTCCTCCAAAGGCAGTGCAAAGGGAGAGAGTTAACTGTCTCCGAGAAGCAGAAGATTAAGTCGCTCCCACAACTGCAGAGCGAGTTACAAATGCTAGAAGTGCAGCAGCACCAGGAGGTCGAGCAGCAGAAGAAGGTCTTGGGGGTGGAGAACCTTGACTTCCTCAGAAAGCCGCAGCAATCTATGGTGTACGCCTCCGAGTCGGAGAAGAGGTTTAAACTGATCCGATCCCTGAAGAAGAAGGTCAGGTTCGTGCACTACCACATCGAGAGGCAAAAGCAGGGGAAGCCCTTGTCGGCTGCGGAGTTGGCGAAGGTGCAGTCGCTACCGGAGCTTGAGGCGAACCTGGCTGAGCTGGAAGCCATCGAAGGCCCTAGGTTCAAGAGCAAGAAAAAGAAGCAGCAGCAACAGCAACAGCAACAGCAACAGCAACAGCAACAGCAACAGCAACTACAGCAGCAGCAGCAACAGCAGCAGCAACAAGAACAGCAAATGCGTCAGGCACAGTTGCAGCAAGAGGCTGCCATGAACAGCAACCCCATGCCTGTTATGAATGCGCAGTACCAGTCTATGACGCCAGACCAGCTCCCGCTGCAGGCGGGGGCCAAAGGGCCCGCTGTGTTCGAATTGGCAGGGCTGCAGGCGCAGATATCAGCACAGAGAAAAGAGTTAGAGGATAGACAGAAGAGGATCGACAACATCATCAAGGTGCAGAGGCAGCCTCCGCAGCCACCCCCACAGCAGCAGTACGTGCAGTACCCGCAAACCCACTACGCACATTCCCCTCATGCAGCCCCGACGCCGATGCACAACATGATCGACAGGTGTGGCGGGAGGTTACCTTTTCTTTTTTAAACAAGAAGGGAAGAAGGGGAAAAAAAAGGAAAGAAAAAAGAAAAAAAAAAAAAAAAAAAAAAAAAAAAACACAGTTGTCAATACAACTACGGTCACAACAACTATGGATACTACAACTTGCAGTCCCCAAGTGGTGGTCCCCCTCCCTTGGAGTCGCCGAGTATGTGAGAAGGTGAATGGAACTAAACCCCCCCCCCCCCCCCCCTCCCCTCCTGTAGTGATGTCGCCCCCTATGTCGCCAAATGCAAGGGTTTGAAAAAGAAAGATACGAAACAAAAGAATACGAAAGGTGGAAGGGGGGGGGGGAGAAAACGAAAAAAAAGAAAAGATCCTCGGAGAGTTCTTGCCCCAATTTCTTTCTTTCTTTCCTTCATTTCTTTTTTCTTTTTCTGCAAACGTATTTACTTAAGGAGGAAAGAGTCTTGGTCTCTTTTTTTTTTTTTTAAAGCCTCCGCGGGCAATAACTTTTAAATTGTGTGGGGACGGGCTAACAGAGAGAATGTGAAAAAAGAATTTTTTTTTCCCCTCAAAGGGGACCCCAGCCAGCTGTACTATTCCACACTGTTCAGTGGTACATTGTTCGGATACTGCTGACGAAGAAAAGAAGACGGGAAAAAAAAAAAAAAAAGGATTTTTGCCACCAAAGACCCTCTTAGGGCCTCCCCCTTTCGCCCCTCTGTCCCTCTATCTTGTGCCGCTCCCACCCCCACTCCTGCTACTTCTCTTTTTCCTTCTCCTCTGCACAACGGAAGCAGATTGGTACTGTATACTACTAAAAGTAACAAACAAAGAAGAAAAAAAAAAAAAAAAAAAAAGAAACCGGGGTAATTTATTTTTAAAAGGACGGCTCTACTTATGTAACGTAAAGAAGCCGGATGCCCGAAAAATCGTTTTATGTCTGAGGAGCGAAGCACAGAGGCGTAAACACACCCTGAGGCAACTCCTCTTTCGTATTGTAGCCAGGTGCCTTTCAGAGAATTGTCTTACATTTTTTTTTTCCCTCTTTCTTTTTCTCGGTGGGAGGGAGCGGAAATCAAGAGGTGTGCTGCAAAAAAAAAAGAAAAGAAGAAGGAGAAAAAAAAAAGAAGAAAAGAAAATAAATTTAAAGGGGGGGGACCTCCCTTTCTAGGTGAGGGCCCTTTTTTTTTATGGGGTGTTGTTTTTTATTTTTTTTTAAGGGGCGTCTCACAAAGACTTCCTTTATCTCATATATATTTTTATTTTGTGGAATATGGTGGTTGGGGGTTTTTTTTTTATTTTTATTTTATTTTATAAGGGTTCCTGACCATATCCTTTTCACAAGGCAGTCCACGTGCTGTATCAGTCAGCAAGGGTCAGAAATATTTTTTTTTTAAAGATAGATATTCTAACCAATGCCCCATGTAAAGCAGGGGCGGTCCGATCTTAGTCAGCGTTAGTACCATACAAATAATAAATAGAATTCCCCCCCCATTCCCCTCTTTTTTGAGGTTGCTGCTTTTCCTCTCTCTCTCTCTTTTCTGGGGAGATTAAACTAGAGACTAAAAAGAAATAAAGTAGGAGGTAAGCCTTCCACGGTGAGAGGATTCCGGCATAGTACGTGCAGTACTTCTCTTTGTTTTTTGTCTCTAGGATACACTCCCCCCCCCCCTTTTTTTATACATTATTTACACTTAAGAAGCTGTCACGCACTATTTTACTCCCAGTCTTTTTTCTTTTTTGAAAAAGAAAAGGCCCGAGTGGCTTCGCAGATCAGCAGGGAAATACAAGCCCCTCCCACTTTATATTTACTCTATTGCTTTCAAAGGATTTACACTTTATTTTTTTGACCCAGTAGGCACTCAAAGAATTTTTTTTGTGATCATTTATTTCCCCCCTTTTTTTTTCTCGAGGTGCATTGCCAAGAGGGAAGGGGGGAAATAGAAAAAAGAGGAAGGAGGGAAAAAAAAGAAAGAAAAGAACGGAGAAGAGAAAAAAAGAAAGGAAAAAAAAGAAAAAAGAAAAAAAGGAAGAAGAGAATGGGGGGAAGGGTGTGAGGGTTCAGCCCCGTCCCTCCCCCCCCCAGCATTTTCCGTAATATATATTTCTGTTTTTCTTTATTCTCTCTTTCTCCTTGTTCGGTTCTTTCTCCCCTCTCCTTTCTTTAAGAAGAAAGAAAAAAAGAAGGATAGCACCGCAGCACCTTGTACACGGCATATTCTATTCATTTTCCATGTGGTAAGCACCCCCCTCCCTTTTCTTTCTCTCTTTTATTTATTACACTCCCTCTCATTTTTTTTCTTGAATATTCGCTACTGCAAAAAAGAAAAGAAAAGAAAGAAGAAAAGAATGGAAAAAGAACGACAAAAAAAAAGAAAACAAAAAGGTTAAAAAAGAAAAAAGCGTTTTTTTTCTTCCCCCCCCCCACCCACCCACTCTCTATTCCCAGCACCCTTTTTCTCAATTGTCATATTAAGCAAAAAAAACAAAAAAAAGAAGGGGGAAAAAAAGAAAGAGAATAAAATGTTCACAACACTTGAAAAGCCGTACAATGTACGGAGCAGGCCCAAAAGGGAGAAGGCGTTGAAGTGGGCGAACCTTGCAGCTGCGGTTGTGTCGTTTCTCTGTTTTGCGATAACAGCTGCGGACGTGGACCAGCGTGCAGGGCGCAGTGTTGACAATTTTTGGTTCCCAAAGGACTGGGACCTCGACTCCGGCTTGAAGAATATCTTAGTAAACTGCTCCTACACAGGAACCCTGTCTGTCGAAGGCTGGGATGTCCAGTACACTATGGACGAGGAAGGACGAGGCCCGATGATGGCCCATTCCGCAGCCCTGGTCCGCCGGGCAGTGTGGATCACAGGCATCAGCGTTCTGCTTTCTGCTTTGAACAAGCTTTTTTTTGACCGCAATATTCACGAGTACAGCTTAGGCGATGCTGGGATCCTCTCTGTTAGAAAGGGGTACCTAGTGGTCCTAGATGTGGGGTGTGTTGTCTGGTCCATCATAGCCCTGCAGCAACCGAACGACGAAAGTTCGTATATCGATGATTATATAAGCAATTGTACCTCTTTTGTGTCTGGTGCCAGCGCACCGGACCATTTGTGGGAAGCTCCGCCTTTTATTTTAATGTTTGTCGGGCATGGTGCCACCTTGTTCATGCACATGGTCAGCGCCACCATGTTGCTGTGTAACATGTCTGACAACCCGCAGTCCTTGCTACGCAAGCAGAGGCGGGCGCTCTTGTCCATCATCGCCATGAGGAAGTCCGACTCCTCTGGTATGGTGGCTGAGACGTCTTTCCAGCTCCTCTCTCAGGTCAAGACGATTATCTCGGCGGAGTACCTTAAGGAGGCACAGCCGGATGCCTTTCCGGAGGCTACTTATGACAACCCGTTGCCGCCGCAGCAGGTGCAGACGCAGCCCCATCTTCAGACATTCGAGTATGATCAGTACGAGTCCCCTGGGGGGTACAACACCCCTGTTGACAATGAGGAGAAGAGGTAGTTTTGTAACTTTAAAAAATAGAAAGAAGAAAAAATAAAATAGAAACGTGTGAATTTATGGGGGGGGGGGGGAGTAGTTTAGAATGACTAGAATAATGAAGAAGAATAAGGGGAAATAAAAAAAAAATACAAGAATAGAACGGGGAAAAGAGGGAATAGTGAAAAGGTACACCTTTTCACGGGAAGCTTCCCCCCCCACCACTACCATTTCCTACAAGCTTTTTTTCGACCATCCGTTGTAGCATGTCCCTGAGGCATTGTGCACGCTGGCTGCCACAGCCCGACATGTGTCACTTAAGGCTTGTAGTTGACAGTAGGTGACCGTGACCCGCTCACAAGAAAGAAAAGAAGTTCCGAGTTACCGCAATAGAGTTGAGGTAGTAATTCCGCGCACAAACCTTTTGGGTGGAAAGAACGAAGAAACAAAGTTTTGCTTTGCCGAACTGTGTTTTTTTCAGAATGAAAAGAAAAGAAGGATACGATCGGTTTCTTTGTTTTATGTTTTGTTCCCTCTTTTTTTTGTGTATATTTTTTTTTTTTTCCAGCAAGTGATCGAGGCGGGGTAGAGGGGGGGAGAAAAGAAAGGAAAAACGGATTCAAAAGGAAAAAGAAAAAAAAAGAAAAAAAAAAAAGAAGAAGAAATGGGTGCTTTCCATTGCAAGCTTGCGAACGAGTCCCTCAAGGTGTGTGGTGAAGAAGAAGAAACACAATGACCCTGCACAGGCCCCCACGACCGAAGACGAGATCGATCAGCTGTTGAACAAGTACATGAGCTCCCGGCAGCCTAAGAACGTAGCCCGAAGGGAGTCAACAGCTCTGGCAAGAAAGGTAAAAAGGAGGTCACGAGAGTTGGCGAAGAAGGCTGCAGAAGAGTATGTTGGAAGCCCGATAGTACCCGAGGAGAGGCAAGTAGTCAGAGTGAGGCAGTTGGAAGACGAGGACTGGGTAGAGGTGGTGTGTCTTACCCAGAAGACGAGGTTCGCGGAGTTGAATTAAAAAAAAAAAAAGAAGAGCAAACAAAAAGAAGATAATAATGAAGAACGCATAGACGAAATCATTATGAGTCATCTCGGTCTTTCCGGTGGTGGGCCTGATCGCCTCTCCTGCAGAGCAGTTGGTGGAAAATGAAACAGTGCCTTCGAAAAATAACTTCATCCCCCCCCCCCCCCCCCCCCCCTTAGACATTACTAATATCTGGCAGGCAGTCAGGTCTGACCGATGCTTTTTTTTTTCTTTTTGTCTCTTTGCCACCGGTATTGTTTTTTTTTATTCCCCTTTTCTCTTCTTTTATTTAAAGCAGTCCATAGGCGTGAGAGAGCCCGGTTTTATCATTCTTCTTTTTGTTTTTCAGAAAAAGAAAAAAAAAGAAAAAGAAAAAGAAAATGATTTCATTACCTTATGCAGAATTGTGTGCACCATATAAGAGAAGAGGTTTACTCATACGAGCACGAAAAGACAAAGGTCATAAAATAAATGTTTTTTATATGTTTAACACGATTTTTTTTTTTTGCGTTGGTTTTAAACCTTTTCTTCAAAACTCTAGCTTTTCCCCTCACCCCCCCTTCGCAAGTGCATGTGTTTTTTTTCTCCTCCCCCCCCCTTCCTTTATACCGGTAGGTACAAACAATGGCCAATTGCTTTTTTTTTTTTAAAGTCCCCCCACCTGTCAGAAAGAAGAAGTATTCCTTCCTTTCCTTTCGCTCTTTGAAGGAAAGGAGGCTCTTCCTTCTTTCTCGCTGTTCTCTGTTTAGTTTTATTTTCAAAGTTGGGTTTTCTTCAAGGAAAGGTAGCTAGACCTAGGAAAGAAGAAATACAACAAAGATCACAGCCCCAGGTTTTCCATTTTTTTGTCATTTTCCCGCACGCAGCTTCTCAGTGGGCAGAAATAAAAGTACCAAACAGGCTATAAGGCCGAAAGAAAGCAGAGGAAAAACGGAAAAAAAAAAAAGAAAGAGAACATAGATAAGGCATAGTCTAAGGATATGAGAAAGAAGGAAGGGGGAAAGGAAAAAGGGGAGTGAGGGGGGCAGTTCGCCTCCTTTCCCTCCTCTTCGGTTCCCCTTCCTCAAATGGGTTATCCTTGTTTTCTTTTTAATCTCCTGCTGTATGTCAGAAGACACCCCCTTTCTCTTCTTTTTTTTTTCTCACTCTCTTTTCTTCTTTCTTGTTATTCCAGAAGAACGAAGAACACATGCAAATAAAGAAAAGATTCTATCACTCTATCCAGATTTCATTTTGTTTCATCCCCCCTCTCCCCCTTATACTTATCTATAATTGAAGAAACCTCAACCCTTATCTCTCTCCTTTTTCTTCTTCTTCTTCAATCTTCTTGCGATGGAGTGGGGGGGGGGGGGGGGGGGTGAGCGAAACACGCTTCCTTCACTATTTTCTCCCTGCCCTCAGGGTGTACTCTCTTTTTTTTTTTTAAAGTCCTGACACTGTTCGGGAGATGGGGGGGAGAAAAGAAGTAGGAAAGCAATAATTTAAAAAAGAAGAAATAAAACGTTCCAACATAATTATCAATTTCTCTATTTAGTTTTTTTTTTTTTTTTTTTTTTTTTTTTTTTTTGTGAGGAGGATAGAAGGGTGACGGTGGTGAGGAGAAAAAGGAAGGAAATGGTTGTAGTTGATGACCTGACCCCAGGCCAGAGGAGGCAGGGTATGTCCCTCCTTTCCTTTTTCTTGATGAAACTCGTCCTTGCACTCCCTATCCCTCCCTCACTTTGTGTTTCTTTATAGAGGGAAGAAAGAAAAGAAAAGGAAAAAGAAAAGGAGTCAAGTGACGACAGTGGGCGATAGGCCTGACACTCGACACTTTATTTTTCCCTTTTTTTTTTTTTTTTTTTTTTTTTTTTTTTTTTTTTTTTTTTTGGTCACAGGGAGCTTCTTCTTTTTGACCTTCGTCTTCTTTTTTTCTTCTTCTCGTTCTGCTCCTTTTCTGTGGCCTTTACAAGCAGCTATGGAGAAGGGCAGGTCGACTTCTTTTTTAAGAAAGAACTGTAACCCTTTTTTTCTTTACTAAGCATCACTTCCATCCTTGCCTTCTTCTCTAACCTTTAGTTAACCCCCTCCTTTTTTTTCTCTCTCTCTCCATCCCCAAAGGAGGAGAGGAAAAGAAGAAAAGAGGAAACACCATTTTACCCTATTCTTGTCACCCATTTATTTATCCTTGTTGGCTTCCATTTTTTAAGGGTAAAAACCTACGTTCGCAGAGTCGGCTTGCATCATGAACTTCTGTGGAGCTCCTGTTATAGGTTTCTTTTTGTTTTTTTTTCTCTTCCCCCTTTTTTTTTTTGTACTTGTTCCTCCTTTCCAGAAGCCTTTTCCTCGGTAGGTTCGTCTGGTTGAATTTTTTACCGACGGTACTGGTAGGGGTGTGGGCTTGCAGCAGGGAAGAGGAGAAGAGAAAAGAAAAAGGAGAAGCAGAAAAAGAAAACAAGAAAGAAAAGAAAGAGGAATAACAGGAAATAAATGGTGTTCCCCCCCCCCCTCCCCCTAACATCTTTTTTTTCTTTCTTATTTCCAAAACTGCACAAACACAGAATCTTGGCTACACACGCGGCACACTTTATCCCTTCTAGAGCAGCACTGCATTGCCTCACGCATTAAGGACAGGTTGCGGAAATCAACTAAGCTGGGGTGCGTCCCCTGTAGCCAGGTATGATGGTTGTGTGCTTGGGCATTCCGAAGCTGGCCTCCTTTGTTTTTTTTTCTTCTTCCACATTTCTTGTTCTCCCTAGCTATTTAAAAAGAAGAGAGAAAAAAAAAGATAAGACGAGGCTTAAACTACTTTTTTTTTTTTTTTTTTTTTTTTTCTTTTGCAAAATAAAGCGATGATGGGGAACCACCGTTGCTTTGTTTCACCCACATGACACCACAGAACCTTCTTTTCTGGGATGTAATCCCACTGGAGGTCAAAGAGGTGAAACCATTAAGTAAAGTATTACATGCCTTTTCTTTTCCCTGTTATTTCTTCTTTTTTTTTATTTCTTCCCGCTTTCATGATGTCTCCACTTCCCTTCAATATACTTGTGTTCTTTTCTCTCTCTCTCTCATTTTCTGTCTATTTCTAGGAAGGATCCTTTCCCCCCCCCCCTTTTTCTTCTTTTTTTTGAAGTCTTTTCAAGTTCCCCAACCCCCCACACTACACCTCTCTCCACGAGTGGTGTGGGGCTTTCTTTTTTAGGGAGAAGATGAAACGAATAACAAAAGTTTAAAAAGAAGAAAAAGAAGAAAAAGAAAGGATCACAAAAAAGGAAAGTAAGGCAAGTGCTGTACTTCTCTTTTTCTTTTCCAAACAATGTCCAGATTAAAAATGAGAAAGAAAAGATGTAAGCAAAAGAAAAGGGCACACACCCAGCCGAAAGGATAAGGGAAGTAGGAGCGGGCCAGGGGCCTTTGGGTTCTAGCGTCTCAAGATTCATGAGCATTGTTACATTTTATTCATTCTTCCTTCACGTTGTCACATTTACCAATCACCACAGAGGATGAGCTTAAGCAAGGAGGAGGTGATCGCGCTTCCACGCAGCTCGCCTGTGTTCAGGACGGAGAGACAGAACCGCGAGGACATGTCGCTAGAGGAGAGGCGTGCGAGGCTGGTGCTGAGGGAGAACAAGGACCTGGACAGGAGCAGGAAGCGGCAGCGTGAGTTAGATGCGACCATCGAAGCAGCGAAGCAGGGGATGTACTCTCCACCCCCTCCAGAGACCATGAGGAGCCCCAGGACAAAGAGTCCTGGTGTGAGCAGCCCTACCCACGGACGGATGTCAAGCCCTCCTGTCTTGCACGGCAGGATGCCAAGCCCCTCTGCTTCACACGCCCGGATGGCAAGCCCCCCAGCCAACAGGCGGTCCAGCGAGAGCAGGTCCCCTGCTGGAACTTACAGGATGTCGCCGCCCTCACCATCCCCTACAACGCGCCACCCTCACCTAGGCATCTCAGCACCCGTGTCCCACTCCAGCGCCACCTCCGAGGCCGATGACCTCAAGGCAAGGATCCAGCATCTGCGCAAGTCCCTTGACCAGTCTGCCCGTGTGTCGCCTTCCCCTGACTTCCCCCCTACGAACTCTACGTCCCCCGACCGCGCCCGTCAGCACGCCATCGAGTACCAGACGGAGCGTGCACGGAAGCTCGCACAGCAGGAGGTAAGCAGGGAGGCTGACGGTCTGCGGGCGCAGATAACAACTATCACATACCACTCGTCGCAGCTGGAGAAGGAGAGGAACAGTTTGAAGGAAGAGAAGACGGCACTGCAGTCAAAGGTGGAAATGTTGGACAGGCAGCTGAAGGACGAGAGGCTGAGTAATACGGCGGCAGAGGCATCGATGAAGGCGTCGCTAGAGGCGCAGAAGAAGGAGATGGAGAGGCTGGGGGGGTCACAGGAGAGGGTCAGGGAGCAGGCGGGTGAGGCAGACAGGCTGAGGGAGGAACTGGCAGATGCAAGGTTGCAATTCGCGAACGAGAAGCAGCAGGTTGCAATGGACGCACAGTCGCTTGTGAATGCTGCCACGCAAGAACGTTGCAAGATGGAGATGCTCCTTTCTGATCTGGAGGAGCAGAACGGGTACCTCAGCACCGAGGGCACCACCCTGCGTGCCACCATAGCAAGTCTTGAAGAGGAGCTTGCTTTCTACAGAGCACAGTCCGACGAGTGGGCCAGAGAGAACGCAGTTATGAAGCAGGCGCTGGCTGCGAGACCAAAGAGTTCGGAGACCTCCTCTTGTGCTGCCCCGACACCTCCTAAGCCCGTGTCAGTGACCCCCGCTCCTGTGACGCCTCCTGTGCGGTCCACGCCTGTCCCCGTGGCCCCTCCTGTGCAGCCTGAGATCCCTCGCGCAGCTGAGCCTGAGCAGCCTGAGCCTGAGTCGTCAGGGGTTGCTGCAGTGGCTGACAAGGGGGCTCTCGAGGTACCCGAAACGAAGAAGGCGAGCTTCCTGCAAGACGCGTGGTCCCTCATCGCCCACACTGTGATCGGCACTCTTCTGGTATGATGCCCACCTCCCTTCATGCACACAGCTCATGTTGACCATGTTTGTGGCGCTGGCTCTGATAGAGCTGCTGACAGAGGCACCGATGGTGTCCATGCACATCCCCCTTGCGAAGGTATGTTGAGTTGCTGACACGCATGCCTATGCAGGAGTACTGTGGAATTGTACAGGAACTGTGGCAGACGAGGAGATGGCCGGCAACGGTGGAATTGATGTTGGCGTGCTACGTGGTACTGCGGTGCATAGGGTGTGCACCAGGGAGGGTGGTCACAAGCGTTGCGGCCGGGTTTGTCCTGCTAGTGGGGACGTTTGGGTTCGCACTGCTGGTGCTGGACTGGTGCTGCGACACTGAGACGCTGCAGCACATCATTGAAGGAACTCAGGTATACATTCAGCCACACCCCACACCCCATCCCACACCCAGACGCTCGTCGACAGCCTTCCTGAGGAGTTCTATGCTTACACCGACCACCGCCAAGAGCTTGCCGTGCAGTTCAAGGAGCTCTGCATTTCATGCTATGAGACCTGCTGCGAGAGGGCTGCTGAGTTTTACACTACTTGCGTAGAGCTGCTTACTTATCTCTTTGAACAGGCACAGGAATACATCGCGCAGATGAGGGCCGAGCAGCCTGCCGCAGATGGAATAGATGAGAAGGCGTAAAGAGGAGAAGGAAGAAGAAGAAACGAGATATTGTACTTTTTTTTGTCCCCATCGGTCTCTTTTATCCCCCTCCTCCCCTTTTACCTTTAAGAAAAGGGGTTTCACCATCTCTCCCCCCCCCCCCCCCCCCCATTCGTAAAGGTTTAAGGAAAAAGAGTATTTTGTTGTTGTTAGCAGTTTTTTTTTGTTTTTTTAAAGATTTTTTTTCTCTCCACTTAAAGATTTAGTTTTTCTTTTTCTATTCTTTTTTCTTTCTGATGTTGTATGAAGAAATGGAGACCCTCCCTGCCAGTTGTACCCTTTAAAAAAAAAAGTGTTTAGTTTCCACCTCCCCTCTTGCCGTGCAGGGCAATGGTAAAGGGTAGGATGCATGCTCAGAAGAGAGTATGAGTGATATTAGAATTCACTTCTTATGCTACCCCTTGCTCTTTTTGCCCTGTGTTACCTGGGACCGAAGTGAGACATTTCCCCCGCCTCCTTATGCTTTTTGTTTTTTTACCCCCTTTTTTTTCCCCTGTCCCCACCTTTTTCTTCTTCTTTTTCTTTATATCCTGTTGTACCCCCTTTTTATATTTTTTTTTCTTTTTCTCTTCCCCCCTCCCGCACGTTATTCTAAAAGAAGGTGAAAAGAACGCAACGTAAAAGAAAAAGGGCATAAAAGCAACACAATGAACACAGACCCCGAGTTTTACGATAAGAGCATATTAGAATGGCAAACATACGAGGATTACTTGGATAAGTATGTGCAGCCTGAGGATTTATTTTATCTAGAGGACCCTGACAATGCGCGGCAGATAGTGGAGCTGGGGTATAAGGGGAAGGATTTTATGAACAGGGAGGAGTTCGAGGTGGCTAGGCGTGCCGCGCTGGAGGGGCCGTTGAAACGAAAGAAAAGCTTAGACGCCGTCTGCAGCAGCGGGAAGGACCTCTCGAAGAGTCCCTTCCTGTACGCACTAGCGCAGAGGGAGGAACTAGTCCGTAATGGAAAACTCTCCACTATTATCTTCATCCGCGACGTGATAGACCGTAAGGGCCACGAGGTGTCCGGGTACATCGACTACGGGCACCGCCTCAAGGCGGAGGACTTTGAGGAGTATTTCTCCCGTTCCAAAAAACTGCTCCCGAAGCCCTCGGACCTTTCCTACTACAACTGGAAGACGCAGACCCTGTCATATAACAACAGCAGCACCTTTCAGGTCATCGCCGATAATGAGATGGGCCTACTCTTCAAGCACAAGCGGGACAGAAAGACCATCAACGTCGACCCCAAAGGCGTATCCCCTGGTGACAACTCGCACAGAGTTGTCCTTCGAACAGACGAGTACACACAGGTCGTTATTTACGACCACGTCACAAGGAGGAAGAATTAAAAAGGGGGTGTTTTTTTTTTTTTTTTTTGGTGTAAATATACTTCTTTTCTTCTTTTTCTTTTTTTTCTTTTTGTTTCAAGGTCGAAAAAAAAGAAAAAAAAGAAAAAGGAAACCCCCTCCTTGTCCTCCCAGGTGACGATGCACACGCTATGGCAGCGAGCGAATACAATGTCGACTGTCATGCTCAGCGTGACGGCAGTGATCACTTCTGTGTTAGCCCTCTCGACAGGGTACTATGAGTTATGGACAGGTCTTCCAGAGCCTATTATCGACTTGGAAGTAGGTGGCATCCGCCCCCTTGGTTACATCCCTAAGGAGAAGGGTGAGACAGCCGTCGTGGGCGTGAAGCTCGATGCAGACATGACAGGCCTCTGGCACTGGAACGTGAAGCAGCTCTTCATCTATGTTGTTGCCGAGTCCCGCTCACCAGGCCGCATCCATGAGGTGGTACTCTATGATTACATAATGCGAGAACCTGAGGTGCTCAGAGTAGGCTTCTCTAAAAGGCAGGGTGCCTATGACTACCATTTAGTGGGGAAGGAAATAGAGTATGTTTTTTTGTTTCATTACAACTATACATTCACAAAAAGAGGGCACAACTTCACACTGAAGGTGAAGTGGAACGTGATGCCTCATTCTGGAGTGCTGTACTACCAGGAGCAAGGTATGCCCGGGGGGGGGGATTTTTTTTTTCTCTTTAAAACTTTACTCTTACAGCTGGGGAGAAGCAATTCAGCATACCCAAACGGTATTGAAAGAAAATAGGGTAAAAAGACGGAAAAGGAAAAGAAGAAGAAAAAAATAAACGAGACAGTTTCTTTTTCTCTTGCTTTTTTTTTTATAGTGTGGTCTGTCTGTGTTGCTTTCTTCGCCCCCTCTTTTTTTTATTTTACCTCCGAAGATGTGTTTTTTTTGAGAACAACAGGGGGGGGGGGGGGGGGAGGAAAGAGAAAAAGACGAAGAAAAATAAAGGTTTCCCCCCCCCTTTTTTTTTCTAAAAAGATGCATGGTTTTATTTTTTGTTGTATTGTTCCTCCACTCACATTTTTTTTCCGTTCAGAAAGAAAAGAAAAAAAAAACAAAAAAAAGAAAGAAGAAAACACCATCAAAATAAAAGAAGAGCAAACATGCCAGGTCTTATACAAGGCAGCTGCTTGGCAGAGGGCGGCTTTGGGAAGGTTTACGAGGGGGTATATGATGAGAAGACACAGGTCGTGATAAAGAGAGGAAGACAGGTTGCCGAAGAAAAGGCAATACTTCAAAGCTTAATAGGAGCCACCGGGGTCATTCAGATGATAACGGACACGGGTGTCGAGGAGGGCGCCCTTGTTCTTGAAAGAATGGACACAGACCTCGGCAGCGTGATGAAGGAGAAACGGTTGAAAGAATGTGAAGTTCAGTGGATCGCAAAGGAAGTAACAACAGCACTTTCCGAGCTTGAGGAGCGTGGTATCTGCCATGGCGATATCAAGCCTTCCAATCTTCTTCTACAGTACAACTGTTCACCCCGCAGGACTCTCGTGAGGATAGCAGATTTCGGATCGGCACAGATAGGGGGAAAGATCCCCAACACCATTTCACAGGGCTACCGCGCACCTGAGGCCATTATAGGAGTGAAGGAAAATGAGAATTGTTGGGAAGTAGACATGTGGTGCCTGGGTGTGACTCTTTATGAAGGCGTCTCTGGGTCCAACCCTTTCGATTGTGGTGCCATCACAGCACTTTGGAAGATGTGTGAGATCGGTCGGCCTCCTTTCCCCAGGACTCTCTGTGGTATCGATGCCGAGTATTCTGAGACCTTTCACAACCTCTCCTTGCAGCGGGTAGATGCAGATGCGCTTATACTCGATTCTCCTCTCATTACGCAGCTTTTGTCGCTTACTGCTGCTGAGAGGCCGTCGCCTTCATCCTTGCTCACCTCACCGCTTCTTCAGGATGTCAAGCCCGTCACCATTCTTCAGGATATGACCCCACCTAGGCAACGGGGATCACTCCCCATTCAGGTGTCCCCACCGCCTGTCCTTCCTGACTACGGCCGGAGGATGTAGGAACATGGAACAGGGTATATGTACAGATAGATAGATTATTGCTTTTTTTTTTTTTTTATATATTTATCATAGTATCCAGGGTTAACCGATCACCTTCGGGTTTTAAAACGGAGGTCTGGGAGACGAATACAAGGGTTATAAGTATGGTTGCACGCTCTCCTCCCGTTCTAATTATTGATTTTTGATTTCGCTCCTATTTAAACAGAAAAAAGAAGAAAAACCGCCAGAAAAAGGGAAAACCCAGCTTTTCAGGAAAATAATCCTTTTCTAAGTCGTTTTGATGCTCCCTGGGGTCGGCTTTGTGTATCTGGGGGGCCCGGGATACGAATAGAAGGGTTTTAAGCATGGTTGCATGCTCTCTCCTTTCATTTGACGTCAGTTTAAAACCCGATTGTAATTAGAAACCCGCGGGTGATCGGTTAACCCTGGATACTATGTATTTAGATTTTGAGAATAGGTCAGGGAAGAGGGGGGAAAGAAAAATTACAAAGGGATAGGTCAGGGAAGAGGGAGACGAGGGGGGAAAGAAAAGGGAGGCGCCGCAGGAAACGAAAGAAAGCCCGCGTTTTTTTTCATTGTTCAGAGAAAGAAAAAAGAATTAAAAAAAAAAGAGTCTCAGAAAGCGAGATGACAGAGGTACCCTCTGTTCCCCAGCCCCCCTTTTTTTTTCCCCCTTATTCTCCCTTCCCTTCCATCCCCTTCCCTTTTCTCTCTAATTCTTTTTTTAAATCTTTTGTTGTTTGTGCCGCAGTTTCTTTCTTTTTTGTAAACAGCCAAAAACAGAAACATCATTTGCTCTTTGTTTTCATAGCTGTTGCACTTCTAGCATGCAACTCGTTGAAAAGGATTACCCCCTTTTTTTTCTTCCTTCCTCTTCCTTCTCTTTTCTTCCACCTCTCATCTTTCATTGCTTGCTCCACCAAGCATACCATATCCTCTACCCCCGGCACCCATGCAGTGTTATAACTCGACAAAAAAATGGCAGAGATCAAGGAAGCAGCCGACTTACCACCCGTTAGCCCATCTGAAGGTTACAGTGAAGTGGCTTACGGGGCTATGGGTGATCATGTGCCGCCTCCGCCCCCACCCCCGCCTGCTGAGTACGCAGCGCCTCTTGCCGAGTATGCAGCACAGCCTGCCGAGTACATAGCACCCCCTGAAACGCAGGGGTACGGTGAGGCGGGTCAGCCACTGCAAGTGATGGGCGGCTACGGTGATGTTGTTTCTCCTACACCTGCGGCTCCGCCTCTGGAGGCTGTCATGGGTGCTGCGGCAAGGAACCGGGACATGTTGATGTCGGAAGCCCCGCACGTAGCTGCGCCTGTTGCCAGCGGTTCCTACCAAGTGACAGTGACCCCCACAGTGGACGACATGCCCCCCCGAGGGACTAAGGTCACCGTCACACAGCTCATCTCCAACTACTCCCTCAACGGCAAGTCGGGCACTGTTGTCGGCTACAGGTCAGACGGCGCTGTCCTCGTAGATGTCGACGGTGTGCTCTCTGCGCCCCTGCACCCCTCGAACCTCATCTGGGGTGACGATGCTAACATCCCCATTCCCAAGCCTGACTTCATGCAACCCAAGATGAACATCACCGAAAGGAACGGTGTCTGCCTCATAAGAGTCAAGCCCCCCAGACGGCGCCGTGACACAACCACCTGCTGCCCGTCTGCGTCATGGGGCGACATGACTTTCTTCAAGCACATCGGTTGGGTGTGGACCAGCATGTTCGCGTGCATCGTGTCCTTCCCGTTGTCCGTAATCCTGCTTTTTTTCTCGCCTTTGTTCTTCTCACAGAGTGCCATTGGGTGGAGGTGGTTGGCACACAGACACCTCGACATCCTCCTCTCTGGGCACCCTCCCTCGCGAGGTGCCATTGTTACGCACCCCACTGCGGTGATGGAGCACGGGTCACGGGTGTCGTACTTCATGTCAGGGCACACGTGGAGGTGCTTTGTGTATGTGACTCTGTTGGCACTGCCGTTCAGCTTTGTGACATTATTTTTCACGATGATGTGTGTGCCGTTTGGGGTGCTGATGTGCTGCAGGCCGTTGTTCTGCTTCGGTGCAAATGTAGTGTATGGAGCACTGTGGCTGGAAAGAAGCGTGTGCCTGGGGATGGTGGGCCACGTCATGTGCGAGTACAGCCTGGCTGAGATGGGCGACGCTGAGCTTCAGCAGGGAGAGGCCACTGTGGGGGGAGTAGTCGATGAGGTGACACCTGTGCTGACAAGCGACGGGCAGAGCAATGGCATGCAGAACTCATGGCTGTCACAGCGCCAAAGGAGCCAAGAGGAGCTCATGTCAGTGGAAAAGTTTAACAACTCCTACCTCAGGCTCTTTGGCACCATTCCGAGACTTCAGGACATCACGATTGAGCCTCCCCGTGAGCCTGGCAGGGGCCCTCGCCACTTCATCACTGTCGCTGATGCCATAAACGATTCACAAAGGTTGAAGCTTGTTAAGGCATACAAACAGGCTTTCTCCACTATGTACGTACACATCGTAGACCTCGAGGAGCAGCAGAGGCAGGAGGGTACCGACTATTCTGCACTTTATTCTTAAGAAGCTTTTTTTTTTTTTTTTTTTTGTTAGGTTGGCGTTGTTTTATTATAGGAACCCTCAGGGACTGACTCTTTTTTTTTTTCATTAAAAAAAAAAAGGAAAAGAAGAATGAACAAAAGGAAAAATGAGAGAAAGAAGAAGGAAAGAAGAAGAAAAAGAGGTGTCCAAATTCAAGATTTCTTTTTTAACGGCTTTATTTTTTCTTTTTTTCCCATTCCCCCCTCCCCACAGTAAAACTCTGGCTGGTGTTTTTATTTTTTTTTATTTTTATTATTATATTTTTTACTTTTCCTTTTTTTTTCCCCTTTTCAAAATTGAAAAAGACGACAAAAAAAGAAAACCCCTCCCCTTGCATGCCTCTTCGTTTCCTTCTTTTTTTTTATTATCTTTTCTTGGGAATATTGAAATACGTCTCCTTTTATGGGGTAAAGATCGCCCGGGAAGCAAAAGCAGATAAAAGGAAAACAAAAGGAAAAAGAATGAGTTTAATGCAGCAAAATGTTACTTATCCTTTGGAATCCCCCCCCCTTTTTTTTTTCTTTACCGCCACAGTAGGTCCAGGTTTAAGGGGATGGGGGGATGGAAGAACTGAAAAAGAAAAAGCCTTTTTTTATTGTGAGAATATGAAGAAAAAAAAAGAGAAGAAGAAGGTGGAGAAAGGAGGTAAACTACAAGAAAGATAAAAAAGAACAAAAAAAAAAAATAATGAGGGAAAAGAGTCAAAGTTGAGAATAAACGAAAAGAGCAGAAAATAAAGAAAAGGGCATATCGCCATCCATTCGTACCCACTGCGAAAAAAGAAGAAAAAAAGAAGCAAATAGCAGAAATTCATTTCCTCTCTCCCCTCTCCCCCCCCCCCCCCCCCTTTCCCCTTTTCCCTTTCCTCTTTTCTCTCCCTTTTTTTTGTTTTTTTTTCCCTTTAAGCCCATCTCGTCTTTTCTTTTTTTTTTTCTTTTTTTTTTTCTATAAAAACAGGCTTTTTTTTTTTTGCCTTACCCCCTCCCCTTCCGGGCCTTTTTATCCCCCCTCCTGCTTTTATTATTTTTCCGATTTTATTATTTTTTTTTTATGTCCCTCTTTTTTATTTTTATTTTTTAAAGCTGGATCATGCAGCTCAAGCAACTCCCTCTACTTGTGTTGTCCTCTTGTCGGTATTTCGCGTCATTGTTCAGCCAGAAATGCAGGGGGGGGTTTTTTTTGGAGCTATTTCTTCTTTTTTTTTTTCCTTCCCCCACCTCATAGTCCCGTAGATTCTCGCACTACGTTCACTGCTATGTCATCTAGGAGAAGGCTATGCCACTGAATAAAGGGCGGAGAGGAGGGAAGAAAAGAGGAAAGAGAAGAAACCAAAGAGATATGAAGGTTAAATGTGTGCTAGCTCCATCTTTCTGTCTCTTCGAAAAAAAAAGAAAAAAAAGAAATAAAAGAAAAGAATGTCCTGTTTCTTCGTATTGTTTCGTCCACCCCTCACCTGGTGAGGACGAAGAAATAGAGAGCGAAAAGAAACAAAAAGAAGAAGAAAAAAACATTTCGTCCCACTAACTTACTTATTTTTTTTATAATCTAAAAGGATATTTCCTCTTTTCAATTTTTTTTTTTTTTTTTTTTTTTTTACTACTGCAAAATAGTTTTTACATTTTAGACAGTGCGGAAGAGAGGTGCAGGGGACCAAGAGGGGAAGGTGTGGGAGTACTAAGAGGGGAAGGGGTAAGAACCGTAAGGTCCGCCCTTATGATCATATTGCCACTCTTGGCACACTTGGCAAGGTAAACACCTCCGAGGTACTAGTTTACCATATTAGAAAGCAAAGGGGTTTCCATAGTTGAAGGCATGCTGTGTGTGTTACTATATATTTTTTTTCTTCTTCCCTCTTCCAAGTGTGTGCAACGAAGGAGCGCTTTAGCCGCTTGTCCCACCCCTCTCCCTGCGGCACCCCTTCCCCTCAGAATCTCTTTCTCTCTGTTTTTTCATTTGTTTTTCTTTTTGTTCTAAACGGAAATGCTGCCAAGAAGCGATTGAAAGAACAGGCCCCATTGGCGTCTAGCTGAATACGAATACTCCCTCCTCCCTCCCTCTCCGCTCTGACAAGGTGCTAGGCAAACACAACAAGACACCGAAGCTGTCTCTCTGAGCAGAATGCTGACACCAGCAAAGAACTCAACACCCAACAAACAGGAGGGAGGGGCAGATGAATCAGGAGGAGATCCTCCAAGAGGTAGATGGGATCTTGAGAGGTTTCGGGAAGGAGAAATATCTGAAGAAGGGAGAGAGCGTGGCAGAAGCAGAGCAGCGGCAGTGCGGGTCGCTAGTTGTCCTTCTGGGCCTCATCTCTGAGCACGGTGCACGATATGAAGTGGTCCTCAAGGCAGGCCGGCGGCTGTTGGCGAAGGGAAAGCCGTCATATGTACTGCGCCTGCTCGACACCCTGCAGGGCATTAAGATAGACAGGAGGGACCTGTACGTGCAAGGCAGGTACCTGCACCATGTGTCTCACTGCTTCCTTCTCTCCGACCGCGACCGCTTCTTCCATAACAAGCAGACCATCCAAGGGTACCTCTCTCATCTGAAGGAGATCACCTCCTGCATGGCGCTTCTCTTCGACACTGACGAGGCTCATTACCACGTTATCTATAACGGCACTGTCTACCTCTTTGATCTTTGCCGCACTCTCCTCAAGCACGGTTTTGCGAAGGAGGCCGTTGTGTTTCTTGCCTTTGCTGCTCAAAGTTGCGAGTGCACGCTGCTCGCTCAGGTGAAGTACCTACAGTGGCGTGTGCGGCTCTTCCTCACCATCGGTATCGGCTACGAGGCGATGCAGGACATCGACGGTGCTGCGACCGCTGTCCAGCACGGCCTGACGCATGTGCAGGAGCTCCTCGCCCTCGAGCAGTCTGACGCTGTCCCGCCCTCTGCAGCCACCCTGGCCACCATCCAACAGTCCAGCGTGGACCTTCAGAGCTCGTTGTTCAAGTACGCCGTCGTGAAAGTCGACACCAGCTCTTCGGAGGAAACCACAGGTGCCCCACCTGTAAAGGGTAAGGGCGCTCCTTCTGCTTCCATCACTGCAGACTCCTTAAAAGCTCTGCTAGAGACAACTGTCCCCGACGCCTCTCCACTGCAGCATGCGAAGGCACTGCTTGTGGCTGCCTCAGCCGAGTCTCTCCAGGGCACTGTGACAGTCTCAAGGCAGACCGCGACACTCCTCTTAGGCCTAGTGGAGCCTATACTCGAGAACGTCAACGGGGACGGGACCGAGCGGGATTTCTCATCACTTGTTTCCTGTTTCTGCTCCCTTCTTTACGGGTACGAAGAATGGGACCTCTTCCAAAAGTGGTGCCCTAGGGCTGTAATGGATCCTACTCTCGAGCTGCAACAGGTGCTTGGCACTATCAAGCAGAACGAAGAGGGCGGCGGGGTTCTGTGGGAATGTGTGAAAGCCAAAAACATCCTTCTGAGTGGTGGTGTGAGCGACATAGTTGTGATCGAGGGTGGGCTGTACCTATACAAGGTGCTGACGAAGGGCGGCGATGATCTGGTCATCAAGGAGCTCTCGGGCGATGGTTTCCTTGTGTTAGAAGCGGTGCTCACTGCTATGGTGGGAGTTGGCTACTTTGATGTGATATTCTTAACAGGGTTAGCGCTTGCTACAGTTAGGTGGTGCGAGGCTGAGGCTGCCAAGTGTGAGGGGACGGAGAGAAGGGCGTACTTGCAGAGACCTCAGAAGTACCTCAAGCCCCTCCTTGAGATGGTTACCCTCCGCCGCACTCTTGCACTGCACAACACAACAACAGAGGACTCCTTATTGTACAAAACACTTGCAGTTCGACATGTACAGCTTGAGGACTGCTCCGTCCGTCTCCAGATGGGGGTCGGGATATGCGATCTACACCAAAGGATAAGGCGCCAGCACAAGTCGCGTTTAGAGATCTTGCGGACACGAAAAGAACAGACACATATATTTGGGGGGCTTAGTGCTAAGGAGGTCTCAGTCATGCGCCATGAGGAGAAACAGTCGATTCTCCCTCCTGTCATCAATACTGAGGTGGAGCAGCGGATTTTGCAGGAGCGTCGCAGCGACCCGTGCTTCACTGCAGTGGCACAGATCGTGATCAGTGGCTTTCGAGAAGATGTAAAGGAAGCTCACAAGTGTTTGGAAAGAGCGCAAGATACGATTGAGGCTATTGGTGATTCTGTGGTAAGGAACATGCTCTGGGCCATGTTGGCGCGGAAGTCTTTGGAGCTAAAGCACTACGCTCTTGTTGCTGTGGTTTCTGATGTACTTAGGTCGCAATATGTTCATGTAGCTGAAAGGACTCTAGAGAGCTCCGACATCCCTGCCACTCCCATCTGGGCGGCTTCGCCTCTGAGCCTCGACGTGCTGAATATGGACGCCATTACACTTATCCCCACTCCCCTTGTCGAGGAGGTTGCAGCTGCTTTCATTGCAGCCGCAGATGCAAAGTCTTTATGTGAGACACTTCCCCATCTCTATAACGACGACCCCGACCAAGGTTTCGATCCCTGCCGCTACCGTGTAGTTGCTGTGCAGTGGAGCCGCCTCTCTTCTGCCAGCATGCTTATGATAGCCTTCCTCCTCGGCTCTACCACAAAGTACGAGTCGCTCATTGTAGGCTGCTGCCACAAGCTATACAATAGCCTCATCCCACTTCTTAAGACTGCTGCACAGCACCCTTGCTTGTTGCGCCCCCTGTGGTGCATGTTACAGGGGCTTAGTACGTTGAAGGGTTCGTTTATCAGCACACCGTCCTACCAGTCTCTTGTGATCCGTATCTTGCATGATCTGTTAATGTGCTGCAGGGGGTTGAAGGATGTGTCCGGTCTGAGTAAGGCCTGTCTCGTGCTGTTCCGGGAAGCGTGGCTATCTGTGAAAGCTAATCCGGTGCCGCACATCAAGCAACGAATGGCAAAGAGAGTGAAATATAAGACATTGTTGAAGCTAGACAATAATGAAGATGCTGAAAAAGCACCAGCTAAGAAGGCACCTGCAAAGGACAAGGGCGAGGTGCAAGGTAGCCTGAACCTGGTTCCTGACCTGACACCAAGCGTCGAGGACACGATGCCTTTGGAATACATGGAACTTCTCGACATCCTTATTTTAGAGTTCCCTGAGATGGCCGCACACATGCTCACCTTGCACGAGGAGCAAGCGTGGCTCCCCCCAATCTACGCGACTGTAGCTGCTACAATCCGCACGTCCCCCCAGCAGGCCTTCGATGACTTGCAGGCCCACAAGGCTGACCCACTGTACCCAAAGTTAGTATGTTTAGTGCTAAGCGTGTGTCTGCAAACGCGGCAGCCGAAGGTAATATCTCTGATTGAGACAGCTCTGCATGCTTTGACTGAGAGGAAGAAGGCACTACAGACACTGCAAGAGAGCGTCATCTCACCTCTAGAGGCAACACTTCAGGGGCTTAAGGGTGGCGAATCTAATAGTGGCGCGCCGCCCGCGAAAGGCGCAAAGAAGAAGTCTGCTGGGGAACCTGAAGGTGATGTTACGAAAGAAAAGAAGAGTGAGGCGATGATGAAGTGGGCATGTCTCACGATGATCAAGAAGAAGTTGCTCCTTGTGCTCAGGGATCTGCGGATACAGGTCAGCATCAGTGACACGCCGTACCGCGCGAAGCTCAACGAAATGGCAGGTGTTGTGTACTTCGAACTTGCTGAGGAGAAAAAAGCAGAGAACGGCCGAGAGAACCCGGATGCCCCTATGACGGAAGAACACTGGGTCAATGAGGTCCAGTGTGTCAGGTCTCTGTCGCGCTCAATGGTTTTGTACGCACGGCTCGAAAGGTGGAAACAGGTGTACGCCACAATGATAGCCCTCATGAACGCCGTCCATGCGTTGTTCCCTGGCATAAAGCCAATATTGGCACTCCCCGCCAGCGCCACCTCCAGTGAGCCCACCCAGCAGCCTCTGCCAGGGCTAGCACCGTATATTGATACAACAAAGGTGCAAGGCAAGGATGGCATTGCTCAGTGCGTGAAGGACATAAGGTCTGCTTTCGTTCAAGTGGTCAACCTGTGTGAGGGGCTCTGCTGTGGGACTATAGACTTCTCGTTGTTCCTCGACACTATAGGTTTCGCTGGTGTGGAGGCCTCGTACTCTGTCCTAGACATCCACAAGCGGCTGTCTACGGCGGCGGTACTGCGCGTTTGCTCTCTGTCCAAGGGTGCGGCAGCGCTTGCGGAAGCACTGCAGACTGACAGCATTGCTGCTCTCACTACTGCATCACAGCAGTTGTCCCCTCAGGAGTTCTCGGCACGTTCTCAAATCGAGCAGGAGCAGGAGGAAGATCGAATCAAAATCACGCAACAAAGTCAGCCTGCAACTCCAAAGGAGACTGATCAAGCAGACACCGACCAGAAGGACAAAGTGTGCAACATCCAACGTGTGGGTGGTCTTCAGTATTGCACGGTGCGCACTGCTGAGGACTTGGACTCGGTGCTCACTTGCGCCATGGCGGGCACCGGTGGGCACTTCAGGTTGGTCACGGCGTTCCCTTCTAACATGTACGATGCGCTCAGCGGTGTTGTGGTGAACGTTGCAGAGGTGGCTGAACTGACGCGCACCAAACACCAGAACGGCGAGCTGATGATTGGGATGTGCACAGCGCCACGCAAGGTTGCTGCTGCGATGCAAGCACTCAAGTTCTGCGATGCTACAATAAGCTCTGCGGCCGAGAAGGTTAAGGGCCGGCGGAGTATCTGTGTATCCGACTTCGAGAAGTGCAACTATTCCCTCGTGCTTCACAACATCCATAGTGGGCAGGACATCAAGGGCCCCGATGCCGACGGTGAGATAGGTGTCGACTGCTATTTAAAGTACATCGTCGTTGCTCCTAAACAAGGAGGTCTCCTGAAGAAGAGAGAGACTGCAGCTGAAGCGCAGCGTGCAATTAGCGACGGTGTGCTGCAGTCCCTCGACGACCTCCCGGCGAGGCTGGGTTCCGTGAGTCTTGACTGTTTGCTCGATTTCACGCAGATGTGCATGACAGTGATGCAATATGGTAAAGAATTTTCGTCGCACCCAGCAGCTGCTGTCTATGGTGAAAGGATCAATTCACTATTCCTCGGTAAGTACGCAGGCAAGCTAATTCCACTGGTTATGTCATACCAAGCAGCTGTTGGCAGAACAATGAAAGAGAATGCCGAGGTTATGTTAGAGGTTCACAGGGACACACCAAGAGCTGTGGCTTTGGTGCGAGGCGCTGAGATAGCGTTGGAGTCCTATAAGGCCTCGACAGCATGGGAGCAGGTTGCGATAGAAGTGGCCAAGGAGCGAGAGGGGAAGGGTGGAAGGGCCACGACCATTGCCTCAACAAGCAAGTTCTCACGGTCGACTGGAGGGGGGAAACGTTCTTTTTTGAAGAACGAGTACTATCGCGAGGTATCAGCGAGATACACTGCAGCGTACAGCTTCCTTCGCCAGAAGCACCTAACACTTCCAGCAATGAACGTTGTGAGCGTCTTCGGACAGTTCCACAAGGATCACATGCAAAGCAAGGATGCGGCTCGATGCTGGCAGGATGGTGTGGACATAGCTTTTTCCGCTGTCAACACTTGGCAGCGATGGAGGACACTCACTGAGGAGGTGCCTGGTGAGCCCTCCTTGCTATCCCGTCTTGGCACACTGCGTATATTGCTGTCCATTGTATTGCTGTACAAACTAGCATCACAGTCGCTTGTCACGCATCAGGCAGCTGCTTCAGAGCACTGTCTTTTTGCTGCTAAATTGTGCAAGATTGTAGTGTCGGGGTGCCTGTCGCAGCCCATTAGAGAGTATGATTTCTGCAGGCATTCTGTGAAGGAGGTACTCATCGATGCTGATGTGTTCTCGGGACCTCTCGGGGTTGATGGGAAGCAGTTGGTATGCACATTCATATCACAAGGAACGCTACATGACAGGTATACGCCTTGGCCTACATTACAGACTACTGCCAGAAGATAGGGAACAGTTTGATGTCCCTACCCGCCGCAGCACTCATGGAGGTTGTAGCGGCAGAGACTATAAGGAGGTATGCCTTATTGCATTGTCGCACCACCGACAGTGTCGAATATGTGATCCTCGCCAGGTGCCTTAGGGCACGAGCCGCAGCCGAGATAGGAAATTTCGAAGCATCCAGTGAGACCTTGCTGTCCATTCTGCGAGGCGTCGACCTCCCAGATGCTGCGCTGCAGCAGCTGGGGCTGGTGCCAGCGAGTACCGATGTGGCAACGGTGCCATCTAGTAGTGAAGCGAAGAAACCTGCAGCTAAGAAGGGGGCCAAGCCCATTGAGGTTCTGGAGGTCACGCCTGCCAAGGGACTGACGAACAGCAGGCCTTTAAGTCCCCGAGACAAGACGATTCTCGAGGACATCTCCGATAAGCTGCCGCAAAGAGTCTTCGTGTCCTTGAACCCCGCTTTGGCGCGCTTCTTCTACCTGACGCAGGTTATGGTCCTGCAACAGCTCGCGTCTAGCAACCCGTACATGTCGCAGACACTCAAAAAGCAGCCGCCTGATGAAGCACCTGTACGCGAAGCTTATGCCACTGCCCTCGGTCTTGCCGACAATTTATTGAGTGCTGTGGAGCAGGGCCTCCAAGCAGTAGAGGGAGTAGGCACCACGTGCACACGCACCCACAGATGTCGCGTGATGTATCTAAGAGCACGTGCATGTGTCATCAGGGGTGACTATGTGGGTGCTGAAGAGGTTCTCTCAGAACTGCTAGCCTTCTGCACCAGGTCACACGAGCTACCCTTCACACAAGAGGACACCGAAGTCTTTGTTTCCAGCATCTACGTGTCAGAAGTGACATCGTGGTTGGTGTGCAAAGCTTGGGTCCTTGCGAGGCAGAGGAAGATGGGCGCTGCGCTCCAGATGTGCAACCGTTGTGAGGAGTTCTGCTTGAAGTACGAATATACCCGTGGCGAGCGAGACGCCAAAGTGCAGAAGGCTGAGATTCTCACCATGCTTGGCAAGCACAGCGAGGCAATGAGGCTGCTGACACAAACACAGGGGCAGAAGGATGTGAGCGACGAAGGAGGCAACGACGACGGAGTGCCTGATCTTGGTCCTCTCGCGCGGGTATCGGCACCTACCAGGCTGCGGACAGCACCTGATCAGCACGCTCCTCTGGTAGAGGGGGGTGGGCTCCTTGAAGGGATGCCCGTCGATGTGCTTCAGGTAGATCATATTTACACTTTGGTGCGCTTTGAAAAGAAGCAGGGTTTCATGTTAACCGCCGACCTTCGTCCGGTATGTTGCTCGGGTAGCTTAAACCACACATAGGGCATTGTGGCACAACCTCGCCGCCAGCCTGAGGCACCCCCACGCCTGTCCGTGGTGGAAGAGGCCACTGCCTTGGACCACGACGCACGCGATACTTTCTTAGCAAGGTTGTTGCTCCAGTCCGCTGCTGCTCTTTACCATGAAGGGGTCCAGGGAAAGCTGGACACTGTGGTGTCTAGGGTATATACGGCAGGCCTCGACACCGATATTTCTCGGTACACCACTAGGGCTATGGAGCTGTACAAGCGCCACCTGCAACACGTATGCGTCCTCTACACCAGCACTGCTATACAATTAACAGATTGGCGTATCTTCGGACTTGCAAGAGACTTGGAAAGGGCTTTTTAACTGCAACGTGCCTGTGGCACGAGAGGCGTGCATGGCATTTGTACTGGGGGGTCATGAACACATGAAGCGTGGTGACCTCAAGGTATGCCGCGGAACAGTGCATCACCTTTTTACAGACCTCAGAGGAGTGCTACAGCGAAGCAGTAAGGATCTCTGAACAGTGTTGTGAAGCCATGCAGCACTGCAAAGCTGTATCTCAGTACTACTTACACAGGTGCAAAAGGATCCAACTCCTTGGTGGAAAGGGCGACGGGTGGGGCATCTCTGAGACAAACAGCATACAGGCTATGCCGCAGGAAGAGGCTTTAGAAAGCCTTCCAGATGTGCACAAGGAGAGCGTAAGATGCCTTATGGAAGCTATCCACACAGAGGTCATGAAAGGTGTCCACGATTACACACTCATAAGGGGCTGCCTGCTAGAGATGGCTTATTTCTTTGGCAGCATTAGGAAAACAGTGCCAACTGCCATGCACTGTGTTCTCCTGGCGTGCGAGGTGACAAAGATGTTGCAAGGCCTCTCAACGCCACAGCTTCAGGGCAGTCCACTAACGACTCTAGCATGCAAGGAGAAGACAAACACTGTGAAGGACCCTGACCCAGAGCAGCTAAGTGCGTCCTTACGGGCGAGCATAGAAGAAGTGCAGCGGAGATCTGGCACTGCACAAATGTCGTTCTCAAAGGAGTATCAAAGCGAAGTAAAGACAGGGCCTTTGAAGGCTCAGTACATGGCACAGTGGCACAATGCTGCCTTGCAGCTGCTGCCGTCCGTGGCTGTTCGTGGTGAGACCCTTGAGGTCGAACTGATGGTGCTGCGGCGGTACTTGCAAAGTGCTGGGTCTGAAGTGATTTGGACAGAAGCATCACCGCCCATTGCAGGAAAGCTGCTCGACTTCAGTGGTGTGGTGGAGGACTTCATCGCCAGCCAGGTGTACGGCGGGTCGGATGTCCTGCAGCCACCGAAGAAGGTCAAGCCGGGTGAGAAAGTAGACGACTTGTCTCCTCTGCCTCCTGTTGTGTGGGTTGTGTGTGCAGGGTGTGTTGGGGGGCCACTGCCTACGCCGAAGGGCGACGGGAAGAAGAAAAACAGCCTGACACAGCCACCCCCTTCGGCTAGCCCTGACGTTGATGTGTTCGTAGCCAAGATGCTTGAGGTGGACCAGAGGGAGTTCAGGTCAGTGGGGAAGGTGGCACGCGACATGCGCTCCGTGCTGTCAAGAATCTTGGAGCGCGAGGATGAGCTGCAGTGCGCAGCAGGAGAGGACAAGGGGTCGCCCGTGAACAAGAAAGGAAAGGAAGCGTCGGCGAACGCAACACCCGTCTTCGCAGACACCGAGGACATCGTGCAGATGGAGGCGGAGCTCGACATTCTAAAGATATCTTTTGCGGAGGCCTTGCAGAAGATCCTTCCGGACACTGAGATGCGCCACCTATACCCCCCCATCACCGCCCAGCCAGGGAGGGCAGCTGCGTCATACGCCATGGCCGTCATCCTTGTGCAGCTCTTCTCTCTTTCCTACTCTGGGGGGTTTTCATGCCGATCGGTCAACAGTGAGCCCGCTGCCAAGGAAGCCTCCTCATGGCTTCTGAAAGCAGTGAGGGGGCAGCGATGTGAATAGCAAAACAAAAAGTCAAAGGTGGGATCTTTTTAAAAAAAGCCACCATAGTTTTTTAACCGTTTTTTTTTTCTTCTTTTTCTTGTTTCCCTTGCTTTTTAAAAACGAAAAAAGGAAAGCGGGAGATGAGCCTATGGGGCTCCTTGAGTTCCTGAAGAAATTGCGAAAGACAGACAAGGAGGCAAGGATATTGGTGCTGGGTCTGGACAATGCAGGGAAGACAAGCTGTTTGAAGAAGCTTTCTGATGAAGAGATGGAAAATGTAATGCCAACGAAAGGGTTCAATATAAAGAGTCTTTCTCAGGAGGGCTTCAAGCTTAATGTGTGGGACATTGGGGGTCAGAAGAGCATCCGGCCCTACTGGAGGAATTACTATCAAGAGACGGATGCCATTATGTATGTAGTGGATAGCGCAGATAGGCGGCGATTGGAGGAGACGGGAATCGAACTTATATTATTGCTGGAAGAAGAGAAGCTAGCAAGGTATATTGAGAATCCCCACCCCAATACAAATAGGTGCCCCATCCTTGTACTTGCCAATAAGCAAGACCTTATCAATGCCCAGCCCTCTGATGAAATATCAACCGCCCTCAATCTGCCTGTCATCAGGGATAGGCCATGGAAGATTCAGGTGTTTTTTTTTTTTTTTTATGCAACAAAGAAAGGTTTTTTTTTTTTCTTTTCTCGCAGGCGTGTTCGGCACGGACCGGCGAGGGACTTCCAGAGGGAATGGAATGGGTGGTCAAAACGCTAGAAGAGGGTTAGTGAAAGGAGGAAGGAAGGAAAAAAAAAAAAAGAAAGAAAGGAAAAAAAAAAAGAAAAGGAAAGAAACCATATTTTTTTTATTCCCCCCCTTTTACAAGGGTTTTTTTTTGTTCAAAATTTCTTAAAGATTACATGAATAGGAGAAATGGAAGTGAAAGGTCGCCGCTTGGTCTGAAAGGCAAAAGGGGCAACCCCCCCCCCCCCCCCCCCCGGCAGTAAGAAGCCCCGGCATTTTATTTATTCTTCTCAATTAGTCTAAGCAACATAGCTGCCTCAAGGGGCATTGACTTTCTTACTTTGAGTTTCTTCTTCTTGTCTGTGGAAGGAAGTATTTTGTTTCTGGTAGTTTTTTTTTTTATTCCACTCTTAACAGTTTTTTTTTTTTTTTTTTTTTTTTTTTTCCTTCTCCTATTGAGCAACCTCTCTACCTTTTATCTCTATCTAAACTTCTTTTAAGGAGGGAACGAGATAAAAAGAGGAAGAAATTAATATGGGATCAAAATAGGGGCGAACAAAAAGAGATTCCAGAATCGGGGGGGGGGGGGGTTAGTTTTTTTTATTATGTTTTTTTATTTCATTTCTCTCTTTTCTTTTACTTGTTGGTGGGGATACAAAGGGGAGGGTGTGATATTCCCTGTCGTGTTGATTGCTGGTTCTCACTCTCTTTCAAAAAAGAAAATGCAACAATTACTTAAAAAACACTTTTTATCGCCCCCTCCCCCGTTCCCATCCTATCATACACGGAAAGGAATACCCCCTTCTTTTTTTATGTTTTTTTTTTATATGTATTTTTTTTAATATCATCTTATCAACGCTACCAAGCGCCTTTCTTAGGAGAATGGGTAAAATGAAGGTCCCACACATCCCTGTTCTGTCTCTGGAAAGCGATGTGCTTGGTGCTGTGGACTGTGGATCTGCAAGGAGCTTGTTCGAGTCTGCAAGGCAGAGGGTTGAATCCGCACGATCTGTCGGTAGTGATGAAGGTGTCGAGGAGGGGTACAAGGTAGCTGTGATGGGGATGAGGCTAGTCGACATGGTAAAGGAGATGAAAATTGAGAGAGAGCTGCTTCTAACGAAGCTTGCGGACCTTCAAAAGAATCTTCATGAGCAGAAGGCAGAAAATCTCTACTGGGACGGCGAGGTCCGGACTATAACCGACCAGCAGCAGCAAGATCGTCACCATCAGAAACAAGAAGTGGAGAACCTTGTGTGGATGCAGCAGCAGGCTGCGGACAATTTACAAGAAGCACGGCATCTGCTTCAGAACACTCCTCAGGCAGAGTTTGCTTCCCGGCATTTACTCATTTCTGAAGAGGCTGCCTTACGCTTGGGCCTCACCAATGACCTGCTCTCCGGCATCGCTACTACACTTGTCTCTGAGTCGGTTTTATCGCATGCAACACTAACCCCTCTTCTTCTCATTGTCTTCTCCTTGCTGTTCATATGGCTGTACATACTATCCCCCACTGGATAAGAAAAAGAAAAGGAAAAAAAGAAGAAACCTCACTATTATAAGATATTTTTAATTCTATGCTATCAGGGATGCACAGGAAGGGAGGTCTCACAAAGGCCTCCTTTGATGTACATGTATATTTTTTTATTATTCGGCTCAATGGCTGTCTGCGGTGGTTGGCTGGAATAAGGAATGCGATCATGTCAAGACTTGGTCTCTTTTCTCGTTTCATTTCTTTTTTTTTTTCTCCCTTCGCCCTCCTTTGGATCAGCAACTAACGGAATATATATGATACTTGATTTTATTTAGTCCAGACAGCTACAGATTCTTTTTTTTTTTTGTTTTTTTTTTTTTTTGCTAGAACACAGATAGACAAGCTTTTGAAAAAAGAATTACCCCCCCCCCCCAGGCATATTGGTGAAATGAAATGTTTTTCGCACATTTTCACGTGATCCAAGATTATCAAAACGATACGCATTTTCACATATTTTCGCATTCGAAAATATGCGAGAACAGCCACTAGAAAACTGCCTTCACTTTTTTTTTTTTTGAGCTTATGCTTATTTAGATTGAAGGAAGTATAGCTTTGCCGGAAATAATATGATCTCTCTTCCCCTGTTTTGGTAGAAGATGAGAATGAGGGGTGGCCAAAGATTTCCTTTCCTTCTCTCTTTTTCCTTTTTAAACTCACATTATGATGCTTCCACCACAGTGCAACGAAGGTCCAAGGCCCCGGCCCCCGTGAAGGCGGAGGTCGGGGTTGCCTAAGGTTCGCTCCTTTACGTTCTGTTTTTTTAAGTACTTCTATATCTTTCACTTTGACTTGGTTTAAGGATAATGCACTGTACAAGGTGCCACCAAGGGGGTGCCAGCGTGTTGTTTCATTCCCCATTTCCCTCCCTCCTAGCTGGCAGGGTGTGCCGTGGCGGAGGGACTGAATCGGTTTTCTCCTCCACTCTGATTCCGTCGATTTTTACTTTATATTTTATTTTTCTTTTTTTCTGGTGGGGGCCGTAGCTAACACCTCACCAATCAGTAGTGAATCTTTTTTCTCTTCTTCCCCCCCCCCCCCCCCGACACCACGCACCGTGGAGGTGGGCCAAACTCAAGCCCGCTATCTGGGGGCAGCGATCTATCGAAAGGTGTTAGTAAGGTGATAGGCTGTTAGTACAATAGGAAGGAATGTAATGGGGTGACACGTGGGGGGTTTTTGTTTTCTTCTCCGTCTACTTTACTTTCTCTTTTTTTTTTTCGAGGCACGTTTTCGCCAGGCCATTTTCAGAAGTACCTTCCCTCTCTGAACAATGGTGTCTGGCTTACGCGTTCTCTCATTCTCTCTTTCCCCTTTCTGAAGCTTTCACCTTTCAGCACGTTCGCACAGGATGGCCCCATAGATGAAGTCGACAGGGTGGTTGCTGACAAAGAGCGACATCGTTTGCTCGCGTATGCTTCTCAGGAGGTACGAGAAGCAAAAGCCACGAGGTGTCGAAGTGAGTAGATTAGTTTTGGGCTCACTAGCGGAGTGGCGCAAGGACGGGGCGGCCACAGGGATTCAGACTGCCATCCGGGCCATCCAACTGCTGCAGGCCCATTCCCTCCACAAGTCATGCATGAGGGTCTGGGAAGGAAGCGTCCGTGCACAAGGCCTGCAGCTACCGGTGAAGTCTTACAACCAACTCCTTAAGGTTTTTTCAAAAGGCGGTGACCTATCGGGTTTGAAGAGAGTGTGGGAAGAGATGAAAGCATTTAACATACAGCCCACTGCAGTGTCTCTGCACGCCTTTGCGCACTGCCTCGTAAAGCGCGGTCACTCGGAAAAGGCCTTAACCGGCCTCACCCAATCATTAAGCATAGTGAGCCCCGAGCCTGCTGCCATCTGCGTGGCACTGTCTGCCTGCAAGAGTGAAGCCGCCGCGTTGGCATACTTAGAGCGTGCCCTGCCTGAAGGCGTTGTGCGGGTTAAGTCTGTTTATGAAGCGTACATGGGTGTGTATGCCCGCTTGGGGCAGACAGGGGTTGTGGAGCAGATGCTTGCTTCGACCCCTTATGGTGCCGATACGAATTGTTACAGGCTTCTCCTCACCAGCTACTCTCGGAACAATGATTGGCACGGTGCTAAACTAGTGTGGGCGAGAATGCTGGTGCGCAGTTTATCACCAGGCGATCGTGAGGCCACAGCCCTCTTGCACTGCTGCGGGTCGCACCTCAAGAACTTCCCATCCGACTACGCCGCCCTCGCTGCTGCAGAAGACGTCTTTGCCATGCACCGTAAAGAGACTAACACACAGCATCGCCTTTATACCGCGTTGATGCGAATCTACGTTTTTACGAAGCAGCCCCTCAAAGCGTCTTCCCTGTACCGCTACATGCGCAAGCACTCTATTACCTTTACGGAACCTTTCCTGCTGCAGGCGAGGCTCGTTATGAAGGATGTCTGAAACATTTCGCTTTTTTTGTTCTTTTTTGTTAACTTTCTTAAACAGGTCATGGGGGACATCATGAGCCTAATCAGGCGCTACCTGGACTACCCAGTGGTTCCTGCCGACAATGAGCTTGACAGGCTGCGCAAGAACATCTTCATGGTTTTATACCCTGTTGTAGTTTTTACTATGGGAACGCTTATCGTGCTCACGCCTGCGCTGTTCAGCAAGTTTCTTGCTGTGCTTTCAACTTCTGTCTCAGTGCTGGCTCACATGTACTTGTTGTACACAAAGCATCTGACGACCTTATTCATCAAGCTGTACATCTCTTTCTGCTGTTTAATCATCTTGCACAGTGATCTTGTTACCGCGTCGGAGAGCGCCGGTCGTGCATGGCCCTTCCAGGTAATCCTCATCGACATTTTACTCGTGTCCCGAGTGGAGGAGTCCTTCAGCAGATGTATGGTGGCTGTTGTTTGTGTCTACCTGACCTTGACGAATATCGAAGGCGCTTTCCGCTTCGGCCTCTACGACTCCCCTACCTTCGCATCGCAGGAGCAGCGCCGTGAGGTTTACAACTGCACTGATCTCCCCTGCGCCAACGCTCCTCTTGCTGCGCAGAATTATTTGGGAAGCATACTCATTTTCCTGCTGGACTACTATTTCACAAGAGGCTTTGCGAGTAGTTTAGTACAAGAGAAGGCAAAGGTGGAGGCATCGGTGGAGACAGCCGAGAAGATCGCCCGCAGCCTTGCGAACTTCGACCTTGATTCAGCTGAGGACGACCTAGCTGACGAGCGCCTGCCCCCCAAGCTACATGCCGCGTTTGACAACATCCTCCAGAACCTGAAGCTCTACAGGCCGTTCCTTCCAGATGCCTTGTTCGAAGGGAATGGCAGGGACAGTGAGAACGGGAGCCCTCTTGGAAGCAGCTTGATGCCGCCTGGGACCAGCGGTGAACCAGATGGGAGCAGGATAGCAGTTGTGTTCACAGACATCCAGTCCTCGACAGCGATCTGGGAGGCTTGCCCTGATGGGATGAAGAAGGCGTTGAAGCTTCACAACAAGACCATTCGGAAGTTTATTGACATGTGCCAAGGGTACGAGGTGAAGACCATTGGTGACGCCTTCATGGTGACCTTCGCCTCCCCTACGGATGCTGTGGACTTTGGGCTTGCTGTTCAGAAGGCTCTTGTTGCATGCTCGTGGCCAAATGATCTCTTCGATCTTCCGTTGTGTGAGCGGGACTCTGAGGGTCTGTGGGGTGGGCTCCGTGTGCGTGTTGGGGTCCACTACGGGGAGGCAGAAGCAGAGCTGAATGCCATCACAGGACGCTTCGACTACTTCGGGAACACAGTGAATGTGGCCGCCAGGGTGGAGGCGGCTTCTGTCGGTGGTGGGGTTGCTGTCACTCCTGAGGTTCTGGCAGAACTCACAGATAGAACCTCCTTCATCGAGATCCCTGTTGGCTCCGTTAGTCTGAAGGGTGTCTCGAGCAGCAGGAAGCTCTCAATCATCATCCCCGAGGAGCTTCGTGGCAGGAGGTCTTATGTTGAGGGGCAGCTCAGGACGAGGGGGACAACACCCAAGGCATCTTCGGAGGGGTCGCATTCTACTACAACGCGTGTGAACGTCCAGCCTGCAGATCAGGTTCCGAACACACGCTTGGAGCACATTGCGAACGCCACCGTTGGCTGTGTGGAGGTGAGGGTGGGGAACAGCGGTGGAACAGCCGACTACACCACTGTGAACGAGGGGGTGTGCCGAACTCTGCACTCACTGGACAGGTGTGGTGGAACAGTGGTGGCGGTGGTGGGGTCCTCCATCACTGTGGGGTGGAACACTGCGAAGAAGACATCGACACACTTCGAGAGCTCTCTGCGGTTCGCATCATTCGTTCTCGGGAGGAGGTACGCCAACAGCGATGTGTGGGTGGGTCTGAGCAGCGGCCCTGTTGTGAGTGCGACGGTCGGGACGCACGGGCAGCGGTTCGTGACTGTGATGGGGGACTGCGTGAAGCTGAGCTGTGCGATGGCGGCGGCTGCTGCTGAGTACAGGACCTGTGCGCTGTTCTCGTCGTCGTCGATGACACACTTCTTCACAGGGCTCCGGTCTGACCTGAAGAACATCCTGCGCCCCCTTGCGAATTGGGAGGTTCGTGCGGCTGACAAGCCCCAGACACTTGTGGTGTACGAGATCTCGATACCTAGGCTGTACGACACAGACCTGACGAGCATGGTGAAGCAGGAGGGAGAGGCTGGGGTGAGCCCTACCGGAGGGGAGATGAGCTGGTGCTGGTCGGATGCCTACTGGGAGGCCTTCACGGCTGGTGACCAGGAGCTCATCGAGAGGCACGCTCCATCGGATCCTGTCCTGAGCACTGTACGAGGGAGTGCACCCAAGGTTGTGGTGCTGCGGTGAAAACTCTAATCTATAAGGTGTGCTAAGGGCAGGGCCCTAGAAACACCTGAGCTACAATTATTTCTCTGTTCCAATTCTGTAGAATAAGAAATTGATATTCTTGGGCCTAATGTAAGGCTGTGATGGACGCCACCGACAGGCCACGCATTCTGTGTTTTGTTTTCTTCTGGGTATTTGGTCAACTGCTTGCAATTCCATGCAAAATCAAGATATTTCTTGGGTTCTTTCTACCGTTCTTCGCTACTGCCTGTTGCTATCAACTATGGTCATACATGGCATACATGGGGTATTCGTTTACTAGTTACTTCTTCTTCTTATTTCTTATTCTTATTCTTCTATTTTATATCTGTAAAGTGAAAGAAATGCTTCTTTCATTTTTTTTATATTACCTTATAGGTGAGCGAATTACTGTACTTAGGTCTTGAATCCTTCGGTTTAAGGGTATTTCTCCACCCAAAGGCAATCGGCAGTATAGCTAAGGTAATTCTCGCCGAGCATACGAACTTTCGATTTTACAAAAGTTCCTCCTCCCCCCCCCCTTTTTTTTTGAGAATGAAAAAACATGTTTGTTATTTTTTTATTTTTTTTTTCTTACTACGTTCTTCTTTCTTATTCTTTTCTTTTAAGTTTTCCTTGAAGCCTTTGAGGGTCAGTCCCGTCTACCTGAAGGCCAAGGCTGGGAAGCGGCAGGGTTAACACTACGCTGGCAGCATCAGATATCAAGATGTGTGTGCGAGTTGAGTCGTCAAGCGTACTTGAATTACTTATTATTAGGTTTTTTTTCTTTACGGGATTTCCACCAGTTTTTAAAAGAACAGGTCACAAGGGAGATCATCGATCGTTATCATGAAAAAGGTGACCGTCATCCTCATAAGAATACCCTTGTTCTTTATAAACAGCTCTCAGCATGCGTGGTGCTGTAGTTTTTGTCACTTGGCCGCGTGGCAGGAATCAAAAGGATGTTCACGCTTAATCCAGAATATTTATTTTTTTTCAGTAGAACTTCTCCCTTCGCTTCCTCTCACGTCACCACAGGTTACGGTTGGGCTTCGTGGGTGGCATTATGGTCGCTGACGTCCTGCGGCGATTTGTTGACTACCCGGTGGTCCCAACTGACAATGAGCTCGACAGACAACGCAAGAACATCTTCATGGTTTTGTACCCTAGCGTTATGGTGGTGGCCATGACCCTCGGCTCGTTCACGCCCATTGAAGCGAGCAGGATCGCTAGCTACATTGTATTAGGCTTCACCGTCATCGCGCTGGGGCACCTCTTGCGCACGAAAACCTTGTCGACGTTGACTATCAAGCTTTTCGTGGTGTTCTGCTTCTTCGCTCTCATATACAGCGACATAGTGACGGCAGCAGAGAACACCAGTCGAGCGTGGCCCGTGCTGGTCATCCTCATCGACATTCTGCTCGTCACCCGCATTGAGGAGTACTTCAGCAAGGCCATGGTCGGCACCGTCGTCATCTACCTCTCACTGGTGACCGTCGAGAGCGCCTTCCGTTTCGGCCTCTACGACCTGCCCTTCCTCGCTACGCAGAAGCAGCGTCGCGACATCAACGACTGCGAGAGCCTCCCCTGTGCCAGTGTGCACGTCGCTCTTCAGAATTATAGTTCCAGTCTCCTGACCTTCCTTTTAGACTACTACTTCACGCGGGGTTTTGCAAAGAATCTTGTAGATGCCAAGGCAAAGGTGGAGGCATCGGTGGAAACAGCCGAGAAGATCGCACACAGCCTTGCGAACTTCGACCTTGATGCAGCTGAGGACGACCTCAGCAGCGGGGGACATAGCCTGGCTCCCAAGCTGCACGTCGCCTTCGACAACATCCTCCAGAACCTGAAGCTCTACAGGCCGTTCATTCCAGATGCCTTGTTCGAGGGCCACCACCGTGAGAGTGATCCTGAGAGTCCTCTAGGTTTAAGCTTAATGCCGCCTGGGACCGGTAGGGAGACCGAGGGTGAAAGGATAGCAGTTGTGTTCACAGACATTCAAGAGTCGACAGCGATCTGGGAGGCTTGCCCTGATGGGATGAAGAAGGCGTTGAAGCTTCACAACAAGACCATTCGTAGGCAGATTGACATGTGCCAAGGGTACGAGGTGAAGACCATTGGTGACGCCTTCATGGTGGCCTTCACCTCCCCTACGGATGCTGTGGACTTTGGGCTTGCTGTTCAGAAGGCTCTTGTTGCATGCTCGTGGCCAAATGATCTCTTCGATCTTCCGTTGTGTGAGCGGGACTCTGAGGGTCTGTGGGGTGGGCTCCGTGTGCGTGTTGGGGTCCACTACGGGGAGGCAGAGGTGGAGCTGAATGCCATCACAGGACGCTTCGACTACTTCGGGAACACAGTGAATGTGGCCGCCAGGGTGGAGGCGGCTTCTGTCGGTGGTGGGGTTGCTGTCACTCCTGAGGTTCTGGCAGAACTCACAAATAGAACCTCCTTCATCGAGATCCCTGTTGGCTCCGTTAGTCTGAAGGGTGTCTCGAACAGCAGGAAGCTCTCTGTTCTCCTTCCTGAGGAACTCCGTGGCAGGAGGTCTTATGTTGAATGGCAGCTCAGGTCTAAGGCATCGAGGGCGAAGCAGCCTTCTGATGGGTCTCAGCACTCGAGAGGCGTCCAGCAGATAGAACACGCACAGGTTCCGAACACACGCTTGGAGCACATTGCGAACGCCACCGTTGGCTGTGTGGAGGTGAGGGTGGGGAACAGCGGTGGAACAGCCGACTACACCACTGTGAACGAGGGGGTGTGCCGAACGTTGAACTCACTGGACAGGTGTGGTGGAACAGTGGTGGCGGTGGTGGGGTCCTCCATCACTGTGGGGTGGAACACTGCGAAGAAGACATCGACACACTTCGAGAGCTCTCTGCGGTTCGCATCATTCGTTCTCGGGAGGAGGTACGCCAACAGCGATGTGTGTCTGGGTCTGAGCAGCGGCCCTGTTGTGAGTGCGACGATCGGGACGCACGGGCAGCGGTTCGTGACTGTGATGGGGGACTGCGTGAAGCTGAGCTGTGCGATGGCGGCTGCTGCTGCTGAGTACAGGACCTGTGCGCTGTTCTCGTCGTCGTCGATGACACACTTCTTCACGGGGCTCCGGTCTGACCTGAAGAACATCCTGCGCCCCCTTGCGAATTGGGAGGTTCGTGCGGCTGACAAGCCCCAGACACTTGTGGTGTACGAGATCTCGATTCCCAGGCTGTACGACACAGACCTGACGAGCATGGTGAAGCAGGAGGAAGAAGACGGGATGGGTCCTACCGGAGGGGAGATGAGCTGGTGCTGGTCGGATGCCTACTGGGAGGCCTTCACGGCTGGTGACCAGGAGCTCATCGAGAGGCACGCTCCATCGGATCCTGTCCTGAGCACTGTACGAGGGAGTGCACCCAAGGTTGTGGTGCTGCGATAGGATCCTGTGTGAGGTGTAGTCGATGCTGCTGGCAATGTGTAATGTCTATGCGATGTGTATTGATGGAGTTCTCGGTTCGCAATGCGATGTCAAGCTGTGCCTGGGGCGTCAGATGCCCCTCACCACGGCCGTATCTTGTTATGACACATGTCATTAAGGGTACAAGGCATGCAGCAGTGGCCTATATACAGATAAATCAAGTTGACTTTCTTTTAGCACTAGCTTACGTTCGCGTCTGCCTTCGGTGGCAGCGGAGGGGTTATTTTTTATTCAGTTATTTACCTCTCTATTTCTGGCTTCGGTTTTCTTGTTTTTTCTTCTTCTTCTTATTATTATTCTTGTGGTACCGAGACGAAAAGAGGGGAGAAGGGAATGGAAGTGAGAAGAGTTCCAGTTCCTCCTCCCGAATGAGTTCTAATAGTGTATGATCCACCGAGGGGGCATTTGGAGCCGAGGGCCCAAGGATGCCTTTTTTTTATAATTTGATATTTATACACGTTAAAGGAAGAACTCAGGAGTGGATCCTCGTCCTATATTTTCAGGAGTCATTGACTATTCTCCCCCTCCTCCCATCGTATTGATATTTCCCCCCCTTTTTTCGTGGGTCGTTTCCTGTCATGTGAAGTTTCCCCTCTTGTTTTTTTTTTCTTTTTCCCACCAACGATTCTAAAGCTACAATTTCTGTACTTTATTGGTGGTGGGGATAACATGGAAATATAAGAAGTACATCAGATGTGTTGTTCGCTGTTGACCTCCTCGTCGGTCATCACCGGTACGCCCGAGTGGAAGAACGTAACGCAGATGCTCAGGGTGACGAACAGGCAGCAAACTGCACGAGCGCAGAATCTTGGTTACCCGGGACGCCCCGGCTAGGGTTGAGCACACCGCACGCATTAAGGACACGACGCGGAACGCAGAAGAAGCTACTGCTCGGCCGAGGAGCGCCCCCTGTAATCAAGTAGGTAGTTCGTGCTTCATTGCACGCTTAACGCCACCTAGTGTTGCAATCAAAGCCCCATTTTTTTTTTTTTTTTTCCGCTTTTTTTCTTTTCTTTTCCCGCACGGGTCTACCCCTCCTTCCCTCGATGGGTTGCCCTGTTACAGAGCCTGCGTGCCGGCTCTTTTTTTTGTTTTTGTTTTTGTTTTGTTTATTTTATTCCTGTGATCAAGTAGACGCTGCTTGTGCAGGGCGCCATCTACGACGCTGATGAACAGAAAGTGAACACTGGCAGCGTTATGTGTTACAAATAAGACTCTTTTTATTAGGTAAGAAGTTTGTAAACAGAGAATAACGCTGCTTATTCTTTTTTTTCTATTCCACTTAGCAACCCGACCTCTTATTAGTTTAGTTTTTTTTTTTTTTTTTCCTTCCCCTCTTGACTCTGCACACCGCGAACCGGAAAAGCCATTTGGAACGGAGGAAGGTTGATACGGGCTTGATTGCCTCGTACTCGGCCGTCTCCGGAGTGAAGGGCTTCTCGGCGGTTTCAAACCTGCCTTCATGAGTTAACTAGCAAACCAACAAGTATTCGCCCCTCCCTCCCCAGGGTTTTGGGAACTTCTTCCGTTTCCACATGTTCGTGCACATTAGGGGTGAAAGTGATTTATAAACTTCTACACTTTTGTGCCATTTTTGAACAAGGATGTAACCAAAAACAGGGCCCGGATTTCTTTTTTATACTTCATATTATCTTAAATTTCTTTTTTATATTTTCTTTTCTACTCCGCCCTTCTTTTTTCTCTAGAACCTTTGCGTTGTTGATGTCTGCACTGCAATGGGACAGCAAGGCCTGCTATTGTAAGAAAGAGAAGAGAGACCGTCAGAAAAGGGTCCCTGAGGAGGAGCACTCTAAGGGTAGCCAACGGACGGTGTAAGATAAATACTCGGCAAACAAGGTCCAGTCTGGAGGAGAGCGGCACAACCCAACTCTTTTATGTTTTACGTTGCCCTTTCTTTATCACATACACAGGTCGGGGGGGAGGGCATATGTTCGACTTTTTTAGGGATTATGTCAACTACCCTGTTCTCCCGTCTGACAGCGAGTTGGAAAAGAGACGGAAGAATATTCTGGTAGCTTTCTACTCTTTCGTGACGGTCTCGTGCAACGTAGTAGCCCTAGCTGTGCCCTTAAAGCTCAGCGCGTATCTCAGCTACTTCATGGTTGCCCTTTCGGTGGTGGCGCTGGCACACGTAATGTACTCAAAGCGCCTGACCTCGTTAACAATCAAGTTGTACATCATTTGCTGTGCCAGTGTTCTCACCTTTTACGACCTCGCCACTGCCGCCGACAACACAAACCGTGCGTGGCCAGTTCATGTCATTCTCGTTGACATCCTACTTGTCACACGTATTGAGGCTTCCTTCAGCAAGGGCCTTGTTCTCTTTGTGGTCATCTACCTTACTATCACGAGCGTTGAAAGTGCTTTCCGCTTCGGTCTCTATGACCTTCCTTTCCTCTCTTCTCAGGCTCAGCGTCATGAGTTTGTTGACTGTGGTAGTCTCCCCTGCGCTAGTGTAAATCTTTCCACTCAAACATACACCGGCTTCATGACCACCTTCCTTTTGGACTTCTACTTCACAAGAGGGTTTGCAAACCAAATGGTACAAGAGAAGGCAAAGGTGGAGGCATCGGTGGATACTGCCGAGAAGATCGCACGCAGCCTTGCGAAATTCGACCTTGATTCAGCTGAGGAAAGCCTTATGCACAACGCTTTACCTCCCCAACTGCACGCCGCGTTTGACAACATCCTCCAGAACCTGAAGCTCTACAGGCCGTTCCTTCCCAATGCCCTGTTCGAAGGGAGCAGCGTTGATGATAGCGGTAATGTGAACCCTCTTGTGAGCCTTATACCGCCTGGAGCCAACGAAGCAGGAGAGAAGGTGGCAGTTGTGTTCACAGACATCCGGATGTCGACTGTGATCTGGGAGGCTTGCCCTGATGGGATGAGGAAAGCGCTGAAGCTTCACAACAAGATCATTCGGAATTTCATTAACGCATACCACGGGTACGAGGTGAAGACCATTGGTGACGCCTTCATGGTGGCCTTCACCTCCCCTACGGATGCTGTGGACTTTGGGCTTGCTGTTCAGAAGGGTCTTCTGGAGTGTTCATGGCCAAGTGATCTAATGGAACTGTCGATGTGTGAACGGGACTCTGAGGGTCTGTGGGGTGGGCTCCGTGTGCGTGTTGGGGTCCACTACGGGGAGGCAGAGGTGGAGCTGAATGCCATCACAGGACGCTTCGACTACTTCGGGAACACAGTGAATGTGGCCGCCAGGGTGGAGGCGGCTTCTGTCGGTGGTGGGGTTGCTGTCACTCCTGAGGTTCTGGCAGAACTCACAGATAGGTCCTCCTTCATCGAGATCCCTGTTGGTGCGGTCACTCTCAGAAATATCTCCGGCAGCAGGAACCTCTCTGTCCTCCTTCCTGAAGAGCTTCGTGGCAGAAGGTCGCGTGTGGAGCGGCACTTTGGCTTGCGTGACGCGCACAGCCAGCCCTCGCTTGATTCCTTTCAGGTCGTCGCCCCACGTGCAATGCAATCTTTGGAATCAATCACACGTCTTGAGAACATAGCGAACGCCACAGTTGGCTGTGTGGAGGTGAAGGTGAAGAGCATCCATGGTGTCGCCGACTACACCACTGTGAACGAGGGGGTGTGCCGAACGTTGAACTCACTGGACAGGTGTGGTGGAACAGTGGTGGCGGTGGTGGGGTCCTCCATCACTGTGGGGTGGAACACTGCGAAGAAGACATCGACACACTTCGAGAGCTCTCTGCGGTTCGCATCATTCGTTCTCGGGAGGAGGTACGCCAACAGCGATGTGTGGGTGGGTCTGAGCAGCGGCCCTGTTGTGAGTGCGACGGTCGGGACGCACGGGCAGCGGTTCGTGACTGTGATGGGGGACTGCGTGAAGCTGAGCTGTGCGATGGCGGCGGCTGCTGCTGAGTACAGGACCTGTGCGCTGTTCTCGTCGTCGTCGATGACACACTTCTTCACAGGGCTCCGGTCTGACCTGAAGAACATCCTGCGCCCCCTTGCGAATTGGGAGGTTCGTGCTGCAAACGGTCCTCGGCCGCTTGTGGTGCATGAGATCTCGATCCCCAGACTGCATAGTACTGACCTCGCGAGTATGGTAGTCCAGGAGTGCGAAAGCTTGAGATCAACAGATGAACAGGTAGACTGGTGCTGGTCGGATGCCTACTGGGAGGCCTTCACGGCTGGTGACCAGGAGCTCATCGAGAGGCACGCTCCATCGGATCCTGTCCTGAGCAGGTTGTTAGCGATGGGCAGGGGCCCCCGGTTCAATATTGTGGTACTTGTCAATGATGAGTCGTAGGCTTGCCCTGTACTTTGAGTTTTTTTCTTTTTTTCCCTTTTTTTGCCGAAAGGTTCGGCGTTGCGCTGTGGTTCTATTGTTTTTGGTTAGGGTTTTGTCCTTGTTTTTTTTTTTTTTTTTTTTGTCGGTAGCGCCCGAGTGGAAGAACGTCACAGATGCTCAGGGTCACGAACAGGCAGCAAACTGCCCTAGGTCGCCCCGGCTGGGGTTGAGCTGTACACCACACGCATTAAGGACACAACGCGGAACATAGAAGAGGCTACAACTCGGCCACGGTGCGCCCCCTGTAATCAGGTAGGCAGTTCTCATGCAAGGCGCCGCCAACATCAGCCTCCTTTAACTCTTATTTAGTTACCCCCCTTTTTCCCCCCCTCATTCTTCTTCATTTCTGCTTTTTTCTCTTCTTTTTTTTTGCAGAACAAAAAGAAAACAAAACAAAAAAGAAAAAGAAAGAAGAGCTCTTTTGAAACACTTAATTCGTTTCTTTTTTTAGAATCTTTTTTTTTTTTTTTTGCTACAAATATTTATCTTTCAAAAGAATGATTTTATAACTATATGCAACTTGTGCCGAGCAAAATGACTTTTGCTTTTTAAAGACCTCGTGCGAGCAACAAAGACATATAGTCATAAGTAATCTTTTTTTTTGCTACGAGTATAGTCTTTCAGGAAGTAAGGAAGTTGCGTACTATTACACGTATGCAACTTTTGCCGAGCGCAACAAGCTTTTTTTGCTCACGCACAGCACATAGCCATGAACAGCTATTTTACTTAAAATTCAACAACGGCAAAGGTTGCCAGCACAACCAAGTTTGGAATTATTATGTACTTTTTTTTTTTAGGTGGCGGGGATAACACAGAAATATGGAAATATAAAGAAGTACATCAGATGTGTTGTTCGCTGTTGACCTCCACGTCAGTCATCACCGGTAGCGCCCGAGTGGAAGAACGTATCGCAGATGCTCAGGGTGGCAGCAAACTGCACGGGCTCAGAATCTTGGTTACCAGGGGCGCCATGGCTGGGGTTGAGTTGCACACCGCACGCATTAAGGACACGACGCGGAACGCAGAAGAAGCTACAACTAGGCCGAGGCGCGCCCCCTGTAATCAAGTAGACGATACTTGTGCAGGGCGCCCTGGCACATACTGCAGGCACCCTTAAATAGTCTCTTTTTTTTTTTTTGCTTCCGAAATGCTAGCTGAGAACAAGGACAAATTCGCACATGTAGTGCGAGAAAAGCTAAGGTCGGGACGTGCGGAACACATACAGGACAGAAGACGCTCGATGGAGGGGTTAGACCGGGGCGCAGACCCACGCACGAACGACCTGTGGCGAGAGCTGATGAGACTCGGACCACAAGGAGCAATGGCAGCGAGAGACCCGGAGGATCGTGGCGGGAGGGGTTTTCTACACCCACCCAAAGGCGTGGTACCAGGACAAAATCACCAGACGGGTACCACCCCCAGAGGGCGAGCAGAGCGAAAGCGAGGACAGCTCGGAAGAGGAAGGGGACGAGACGCACGAGCGTGTGAACAAGAGACCAACAACAGACGAGGTCACATGCGACGCGTGCGGTGCGGAGGAGGACGAGAGCAACATGCTGCGACACGCATTATGGGAATGCAGTGTGGCGAAGGAGGTGCAACAGAAGGAAGTACATGCAGAAGTAGTGGCCAACAAGACGGAAATGCCAATCTGCATGCAGCTACATGGAACGCTCCCGCGTGGTCACCGAACACACCAACACCGGCTGAGGAAGACGCAATACTACCTGCTGGAAGTGGTGGCAAAACGAGACCAGCTTCTCCAGGACAAGAGAATGCTAGAAACGTACACGACGCACCCCTGGGAACAGATAACGGAAGGAAACGCTCATGCGCCACCTGAATGGAAGGAGCTGAGGAAGCATGTGAGCGGGAGCCTGATGATGAAGCACGGTGAAGACATCGTCAAGTGGCTCAAAAAGCTGAAGTGGTACGATGGACCGAGGAAGACGACAGTCACCACAATGGAACTCGTACTAGACTTCGAGAACACGCTGGGCGTCGAGCCGATCACGGGGAAGAAGGGTGATCTAGACATGATACAGAAAAAAGCGCGGAGTTTCCACGGCCTCCTGGAAAGAATCCAAGAAGGGTGGGACACAGCACGCATACAGAAGAAGGTCAGAGGCAAGCGGATCTTCCCAGCGGAGAGCAAGAAGAACCACGCGCTTAGAACCATAGGTGCGAAGAAGAGTCTGGGATGGAACAGAAGGCCAGTTTTTGCATCAGTGAAAACCAAGAAGGACCTTAAGAAACTGGGCAGAATGTGGCAAGAAGAAAGGGAGGATACTTTGAGAAAGGCAACACAGCCAAAAAAGAAAGAAGGGCCGAGGCCCCAGAAGGGAGAAAGGGGTAGATAAGTAGAGACAAGGGGGACGTTCCAAAACAGGAACCTCCTTTATCTCATCTCTTTTTTTTTTTTTTTTTTGTTAAAGCGATCCTGTCACATACTTCAGGTTCCCTTTAAAGACATCTTTTTTTTTTTTAGCGGATCCCAAAACCAACCAACTATGGAAAACAGCCAAAGACCCGCTCATGTCCTACTGCCTGAGACGGGTTATCACCGGAGGGGTCCCCTACCTTAGCCCGCATGCAGGAACGAATCAAAGAAGCGTCCCCCTGGCACCAGAAGGTGACGGCAACGAAGAAGTCGAAGAGAGCGTAAGCCAAGTCCCAACAACGACAGTATCACGCACACAAGGGTTCAGGTGCGACCTGTGTGAATCACCGTACCCGGACACGGTAACCCTACTCCGCCACCAACTCTACGAGTGCGCCTGCGCACAGGAAGAGCTAGCACAGGACGGCTTGAAACCACTGCGCAACAGGACAGGATGGCCCCTATGTCTGGAATTGCACGCGATTCTGCCGAGAGGACATGACTTTGCGTACCTAGAGAAGCTGCAACGATACTTAGCCGTGGTGGTTGAGAAACGAGACGTAGAGCTCATGCAGAAGGAGGATGTCAACACACAGCCGCTACCGTGGATTCGAAATGTGGTAGGTAAGAAATGCCCCGTTCCGATAGCTGGCGAGCTCGAAGGAGTGAGCGGGGTCCTGTCCCAGTACCTGAACCCGCTGCTACAATGGTTGTCACAACTGCGCTGGGTGGAGAAGGACACCACCTCGGAGGTGTCGGCGGTGGAACTGGCCATTGACTTCGAATGGACGACCGGAAAGTCTTTGGGAGGCCTGCTGGAAGATAGGGCGCGCAGAATCAAAGCTCTCATCGTAAAGATAAACACAGCATGCAGGGCACGGAAGAAGCGACGCCCCTTCCCAGCGGACGAGAGAAAAAGAGTGAAGTCCCTCATCGCCATTGGAGGAAAGGCAGCTATTGGTTTCTCCAGGAGGCCTATTTTCGCCACCCGCTCCACGCACGACAAGCTAATGGAATTGAAAGCCGACTACAAGCGGGACCGCATCACACGACTCCGCAAGACGCTCACGGCCTCAATCGGAATGAAAGCAATGCTCCAGAAGGGGAGTATTAACAGATAGACCCCCCTCCCATAGGGCGGCCCTCTAGCGGGGGGCTTGTCCTGTACTTTGAGTTTTTTTTTTTTTTTGAATTTTGGACTTTTCGCAGTACATAAGAATCTAAAATTCGGTTTGTTTATTTAATATCGACTCTGGTTTCCTGGCGTTCCTGCCGCGCCCCCATAGTTTTTTTTTTTTGTAGCTCTCGCAGCCCCTTTCCATGATGGGGCTGGGGAGACAAAGGGAGCGGGGAATAGAACGCAATAGATTTATGTAGGGTAGGTATACTTATGATCCATTTCCGGGTCGTTCAATGTCATTGTTATGTTTTTCTCTTTTTTTAGGGAAGGGCGGGGTAGTCCTCACCCTGCCCTTCTACGTGCTGCGGACCAGGTTCCAAAAGAACCCCCCTCCCTCTGTTTTTGCGGTGATACGCTTTTTTTTTTTTTTTTTTTTTTTTCTTTTACCTCTCTTCTGTTTTTGAAATAGAATGACGACACTTACCTATAAGGCTCCATGGAGTATGGGGGGCTTGGTTTTTACATCATCGGTTTGTCCTGCACTTTGAGTTACATCACGGTGCGGGAGCATTTTTTTCTTCTTTTTTTTTGAAGTGACCGAACGGATGAGAATTTTTCGATGAGGTGGTTGTTATATTAACCCCAGAAGATCAAGGAGGGTCTTACATCAGAAGCCCCACTCCGCCATTTATATTATCGTAGCGAAGCGACAGTTTCTTCAAAGGATCTAGATAGTATTTGTTTTTTTTTTTCTTAGCAAAAGAAGATTTGAAGCACGCTTTTTTTTTGAGATTGCATGGACTGATGAAGAAGATCTGGCACACATGGGAGCTAGGGAGGGTACTGAAGAAGGTGAAAGGAGGGCCTTCCCAGCTGAGCCGTGCACAAGGGTGCACACACTACGATCCATCGGGAGGACAAAGGCGGTGATCGGATGGAACAGGAGGGCGATATTTGCATCACCGAAGACCAAGCATGACCTAGAGGCGTTGAAAGGAGAGAACGAAGAGAAAGAGCGGCCAGGCTGGGGAGAAGGCCGGCAAGACCACCAAAGGAGGAGAAACCGCTGCTGAAAGGGGATAGGTGCAGGTAGAAGATGAGAACAAGGGGGCGTCTCACAAAGACTTCCTTTAGCTCATATATATATATATATATATTTTTTTTTTTCATCCTTGGTTTTACACACCAGCACTATAGTTATGTCTGCAGATAGGAGTGAGTTGAAGGTACAATAGAAAAAGATAAATGAGCTCGTTGAACCTGCTTCGGTGGTCGAAGAGTCAGGTCAACACAGGAAGGTGCCTTGCAATTTGTAAGATGTCTCTGCTTTGGTTTCCTCACTAACGCTGCCACGGAGATAAGAAACACTCTACTGGGGGGGGGGGGGGGGGGGACTTAAAGGCAGAAGGGTTGCACGCTAATGCCCATCTTTTTTTTCTTCTTCTTTCCTTTCTTATCATCTATCTGGTCTTCAGGTATTTTACGATTCGCGGGCTTTTTGCTAGAAGTGAGACATTAGACATATATGCGCTGACATCTCCTATTAGTTTCGCTTTTTCTTCTTCTTTTTTTTTTCTTTGCTTGAACAGGAAAGAAAACAATATTGATAAATGAATTATGAATTGTAATTGCTAGAAAAGAAAAAGGGTAGTGGTGGCACATTCTAGGTTATATATAGTCCCAGCTGTGCACAGACAACAACCAACCTTATGTTACTTTTGGCGGGACGTTATGTTCCTCTTTTTTACTTTCCCCTTCTTTCTTCCTTTCCCCTCAATCTACATGTAGGTTTGGCTCTCAACGATGTTAATCGGGCTCCTCAAGCGCTTCCTGGACTATCCTGTGGTCGCAGCAGACAATGAATTAGAGAGGCTTCGCAAACACATTATGATGGCATTCTACCCTGCGGTGATAGTATCAAGTGTAGTTATTAACTTGGTGATTCTGACCGACATGGGGAAGATCACTTCTTACACAATGATCGGCATTTCTGCAGTAGGGCTTGGGCACCTCTTGTACACGAGAGCCTTGTCTCTTTTCACCATAAAGCTGTACATCGCGTGCTGCTGCATGGCGGTCACGAGTTACGACCTCATCACTGCGTCTGAGAACACCAGCCGAGCGTGGCCCGTGATGGTCATTCTCATCGACATCCTACTCGTGTCTCGTGTGGAAGAGTCCTTCAGCGCTGCCCTCGTCGCCTACATTGTTGTGTACCTCACGATCACCGGTCTCGAGAACGCCTTCCGCTTTGGTGTCTACGACCTTCCCATCCTTGCCACGCAGCAGCAGCGCCGTGACTACAACACCTGTTCCTCCCTTCCCTGCAGCAACGCTCCTCTGTCGTTGCAGAGCTACTGCGCCTTTGTGATGACCTTCCTTCTGGACTTCTACTTCACAAGAGGCTTTGCAAGCAGCCTGTTCGAAGAGAAGGCAAAGGTGGAGGCATCAGTGGATACTGCCGAGAAGATCGCCCGCAGCCTTGCGAACTTCGACCTTGATTCAGCTGAGGACGACCTTGCTGACGGGCGCCTGCCCCCCAAGCTACATGCCGCGTTTGACAACATCCTCCAGAACCTGAAGCTCTACAGGCCGTTCCTTCCCAATGCCTTGTTTGAAGGGAGTGGCAGTGAAGGCGCAAACCCCCTTGGAAGCAGCTTGATGCCGCCTGGGACCAGCGGTGAACCAGAAGGGAACAGGATAGCAGTTGTGTTCACAGACATCCAGTCCTCGACAGCGATCTGGGAGGCTTGCCCTGATGGGATGAAGAAGGCGTTGAAGCTTCACAACAAGACCATTCGTAGGCAGATTGACATGTGTCAAGGGTACGAGGTGAAGACCATTGGTGACGCCTTCATGGTGACCTTCACCTCCCCTACGGATGCTGTGGACTTTGGGCTTGCTGTTCAGAAGGCTCTTGTTGCATGCTCGTGGCCAAATGATCTCTTCGATCTTCCGTTGTGTGAGCGGGACTCTGAGGGTCTGTGGGGTGGGCTCCGTGTGCGTGTTGGGGTCCACTACGGGGAGGCAGAGGTGGAGCTGAATGCCATCACAGGACGCTTCGACTACTTCGGGAACACAGTGAATGTGGCCGCCAGGGTGGAGGCGGCTTCTGTCGGTGGTGGGGTTGCTGTCACTCCTGAGGTTCTGGCAGAACTCACAGATAGGTCCTCCTTCATCGAGATCCCTGTTGGCTCCGTTAGTCTGAAGGGTGTCTCGAACAGCAAAAGGATTTCTATTCTCCTCCCTGGAGAACTGCAAGGCCGGAGATCACACATCATGGCGCATCTGAAAGCGAAGAAGAGCTCGAAGGGGGATCCTGATAGCAGCGTCAGGAACGACGCGTCTGAAGCCTCGTCGCAGCATTCGAGCAATTCACGGCTGAGCGTGGCTGAACAGCTGGCGCCAATCACGCGTCTTGAGAACATAGCGAACGCCACCGTTGGCTGTGTAGAGATTCGCGCGAGAGGCGAAACGGACTACACAGCAGTGAACGAGGGAGTGTGCCGAACGTTGAACTCACTGGACAGGTGTGGTGGAACAGTGGTGGCGGTGGTGGGGTCCTCCATCACTGTGGGGTGGAACACTGCGAAGAAGACATCGACACACTTCGAGAGCTCTCTGCGGTTCGCATCGCTCGTTCTCGGGAGGAGGTACGCCAACAGCGATGTGTGGGTGGGTCTGAGCAGCGGCCCTGTTGTGAGTGCGACGATCGGGACGCACGGGCAGCGGTTCGTGACTGTGATGGGGGACTGCGTGAAGCTGAGCTGTGCGATGGCGGCGGCTGCTGCTGAGTACAGGACCTGTGCGCTGTTCTCGTCGTCGTCGATGACACACTTCTTCACAGGGCTCCGGTCTGACCTGAAGAACATCCTGCGCCCCCTTGCGAATTGGGAGGTTCGTGCGGCTGACAAGCCCCAGACACTTGTGGTGTACGAGATCTCGATTCCCAGGCTTCAAGACACGGACTTCACCCGAATGGTGAGGAGTGATAGCATAGACAGCCCCGGCTCAGGTGACTGGTGCTGGTCGGATGCCTACTGGGAGGCCTTCACAGCAGGGGATGTGGACTTGCTGAAAAGAAACGCGGACGTCGCAGATGACGAAGCAGTGGTCCATGCTGTGGACATGATGGGGCAGAGGGCGAAGGTTGTGTTCCTGTGATAACCTATCCTCATCCAAGAGACACAAGGAACAGACGAGAGAGCTATTCAAACAGGAGTCCGACAGCGTTGCCACATTTCATTCCAAACCTTCTATACCACTACAGGCAGCCTGCTCGGTCTATTCGGTTCCGTCTTGTGACGACACTGTCTTCGTTCCTGCAACATATGAATGCAATCGGCTTCTTTGTACAGTGACGTACGGCAGGTGTCGTGTTCTCTTTTCTAATTTTCTAGGGATAACCGGGGGATTTACTGCTGGAGTCTCTTGATTGAAAAGGGGGCCCCGCCCCTCTCTCAAATATTAATATTAATAACCCCTAAACGCCCGCGCGGACGTTTTTGTCCTTATTTCAAAATTTGCTTTTGCGCTAAGTACTTTTTTTTGAACACGACCCCTGGACTTCAATATGGCATTGTTGCGCGGTTTATTTTGTCTTGGAACTACATTTTGCGTTAAAAGTTTTGTTTTAATTGAAACCGGCAGGGTTGGCTTAAAATGAAATCAGATGGTCAGAATAGCAGCGAAAACGTGAGTCACCCCTGGTCAGGTATTGAAGAAAAGGACGATGAGGCGGTCAAAGAGTGCCAGAAACGATGCTTGGGTGGGAGAAATACTCCCAAAGGCCCGAAACATATCATTTCCGTGAAAAGGTGGGCTTAGGACATCTCTAGGCGAAGCGGCCAATGAGGAGGGTGTTTTTAATCTTTTTTTTTACACACGCAGTACTTGAGCTCATAGTTTCTTCCACGAACGGTCGTTTCGATTCAAAGGAACAGCGGAATCTGAATCTTTCCATCCCAGAGTACAAAATTTGGCTTGAGTTGGTCCTGCTAATGGGTTTACGTTCGGCACCGAATATGAAGAGCTACTGGACAACAAATTCTATTTTAACCATCCCAGCTTTTGAGAAAATGAGCAAACCGATTCGTTGACATACAGCCCTACCTCACCTTTGACAACCTGGAAAACATCAGTAAGGCCTGAAACTACGCTCTGTGCTGTTCCTGGGTGCGGGAAGAAGGTGCAAACGTGGTGCCCCTGTTAAAACCCCCTTATGCAAAACGTGTTTTTTACCTTGCATGCTACCCCAGCTGGAAAGAATTGCTTTTTTTTCATCCCACAGCCCCAAGAAGTCTCCAGACTGACCTCAATCCTAGAGTTCAGGGCACCAAATAGGGCTGAATGCTGCCCTTTTTAGCCCAGCCATAACTCCACGGACCCCCCACGACACGGCCCCCCAAAATCGGACTTAAAAAGTACACCCTCAACCCCCCTCTTACACACATAGTTAAGTGTTCTCATCTGAATCTGGCACCTGGAATTGAAAGCCTTAGTACCGTTTACCCTTTCCTTGCACCTTCCTGAGGTTGCATGCTGCCCTTTTTTTGAGTATTTAAAGCAACAACGAAAATGGGGGGATCCGTAGATAGGCTCCGGGCGTTTAAGGGATAATTAAATTTAAATATTTGAAATTCATTTCGTTCCAGCTTTTTTTTTTTTCCCCCTTCCCTCCCTGTCTTTCTTTTTCTTTCGGCGGGCCATTGCTAACCACTTCGTTCCTATCATAGTGAATTCTTTTCTGTTTCGGTGTTTACTGTATGGACGCAAATCGAAGCCGTACCTTGAATGTCTAGTTTGTAATTAGTCTACTTTGGTTTAAAGGTTTCTTTTTGCTAGGAAGCGAGGAGGCCGACAAAACCAGAAGCCTGTTGAAGGGGGATAGGTAGTGTAAGAACAAGGGGAGTCTCACAAAGGACCTCCTGTAATCTTTTTTTTTTGTTTAACATTCGAGACTAAAAGCTAGTTGGTGGAAGCGTAATGAGCTATTTTATTAGGTAAAATCCCGCTCGTGCGCACAAACAAACAAAGTGTCAAGGGTTGTTCAATCTAGGGGAGGTCAAGTGGGCGGACGTCGAGACAGCGACATACCCCCCTTCGGTTACCCCCGCGAAACACGGTCACTACTGTGCTCTTCCCCTCATGCGATGGGCCCATGATCTGGGTAACCATTGCGCGAGGTGTGGACACGTGGGGGACCCCGACTGCCCCCAGGCAGAAGTGAAAACGAAGGCCACGAGCTCGGAGGAGCGTTGGGTTTGCCCCCCGTGCTGCTGCCCGCTCGTGCGCCCAAACAAATAAAGTGCCAGAATAGTTTTTTTTTTTTTTTTTTTTTTGGATGGAGTGCTAACTTGACCATAGGTTTTAAAAATGCTCAAAGTCCGCAAGCCCATGTGGTTCCACCAAGCGATTAGGCTGTATTTATGAAACTTAGCATTTCCGGTCTACTTTGAGCATTTAGGAAGGCGAGGGGACCGAATTTAAGCATTTTAAAAACACAGGGGTCTAGTTTGAGTTTTTCTGAAGCTTGGGGGTAGCACCTTGAGCATTTATGGAACTAGGGGGTTGATTTGAGCATTAAAACTTAGGGGTCTAGTTAGCAGTTTTCTCTTTTTTTTTTTTTTTTTTTTTTTTTTTGTGAACAAAGAAAAAACTATATATTGGATTGTTAGTGCTAAAAAGGGTAGCGCTAGCATTGTTGGGCTTATCCTTCCACAGGTTAACCCAAACAACAATCAATGGTCTCTTTTTTTTTTTTTTTGCGGGCCGTTGCTAACCACTTCGTTCCTATCATAGTGAATTTTTTTCTACCTAGCGCGGCTCCATGTAATGCTTCTCGCCCAGATGCCGTCCATCTCATCGCCGGCAAATACAGCAACCGCAGAACAGTGAGCACCCCCCATAAGTGACCGATTAGTGTGAATTTCTCCCTGAACAGTGAGCACCCCCCATGCATACTGAAATTTTATCGAGGCTTTTTTTTTTTTTTTTTTTTTTTTTTTTTTTTGAACGTTCGTTTCCTGCGAGAAGAAAAAAAAAGAAGATTTTTTTTTTTAATTTTTGCGACTGCGGAGGACAACCTCTCGTTTTTTTTTTTTTTTCTCTTTTTTTTTTTGCACAAGATCCGCAGTGCGAAACAGCAAATGCTAAGGCTTTGTGAAAACGGACACTGCGGCCCGCTGCCGGTAGAGTTACGGAACGTCTTACTACCGTACTCCAATACCGCAAGAGAATGCAGACGAAGGCCTACGAACGCTCAGTCCGTGCTGACTTTGGGAAAGAACGCAAGCACATCACAGCCTGGGTCAGAGACCGCCCAAACCAGAGAATGGACGTGGTTGAGGCAGCAGACGGAGGGGTGACGGCGAACCTACAGGAAATGGACAAGGTGATGCGGAACGCGTGGTCGGGCGTCTTCTGTGCGCGAACACCCGAGGAAGAGCCACAGTATGAGCGGTTTGCGCAATGTTTTGGGGACCTGATCAAGAAAGCCCCAATGGCACGGACTCCCATCACAGCAGAACAGCTGGAGAAAGGAGCATGTGGCGTGGACGGTTGGCGGATGAGTGAACTGAAGCGACTCCCAACGAGCATCAGACCAAAAGAGCGTCCCACTGGCGCCTGAAGGTGACGACGAGGAGAACATGGGCTCAGGGCCTCGATTGGGACGAAAGCAATGCTCCAGAAGGGGAGTATAAATAGATAGCCCCCCCCAACCCACCCAAGGGCGGCCCTCCATGAGGGGGTTTGTCCTGCACTTTGAGTTTTTTTTTTAAAGAAAGAAGCTTTTTTTTGACACTCTGCCACTGTGAATGGTTATTTAATTTGGTTGAAGATGGTGTCTCTCTTTCTTTTTTTTTTTCTTCTTTTTTTTTTTTCTCTAATTTAATGTTAGGCCCCTGCCCATGTCATCAGATACATCCAGCACCTTTAAAAAAAGGGTTCTCCAGTTTTCAAGGAGAGCATGCAATCAGGATGTCCCAGTGTGTGGATCGGTCGATCGTTCTATATCATTTATAAAGAAAAAGAAAGGGCGTCTGACTAGGCTTCCTTTAACTCATATATATATATCCCCATCAGCCCATAAGACCTTTTATCTACATGAGGACCACTGTTCTCGTGGGCCCAGGTCGTTCTTGCCCACTTGTAAACACCCTTTTTAATTTCTTCTATTCTTCCGTGCGATTGCTCATTCACTCGGTGGGGTGGTGCCATGCTCTTCTTGCCATTATTCTTTCAAATATTCAGCACACCCCTCCCATGCTGCTTTGCCATCACCCCCATTTCAGCTCTATTGGTGCCTGTCCCAGGTTTGAGCACCCCTTTCCCTTCCCTTCTTTCCGCCCCTTTTAACTTGTCTTTTTTCCTCTCGGTTTTAATATACCAGCTACGGGTGCTAGGTTACTTTTTTTTTTTTCTTTCTATTTTTTTTTAGCACTTGACGCCGACGTTGGAACAGCTCGGGACGACAAGTGGGATACTGCGGATGTACGCGGAGTCGCTGTTGAAATGGATGTCGGAGCTAAGATGGGTTAAAGAAGACACGACGTCGGAGGTGACGGCGGTGGAGTTAGCCCTAGACTTCGAAGCGACGACCCGAAGATCGCTGGGAATGACGCAGGATGAAAAGGCGCGAAGGATCAAGAGACTGATCCAAAAGGTGAACGACAGGTGCGCATTACAAGGAAGGAAAAGGCCTTTCCCGGCGAAGAACAAAACGAGAGTGAAGTCCCTCATGGCAATAGGAGGGAAGGCGGCGATAGGCTTTGCAAGGAGACCGATCTTCGCCTCACGAGAAACCCAGGACAGGCTAAGAGAGCTGAAGACCAACCTGAAGAAGGACCGCATCAACCGTCTGCGAAAGACACTGGTATCCGCCATCGGAACGAAAGCGAGGCTCCAAAAAGGAAGCATCAAGAGATAGACCCCCACCCCCCCTAAGGGTGGTCCTCGAGTGGGATTTGCCCTTAAGCATCGCCTTTTTTCTTTCTTTCTTAGTTCATCCTATGCATCTCATCAGGTGGGGGGTACCAATGTTTAAGGAGTTGCTGAGGACCTATGTCAACTACCCGGTCCGGCCTTGGGACAGCGAGCTGGAAAAGCTGCGGAAGAACCTTCTTATGGCTTTGTACCCATTTGTTCTATTCGCGAATGCCATACTAATCTTTGCAGTCCTCACTCGGATGGGTCAGGTTAACGCTTTCTGCATGGTGACAGTGTCCACTATCGGGTGGTCCCACCTTTTGGTCATGAAGCGCGCCACCCCGTTCGCCATCAAGTTATATATATTTGTTTGCACCTTGTCAACTATAGGCTATGACCTCATGACTGCTTCTGAGAACTCCAGCCGAGCGTGGCCTCTGCAGGTCATTCTCATCGACGTCCTTCTCGTCACGCGCATCGACCTCTCTTACAGCATGGGCCTCGTCGTGTTCATGTTCTTCTATCTTGTCCTCATCAGTGCCGAGGATGCTTTCCGCTTCGGCCTCTACGACCTCCCCTTCCTAGCGACGCAGAAGCAGCGCCGTGAGAATTATACCTGTGATAACCTTCCCTGCGCTGACGTTGGTCTTTCACTACAGTCCTTCCTTGCTTGTTCAGGCACCTTCCTTCTCGACTTCTACTTCACAAGGGGCTTTGCAAGCAGCCTGGTCGAAGAGAAGGCAAAGGTGGAGGCATCGGTGGAGACAGCCGAGAAGATCGCCCGCAGCCTTGCGAACTTCGACCTTGATTCAGCTGAGGACGACCTCACTGATAACCACGGCCTGCCCCCCAAGCTACATGCCGCGTTTGACAACATCCTCCAGAACCTGAAGCTCTACAGGCCGTTCCTTCCCAATGCCCTGTTCGAGGACAGCAGAGAAGGGTTCGCAAACAATCCTCTTGTCAGGAAGATGGCACCTCCAGGCACAGTCGGGGACAGCAGAGTGGCAGTTGTGTTCACAGACATCCAGGGGTCGACAGCGATCTGGGAGGCTTGCCCTGAAGGGATGAGGAGAGCGCTGAAGCTTCACAACAAGACCATTCGGAAGGTTATTGACACGTGCCAAGGGTACGAGGTGAAGACCATTGGTGACGCCTTCATGGTGGCCTTCACCTCCCCTACGGATGCTGTGGACTTTGGGCTTGCTGTTCAGAAGGCTCTTGTTGCGTGCACGTGGCCATTGGATCTTATGGAGCTTCCGTTGTGTGAGCGGGACTCTGAGGGTCTGTGGGGTGGGCTCCGTGTGCGTGTTGGGGTCCACTACGGGGAGGCAGAGGTGGAGCTGAATTCTGTTACCGGACGTTATGATTACTTTGGCAACACAGTGAATGTAGCATCTCGTGTCGAGGCGGCCTCTGTCGGTGGTGGGGTTGCTATTACTCCTGAGGTTCTAGCGGCGGTCACTGACAGGTCCTCCTTCATCGAGATCCCCATCGGTCTTGTTCCTTTGAGGGGCGTGGCCGAGTGCAAGAAGCTCTCCATCCTCCTCCCTGTCGAGCTGCGCGGCAGGAAGCAGCACACGTCAAGACAGCTGCGCCTCAGACGGAGCGATATATCGGACGATGGCGTTTCGTCAACTCAGATCGCAACCAGCTCCCGCCTCAGCGTCATAGAGCTGACCCCCATCACACGTCTTGAGCACATTGTGAACGCGACTGTTGGCTGCGTCGAGGCGCGTATTGCTGGAGGGACGGGTGAGGGGCCTACTGGGTACTCTTTTGTGAATGAAAGTGTGTGCTGGGCGTTGAACTCACTGGACAGGTGTGGTGGAACAGTGGTGGCGGTGGTGGGGTCCTCCATCACTGTGGGGTGGAACACTGCGAAGAAGACATCGACACACTTCGAGAGCTCTCTGATGTTTGCCTCTCATGTGATGAGCAAGAGTTACGAAGACGGTGAGGTGCGTGTGGGTCTGAGCAGCGGCCCTGTTTTGAGCGCGACACTCGGGACGCACGGGCAGCGGTTCGTGACTGTGATGGGGGACTGCGTGAAGCTGAGCTGTGCGATGGCGGCAGCCGCGGCGGAGTTCCGCACAAGCGCATTGTTCTGCTGCACAAGGATGCGGTCCGACCTGAAGAACATCCTACGCCCGCTCACAACGTGGGAGGTACACTCCTCCAACCACAAGCCCAAGCCGCTTGTGGTGTACGAGATCTCGATCCCCAGGCTGTACGACACAGACCTGCGGAGCATGATGGAGGGGTTCACAAATGCAGTTCCTGAAACCTGGTGCTGGTCGGATGCCTACTGGGATGCCTTCAAAGCAAAGAAGGCTGACTTACTGATGAAGAAAGCGGATGGAGATGCCGCGGTCATCGGAGCAGCTGGCATGATGAAGCAGAAGGCAAGGGCACTGCATTTATGATTGTTTGGTTTTTTTCTTTTTCTTTTTTTCTGTTTACCACCACGTTTCTCTCCGACTTTTGGCCCGATTCGCTTTAAAAAAGTGTGAGTGAAGGTTTTTTTTTTCTTTTTTTTCACCAGATTCACTTTGTTTATTTGCAGAAGAAGATAATAGTTGTATTATTTTCTTTTTTAGGCGATCCTGTCACATACTGCAGGTTCCCTTCAAAGACATCTTTTTTTCTTTTTTCAGGTGGAGAGGAAAAGGGCGGAATGTTAATGGATAAAGAAGAAACTCGATGATTTAAAGGAAGCACCCTGCACAAGCACCACTTACTTGATTACAGGGGGCGCACCTCGGCCTAGCTGTAGCTTCTTTTGCGTTCCGCGTCGTGTCCTTAATGCGTGCGGTGTGCAGCTCAACCCCAGCCGGAGCGCCCGGTAACCAAGATTCTGAGCCCGTGTAGTTTGCTGCCTGTTCGCCACCCAGAGATCTGCTTCTCCCACTTGGGCGCTACCGGTGATGACCGTCGGTCAACAGCGAACAACACATCTGATGTACTTCTTTATATTTCCACCACCTGCTCTAAAACAGAAAAGAAGACTTGATTTTTTTTTTTTTTTTCTGTGAAGAAACAGGTTTTTAGAATACTCAACTAAAAGAACGCTGAGGACGTGATGTGGCATTTTTTTTTTTTTTTCCTCCTCTTTTTTTCTTCTTTTTGCCCTTCTTTTCTTAGGCTTCTTAGGTCGGTGGTTGAACCTCTATTAGCTACCAGCTGAGTACTAAGAAGAAGGCAAACAAAAAAAAAAAGTGTTTTTTTTTTTTTTATTTCTACTTTTTAACAGTTTTTTTTTTCCATAAGGTTCTTTCAGAAGAAAGAGAAAGAAAAAGAAAAACTTGGAAGCTATTCCTAACACATCCCCCTATCATATGGTTTCTTATTTTTTTATTTTTCTCTTCCAAGCGCTTCCCACCTTCATATTTAAGGATGTGTGCCGCGGTAGGGGAAAGGCCTTAGGCGTCGGGTTCCCGTGGCAATTCAGTTCCATTGTAACAAGGCTATTTTTTTTTTCGTTGGTAAAGATGACAAGCAAGAAGAATATTTTTTTTTTGGCCTCCCCTCCCCTCCCCCCCCCTTTAGCTCCATCGAATATCAAAAAGAAAAAGAAATGATGCCGCCCCTGGCAGAAAGAAGAAAAAAGAAAAAGAAAAACCAGCTGTTTTTTTTTTTTTTTCTTTTTTTTATAGTAATTAGAATAGTAAAGCTCCTAACGACGTGTCTTTACTGGTGCGCAACGGCACCTCCCTTAAGCAGGTCATTTCAGGTCAGGTCTGCATTTTTGGCTTCGGCAGCAGAAAAGGATGCTCCTACCCACCGCGAGGAAACGGGGACCAGGCACGCCATGTCTGAGAAGGGGCTTTGACTACAAACACCCGATGTACTTTTTGTACGCTTGGAGCCGGCGTAAAAAATCGATTTTTTTTTTTTTTTTTTGGCTCAGTGAGAGTGGGAGAAAGGGGGATGTAAAAAGAAAGGTGTTTTTTTTTTTTTTTTTTTTTTTTTTTTTTTGGTCCTGCTCTTACGTGGCTTTCTGGGGTTTTCCAATTTGCATGCCGCCGCCCTATCTATTCCCGCCACCTGGTTTTATTTTTCGGTGGCGTGCCATGCTACGGTTTGCCGATTTGGTTTTTATATTATCAGGTTCTTCTTCTTTTCTTTTTGTACTTTCCTTCCAGAAAAAAAAGGGGGGGGGGGAAACAAGGCATAGAGGGGTGGGGGGGGGTTTTTTTTCTCGTTGCTTTACATATATCGCTTTCCTTTTTTATAATAAGGAAAGGGAAAACACTTAAAAGGGTCTTTATTTTTTTCTCTTGCCCCTCCTTTTTGTTTTCTGCTACAAAGCTGCTAAAGTAAACTGCTGAAGAAGGTGCACAGCAAAAGAGGCGTAGGACCGGTGAGCAACCTAAAGCGCAATGTACTTCAGCCACTGAAGCTAGGATGGACATGGCTAAGAGCAGTTGGCAAGCAACCAAAAGGAATGATGGTACATGAGCATCGCCTTCGTATCAAAAGATACCGCAGAGGACAGATGTCCGTGAACGACCGACCCTCGAGGGAATAAAAGAGGGTGTGGACGAACAAAGGACGAACGTGATCTGGAGGACGGCAAAAGCATGGCAGATACAAAACAATGCAAGGAGAATGCTGACTGGAGCTCTTGAGATGGTCCACCCCAAGGTAGAAGATCCAAGAGTACTGTGCAGGGGATGCGGGCATGTGGCAGGAACCTACACAGCGTATATGGAACATATCTACTGGAAGTGCAAAGAGTATGGATCAATACGAAAAGAAGCGATGTACACCACGGTAATAGATTTTCCGAAGAAAGATATGCCTCAATGTCTAAGACTTCATGGAATCATACCGAAAAACTGCAAGGTACCGCAGCCAGAAATTGTGCAGAAACTGCTGGTCAACATGGTAACTCTTGCGGACGCAACCAAGATGATAGCGGAGAAGAATGAGAAAAGGATGCATGTCTGGAGACGCCCTGTGCTGTGGAGCAAGTACACGGTGCCAGAAATAAGATGGTTCCGTAAGCACTTGAAGATGAACTTCATGGGAGCACAGATAGTGCCGGAGGTAATCAAGTGGCTTACGAAATTAGAATGGAATAAGCAGGGGTCGGTAACTAGACTAGAGCTAGTGATAGACTTCGAGCTAACGAGTGGGGTGTACGTTTAGGCAGACAAGACGACAGCACCAAGAGGGCCAACCGATTGGCAGAAATAATAGAAAAGCTGATGGGCGCAGCCGAGGCACACGCACCGAAGCCATTCATGCCCAGGGGAATAACAGAATCCGTGGCATTACGATCGATAGGTGCACCCAGGAGATTGAAGGGGTACACCGGAAGGCCGAAATTCGCATCCAGCAGAACGTGCGAAATCTTGGGAGGACAATGCGCAGTGCCGACTGCACAGAGGAAAGAGTGGTCCGACCCCTTCATGCCAGACTACAGGGCACAACAACCTACTAGAACGCAGTCCACCCTTCCCGCAGCCATGCATCCTTCAGCACAGAAGGGTAGCAACATCCGCTAGCGCGGTTAAGAAGTTGCTCGTACGCCAGGCGGTTTATGAAGCAACCAAAGTCATTCTTCTTTTTTTTTCTATTTGAGCATCTTTTCTTGGTTTTGTTCAAAAAAAAGGGGGGGGAGAAAGAGAAGAAGAAAGAAAAGCTATGGTATTTGTTTTTTTTTTTTATTTTATATTTATTATTTTCTCGAAAAAGAAGAAAAGGGAAAAAAAAAGAAGAAAAAGGAAAAATAAGGAGTTTTTTTTTCTTTTTTTTTTCCGGTGGGTCGTTGTTAGGCCTAACTATCACCTCCCATCACAGTGATTTATTACATGCTAAAAGAAAAAGCTACTACTGCCTGGAGGGGAAGAGACTTAAACCGAAAGGGTTTTTTTTTTTATCCTGAGTAGTATGGTTACTTTGGACTTTCCCGGCGTAGACAGATGATGCTCGAATCACCACCAGAATTGCTGAAAGACGTGGGGCCTCGGTCAGGACTCTCTCAAACCTCTGATACCAAGATGCATGGTGTACTACAAAAAGGTCTCTTTTGTACGCACCAGAAAAGAAAAAGAAAAAGAAAAAGGAATTTTTTTAATTATTTTTTTTTTCCCCTCCCCTCGTACACCCTTAGTGCGTAAGGTACACGGGCGATTAGTTCAAGTTGTTTTCCTCCCATCCTTATTCCCATCCCCCATTCTCATAAGTTTTTTTTTTATATACGCCTCATACCACTGTTTCTGCTGGCTAAGGGGGTATCGGACGGCTTCAGATATGGTTTGTAGGCTCGCCCAGTGACTTCCTACAATATGCAGATTGCTCTGTGTAAAAGACTTTAAAGCAAGATCATGCGTCATGGCGATGTGTACATTGCCGGTGAACAAATACTTCTGAGCCCACCCCCACCACTGTTGCAGATATGTGCGTTTTTTTTTTTCTCCTTCGGGTGGGTACTATGGTAAGTTTTTTCTTTTTTTTTTTCGTGGTGGGAACGGTCCACTGGAGGCTGCAGTACCCCCGCCTATGGACATGAAGAATTATGAGTCTCTTCTTTTTTTTTTTTTTTTTTTTTTTTTTTCTCTTTTTTTTTTGTTTATTAGGTAAGGCCTGCAGCACAGACAAAAGAATATTATTGCCTATTTTTTTTTCTTTTTGTCGGCCATTTCTTTTTATTTCATTCCCTCCCCTAGAAGATTCACGCAACAACCAAAATGAATAAGAAAAAGAGGAATAAAGAGAGAAAAGAAAAGGAAGATCAAAATGTCAGTCTGTCCATAGTACTTTTTTTTTTTATTGACCCTCAGAGGCGATAATATACTTTTTTATTTTTTAATTCTCATGTTTTCCTTGAACAGTATTGCTGAGAAGGACGTGACCAGGGAGCCCAGGGTGCTTCAATAGTTATTATTTTTATTTTACCTTCCATCCGGCGGGGAGACATTCCAAATAATGAAAGATGAGTACAACAGTGTAGGATCAGCAAGAAAGAAAGAGAAGAAGGGAGAAGCACCGAAGGAGGATGTGGTTTTAACTTATTAAGGATTTAAAGAAGAAGAACTTGACACCCGATCCCAGAGTCCGATAAGAGAAATCTTTTTCCAGTTTCTTTTTAAAGAATGAAAACCTCGTTGCGATACTGTTTTTTTTTTTTTTTTTTTTTTTTTTTTTTTTTTTTTTTTTCCTTTCTTTCTTGTCAGTAACGTTCCGCTTTTTTTTTTTCTCTTTTTTTTTCTTCCTTCTTCTTTCTTCTTCTTGGTTAAGCGCCCCCCCCCCCCCTTTTTTTTCCCCTCTTTGTCTATTCCTTCATTCCACAGCTCCTTTCCGTCTCCAGAGAGTATTCCCTGTTCAGTTTTTTTTTTCTCCCTTACACTCAGATGGTCAGGCTGCAGACGTGAGCAGCATTCGAAAGGTACCTGATACGCCAGTGATGAGGGGGCTCAGCGCGTGTTTTTAGGAGACTTTAAGAGAGCATTCAGCAGAGCAAGCAATGACACCCCTTTTTTATTTTTTACTTTTCTTTTTTTTCGGTGTGCGAGATAATATGTCCTGTCTGGTATAGGGCCACCGCTACTTTTATCGAAAGGTTGCGTAGCAATGGGGTTTTTCTTTTTCTTTCTTAAAACAGCACACGTATACCCAAGCACAGATTCTATGGGCGTTGCAGCATTGCTGCAGAGGCTTACGGCCTATGCTGTGAATGAGGGAGACGATGACCTGACGCGGCTGCGCAAGACAATCATGATGGTGTTGTACATTGCGGCCTTCTTGATGGATATAGCAGTGTTCTTTGTGGCCTCGAATGACATTGGAAAGTACACCAGCGTTGTAATGATGGTGGTAGCTGCAGTGTTCTTTCTGCACCTTGTTGTCACGCGGCACATCACGCCCCTCATCATCGTGGCCTACATCAGCATATGCTCCCTGTGCATCACATTCTTCGATCTCGGAACAGCTTCCGAGAGCACCGACCGTGCATGGCCTATACAGGTCGTCCTCATTGACATCCTGCTCGTGAGCCGTGTTGGCAGTCGATACAGTAGGTACCTTGTCATCTACGTCATGGTCTGCCTTGCCTTCTTCACCTCGGAGAGCATGTTCCGTTTCGGTCTCTATGACATTCCCGGCACCAACAGCCAGAGTACACGTAGGGACTTCTACACGTGCTCCACCCTCCCTTGCGCAAACATCACCGATTCCATCCAGAATTACATCACTGGTATTGCTGTTTTCCTTCTCGACTTCTACTTCACAAGAGGGTTTGCTGACAGCCTGGTCGAAGAGAAGGCAAAGGTGGAGGCATCAGTGGATACTGCCGAGAAGATCGCCCGCAGCCTTGCGAACTTCGACCTTGATTCAGCTGAGGACGACCTCACCGGCTGCCACGATCTGCCCCCCAAGCTGCACGCCGCGTTTGACAACATCCTCCAGAACCTGAAGCTCTACAGGCCGTTCCTTCCAGATGCCTTGTTCGAAGGGAGCAGCCGAGGCAGCGATCGTGGTAGCATCCTTGGAAGCAGCGTGATACCGCCTGGGACCGGCGGTGAACCAGATGGGAGCAGGATAGCAGTTGTGTTCACAGACATCCAGGCCTCGACAGCAATCTGGGAGGCTTGCCCCTGTGGGATGAAGAAGGCGTTGAAGCTTCACAACAAGACCATTCGTAGGCAGATCGACCTGCACCAAGGGTACGAGGTGAAGACCATTGGTGACGCCTTCATGGTGACCTTCACCTCTCCTACGGATGCTGTGGACTTTGGGCTTGCTGTTCAGAAGGCTCTTGTTGCATGCTCGTGGCCAAATGATCTCTTCGATCTTCCGTTGTGTGAGCGGGACTCTGAGGGTCTGTGGGGTGGGCTCCGTGTGCGTGTTGGGGTCCACTACGGGGAGGCAGAGGTGGAGCTGAATGCCATCACAGGACGCTTCGACTACTTCGGGAACACAGTGAATGTGGCCGCCAGGGTGGAGGCGGCTTCTGTCGGTGGTGGGGTTGCTGTCACTCCTGAGGTTCTGGCAGAACTCACAGATAGGTCCTCCTTCATCGAGATCCCTGTTGGCTCCGTTAGTCTGAAGGGTGTCTCGAACAGCAAGAAGCTCTCAATCATCATCCCCGAGGAGCTTCGTGGCAGGAGGTCTTATGTTGAGGGGCAGCTCAGGACGAGGGGGACAACACCCAAGGCACTTTCAGAGGGGTCGCATTCCACCGCCTCTCGTGTGAACTCGACTGTCCCCTCAACTGAGCAGAGTTCGCGCTTGGAGCACATTGCGAACGCCACCGTTGGCTGTGTGGAGGTGAGGGTGGGGAACAGCGGTGGAACAGCCGATTACACCACTGTGAACGAGGGGGTGTGCCGAACTCTGCACTCACTGGACAGGTGTGGTGGAACAGTGGTGGCGGTGGTGGGGTCCTCCATCACTGTGGGGTGGAACACTGCGAAGAAGACATCGACACACTTTGAGAGCTCTCTGCGGTTCGCATCATTCGTTCTCGGGAGGAGGTGCGCCAACAGCGATGTGTGTCTGGGTCTGAGCAGCGGCCCTGTTGTGAGTGCAACGATCGGGACGCACGGGCAGCGGTTCGTGACTGTGATGGGGGACTGCGTGAAGCTGAGCTGTGCGATGGCGGCGGCTGCTGCTGAGTACAGGACCTGTGCGCTGTTCTCGTCGTCGTCGATGACACACTTCTTCACGGGGCTCCGGTCTGACCTGAAGAACATCCTGCGCCCCCTTGCGAATTGGGAGGTTCGTGCGGCTGACAAGCCCCAGACACTTGTGGTGTACGAGATCTCGATACCTAGGCTGTACGACACAGACCTGACGAGCATGGTGAAGCAGGAGGGAGAGGCTGGGGTGAGCCCTACCGGAGGGGAGATGAGCTGGTGCTGGTCGGATGCCTACTGGGAGGCCTTCACGGCTGGTGACCAGGAGCTCATCGAGAGGCACGCTCCATCGGATCCTGTCCTGAGCACTGTACGAGGGAGTGCACCCAAGGTTGTGGTGCTGCGGTGATCGTATGTCGAAGTGATAGCGTGTGCGAGTCTATGTAAGCCTACTGTGAGAATGTGGAGCAGCGATGGATTGCAGGTACCTGCGCGTGTGGCCGCCAAGAAGGGGGTCCTTCTTACAGCCATATCACGTGGACGGGAATACTTGCTTAATCATTACTTACTTTCTTTTTTTTATTTTCAAACAACTGATACAATCGTGCGAAATCGCGAGGGCAGTAAAGTCTTTGCATATAATACTCCCATCAATTGTCCCCCCTTCCCCTTGATCAAAGGAAGAAGCGCAATTGCTCTCTTTTGATCCTTTTGTTCCAAAGCCCAGTCGAGAATATGAACAGTGAGCACCACACACACACACCCTGCTCACTGGGATTTATCGAGCTTATAGTATGTATTGTTCTTTTTTTTATCAATAACTTTTTCTTCCCCCCCCCTATACAACCTGCAGTGGCACAAGAGGAGACCTTAAGGCGTAAGAGGAAGGAGAGGTCTTACCTGTTTACGACCCATTACCTCCTTTCGTCTTTTCATCTATTCCCCTCTTTCTCGTGCATTAGAGGTCATCTATGCTTTCTAGAGCTGAACCATGGCAGGTACCTCAGTTACCCTTCCTCACTTATACCGTGCAAAAGCACCTTTCCGCAGAAGTGCACCATTTTGTTTCCTTGTGTTTTATTTTCCACTCGTCAGTTCCAGTGACTACCTTTTCTCCTGGCCACATCGTGGAACGTTGGCGAATTGTTACTTGTATTTGTTTGTTTCCAGTTGGCATGCTACCCAGGTTACATGGACATTGCAGCATTGCTGCAGAGGCTTACGGCCTATGCTGTGGATGAAGGAGACGATGACCTGACGCGGCTGCGCAAGACGTCAATGCTTACTTTGTATGTTCTCGCGTTTGGAATGGATTTAGCGGTGTTCTTCGTAGCCTCGAACGACATTGGAAAGTACACCTGCGTGGTGATGATGGCGACTGCCGTTATTTTCTTTCTGCACCTTGTTGTCACGCGGGTCATCACACCGTTCATCATAGAGTTCTACCTTAGTATCTGCTGCTTGTGCATCACATCGTTTGACTTGGTCACAGCCGCCGAGAGCACCGACCGTGCATGGCCTATACAGGTCATCATTATTGACATCCTGCTTGTGAACCGCGTCGGGAAGAACTACAGCAAGTTCCTCGTCATCTACGTTATTGCCTACCTTGCCTTCTTCACCTCGGAGAGCATGTTCCGCTTTGGTCTCTATGACATCCCTGGCACCAACAGCCAGGCCGCCCGCCTCGATCATGTCACCTGCTCCGCCCTCCCTTGCCCTGCAGTGCAATCGTCTATCCAGAACTACCTTACAGGTGTCTCTGTTTTTATATTGGACTTCTACTTCACAAGAGGGTTTGCAAATAGTTTAGTACAGGAGAAGGCAAAGGTGGAGGCATCAGTGGATACTGCCGAGAAGATCGCACACAGCCTTGCAAACTTCGACCTTGATTCAGCTGAGGACGACCTTGCTGACGGGCGCCTGCCCCCCAAGCTACATGCCGCGTTTGACAGCATCCTCCAGAACCTGAAGCTCTACAGGCCGTTCCTTCCAGATGCCTTGTTCGAAGGGAATGGCAGGGACAGCGAGCCTGGTAGCATCCTTGGAAGCAGCTTGATGCCGCCTGGGACTAGCGGTGAACCAGATGGGAGCAGGATAGCAGTTGTGTTCACAGACATCCAGGCTTCGACAGCAATCTGGGAGGCTTGCCCTGATGGGATGAGGAGAGCGCTGAAGCTTCACAACAAGACCATTCGGAAGTTTATTGACATGTGCCAAGGGTACGAGGTGAAGACCATTGGTGACGCCTTCATGGTGACCTTCACCTCTCCTACGGATGCTGTGGACTTTGGGCTTGCTGTTCAGAAGGGTCTTGTTGCATGCTCGTGGCCAAATGATCTCTTCGATCTTCCGTTGTGTGAGCGGGACTCTGAGGGTCTGTGGGGTGGGCTCCGTGTGCGTGTTGGGGTCCACTACGGGGAGGCAGAGGTGGAGCTGAATGCCATCACAGGACGCTTCGACTACTTCGGGAACACAGTGAATGTGGCCGCCAGGGTGGAGGCGGCTTCTGTCGGTGGTGGGGTTGCTGTCACTCCTGAGGTTCTGGCAGAACTCACAGATAGGTCCTCCTTCATCGAGATCCCTGTTGGCTCCGTTAGTCTGAAGGGTGTCTCGAACAGCAGGAAGCTCTCAATCATCATCCCCGAGGAGCTTCGTGGCAGGAGGTCTTATGTTGAGGGGCAGCTCAGGACGAGGGGGACAACACCCAAGGCACCTTCAGAGGGGTCGCATTCCACCGCCTCTCGTGTGAACGTCCAGCCTGCAGATCAGGTTCCGAACACACGCTTGGAGCACATTGCGAACGCCACCATTGGCTGTGTGGAGGTGAGGGTCAACCACAGCGGTGGAACAGCCGATTACACCACTGTGAACGAGGGGGTGTGCCGAACTCTGCACTCACTGGACAGGTGTGGTGGAACAGTGGTGGCGGTGGTGGGGTCCTCCATCACTGTGGGGTGGAACACTGCGAAGAAGACATCGACACACTTTGAGAGCTCTCTGCGGTTCGCATCATTCGTTCTCGGGAGGAGGTGCGCCAACAGCGATGTGTGGGTGGGTCTGAGCAGCGGCCCTGTTGTGAGTGCGACGATCGGGACGCACGGGCAGCGGTTCGTGACTGTGATGGGGGACTGCGTGAAGCTGAGCTGTGCGATGGCGGCTGCTGCTGCTGAGTACAGGACCTGTGCGCTGTTCTCGTCGTCGTCGATGACACACTTCTTCACGGGGCTCCGGTCTGACCTGAAGAACATCCTGCGCCCCCTTGCGAATTGGGAGGTTCGTGCGGCTGACAAGCCCCAGACACTTGTGGTGTACGAGATCTCGATTCCCAGGCTGTACGACACAGACCTGACGAGCATGGTGAAGCAGGAGGGAGAGGCTGGGGTGAGCCCTCCTGGGGTGGAGATGAGCTGGTGCTGGTCGGATGCCTACTGGGAGGCCTTCACGGCTGGTGACCAAGATCTCATCGAGAGGCACGCTCCATCGGATCCTGTCCTGAGCGTTGTGCTGGGGAGTGCACCCAAGGTTGTGGTGCTGCGGTAGTCACCTGAGCATAGAGGGGAGACCAACACAGGCACACGGGCAGCCCTATGGCACACTGTACACTGCTGGTGCCTGATAGGGATGCTTCTTCTGGTAGTTGTTGGGAGTCACGCTTCTCTACCATCCTTAGGTTTATAAATGGTTGCAGGAGAACTACGTTTTTGTCTAGTGTACAGGGCATGGAGCCCTGATCTTATTTTCCACTGCGTATTGTCAAGCGAGGTTCTCCAGCCATTCTCGGTAGGAACAGAAAGGGGGTTTTTTTTTCTCGGATAGTTACTGTCCGGACAGAAGTATATTTGGTATATGTTCCCCTCACCCACTTTTTTTTTTTTTTCCTTTATAAGCCCAGTTCTATGTAGCATATTGTGTTTTTTTTTTTTTTCAGTCTGTCTTTTGATGTTTTTTTTTTGGTCCCCCTTCTTTTTTTAAGCCATATGGTTCAGCCGTTGTTTGCACCTAGCAGGAAGTCGGTGGCTGTAATTGGGCTTTCTCAAGAACCCTAGCAACCCGTGACAAGAGTACGAAGATAAAGCAATCTTATTAAGTCTTCTCTCTAGCCAACTGCTCCTTTCTATTAGACTATTTTTTTTTCTCTTCTAGGTAGGCACCCCCCGTGATTTAAGTGCCATTTAAATGATGACATGGCATATCAAGCAAAGCCTCAAGACAAGAATTCCCAAGTTTACTACCTTTTTCTTTTTTTTTTTTTTTTTTTCCTTTTTTTTTTTTTACAACTCTGGAGTTAATGAGGGGCTGCTTAAGGCGTCAAGGGCCTTCCTTTTTTTTTTTTTTCTTTGGACCCTGTGTCGTGAAGTCTTGCTCTCTCGCAGTCAGTCGCCATGATTGTCCTAAGGTGACACCTTTGGCCTGATATACATGTCGAGGAATTATGCAATACCCCCAAGAAGCCCCAGGGGGGGCAGATGGGCAGAAGCAGCAATTGGCACCTTGGGCAGCTCCTTGCTTTCCATTTACGGTCGTATCTTTTTCTTAAAAGGAAGATTCAGATTTAAGAAAAGAAGAGGGAAAAGGATAAAGTAAAATGAAGGAAATTCGGAAAGGGACCAGCTTTAACTCATTAAGGCTTAAGGTTACCCTGTTCCGCGTTTTTCTTTCTCTCAAAGACTAAGGAAAGAAAAAGAGAAAAGAAAAAAGAAAAGCGCAAAAAAAAAGAAGAAAAAGAAAAAGAAAATAATAATTATAGCAAAAGAATAAACGAGATACAACGCACACGCAAAGAATAGAATTGAAAACAGAAGGGAAAGAACAAGAAAAGAAACAAAACAGAAGAAGGGAAAGAAAATAGAATTGGCCAGTCTCATTTCTCAGTTCAATTTTCTTTTCTTTCTCACTGATTTTCTATCTTCTTCTTCTTTCTTTCTTTTTTTTTTTTTTTTTTTTTTTTTTTTCTTTTTTTTTTTTTTTGAACCCCGCCTTTTGGCACTGGGGCACCTTGGTTGAGCAGCGGGTCGTCTTCCTTTGCCATTATTTTCTACCAGGTATCGAGCGACAGCACAGCACTGGACCGGGTTGTCCCGCTTAAGCCAGGAAGACTGTCCTCTCGTCTTTGTACCAAACGGTTGACAATCTGCTTTTCTTTCTCCAAGGTCTGCACTTCCAGTGTCATAAGGCTGTGGTATCAGGGGTCCTAGGTGCGAAGACGCCTCCCACAGTAACGGGGTGGGTGTCGTGGGGCAGCTTACCCTTCTTAACAGAGTCAATATTTTCTTTAAGTCCTTAAGGTCGAACTCACCTGGTAGTTCCCTCCCCTCTTTTTTCATTTTTTTTTTTATGTTCCCTCCCATACAAAAGCCCCTCCACCCTCATTCCAGCTGCAGTTATTTTATTCCCCGGGTGCAATTTATTGGGGGGGGTGTTTTTTATATGTTATTTCTGCCTTGATATGCACCCCCCCTTCCATCTCTACGTGCCTCTTCATTGTTTAGGCCGTGTGTTCGTTTTTTTGGTAGTGCAAAGAAGGGAGAGAAGAGATGTCAAAAGGGGGGAAGGAACGCAAAAGGAGGGAGGTTAAGGAAGAGGAGGGTGTCTAATATCTATAGATAAGGAAGAAAGATGTAAAAAGAAAGAAAGCAGAAGTTTTCGGGTTTTTTTTTTTTTTTTTATTATTATTTCTCCTGACAGCGAGGTCACACGTGGTGGAAATATGCCATGTCAGTGCAGTAAGAGGGTTTGTGCACAGCAGAGCGACTGGGAGTATGGTGGGGTGTTGAGGGTTATATCCTGGGAGAGAAGGGCCTATAGCGGGATGTCCAGCACCGACAGAGTTCTTTAATTGTTTTGTGTGAACAGAAATTACTTTATGAACCCAGATCCTTTTTTTTTCTTTTATAGACCGGCGGTGGGTAGGTGTCAGTCTCAGAATAAGGATTCATTATTGTAATTATCAGAAGAAATGATCTTTGTGGTTACTATTACTTTGAGGTGGATGTGTGCCCGTTGCGTACTAACAAAAAGAAATAACATGTCTTTCTTTTTTTTTTTAATTCTTTTATTTTCCCCTCTTTTTTTAAAGGATATAGGACCCCCCCCCCCCCCCCCCCCCTGCCCGTTTTCTATACATTCTATTCTTTTCTTAATAAAGAAAGGTAATTTTTTTCTTTTTTTTTTTAGAGCAGCTCATCTGTGGCCTTTCCCTCACCCCTCACGGAGGTGCTGCTCGTTTGTTGTTCTATTTTTTTTTATCTAAGTTCAACCAATCTATGCATAAGTAGTACTCGTTTTTTTTTTTTTCTTTTTAGCGTTGTTGTCCTAGTTGAGAGAGCGCGTGGACCATGATATTCGGGAGGTGGGCTTTTTTTTCAGAAAGACGGCCTTTGACCTTGGAAGTGGGCTATGGTATTGACTAAGGGTTTCTACCATACAGCCCCTTGTTCACAAGGTCGGTGCCGTCGGGGACAGAAGGATTAAAAAAGAGAAGAATGAAAAAAGAGAGGGTCGTACCAAGGATGCGGCCTGTCACCTCCATAGTTTTTTTTTGTTGTTTCCCTCTTATATTCTTTACGTTCTGCCTCCTTTTCTCCCCCCCCTCGCCCATTCTCTCTCTCCATGCCTTCGAGGATTCTTCTTGTGGACCGGAAAGGTACCGCATGGTGCCTTCATGATTGTGCGTTACAGATTTCACTTTTTTTTTCCCAATCAAGAATTGAACTATCCAATAAGTAACTTCTATTAGTTTGTTTCTTTTCATTTTCTGCAAGCCATCCATCTTCAGGAAGGGCAGCACGCAGGCATGAGGCCCAGTCCGGCTACATCGCCTGGGATCAGGGATGTGTTTAGTTTGATGTGCGGTACGGTTGCAGGTGCAGTAGGGTCAGGGAGGGAGTGGGCCGCGAAGCAAATAGAACACAGGAAGGCAGTTGTATCTGAGGAGGACAAGGTCATTGATATGTTGGTGGGGAAGGAGCAGTCAAGGCGAAGAGCGAACACGCTGCAAGGCCTTCCGCACACGTACCACGAGGGCTATGTGGATGTCGATGTCGTGAAGCAGATGCGGTACATGAAGCTGAAAGGTACAGACATGCATGTGTCGCAAGTGGGCCTTGGCATGGGCGCTGCCACCGGCTCCTACGACAAGGTCGACAGGAAGACCGCTATCGAGGCCACGCAGCTCGCCTTCGTCAACGGTGTCAACTACTTCGACACTGCGCCCCTCTATGGCTACCACCGTAGCGGTGAGGCCATCCTCTCTGAGGCTTTGTCCGGCCTGCCACGCGAGGCATATTATGTTTCCACCAAGATAGGGAAGTACCTGAAACCAGTCAAGGACACCATCCTCGGTGGGCGCCGTTGGGTGCAGGAGAAGGACTACACCCACGCCACGACCCTCTCGTCCATCGAGCAGAGCCTCAAAACCCTTAACGTGGACTACATCGACATAGTCTACATTCACGACCCGCACCACTGCAAGGAGTACCGCCAGATCAGGGAGACCACAGGGCAGGCCTTGCTTGACGCCAAGCAGCAAGGGATGATCAAGTACATTGGCTACACAGGGTATGACCTTACGGTGTTGAACGCTCTACTCAAAGAGGAGAGAAGGACGGCTTTGGAGATGCAGGGGCGTCCTTCGTACTGCTCAGTGCTGCAGAGTGTGGCGAAGTATAACATTCTTGACCACAGCCTCACGAAGACGAGGGCCCTGCCTTACAGGTTTTTCGAGTATGCTAGTAACTGTGATGTAGGCATCGTGTCTGCGGCACCACTGGGGATGGGGCTGTTCACCCCACAGGGGCCGCCTTCGTGGCATCCTGCAGGTGAAGAAATCAGGCAAGCAGCTAGGGATGTGGTGGAGTACTGTCTGGAGAGCAACGTGGACCCTGTGCGGATATGTTTGTATTTTGCGTTCAATCAGCAGGCCATTGCAACTCATCTAGTCGGGTGCGCTAATCCGCATGAGGTTCTCACTGCTGTGAGCGTAGCCACGGAGCCTATGAATGAAGATGAGGCCCACTGCCTGAACTGGGCGACGGGAAGGATCGAGGATTTGTCTGTGAACACGTGGTCTGAGCCAGGGGCCGTCTGGAACAGCCAGGGGTACCTCACCGACGAGGCGACGTACGCTAGGCACTACAGCGACGCGGAGGCAGCTCTCAGCAAGTTCATCCCAGGGCCAGGCAAGCTTGTCAACAAGGAGGCTTTCGACTCATTGGGAGCACCCGACTTTTAGTATTTTTTTCTTCTTTCACTACCATACCTACCCTATCATTCATACAAGAGGTGGCAGAAGATGCATGGAGGCGTTCAGGAAGGACAGTGAGAGAAGTGCCGCGGAGGACTACGACGGGCTTGACTACTGGGAACCGTATAACCAGGACAGGCGTGCGCACATCCTCGCTAACCACGTTTCCTCGAAGAAGACGCTATGGAAGTGGGTGCTGTTCGCTTTGATCGGCTTCGTTGTGGCCGTGATAAGCATTTGCATGCGGCAGTCTGTTGAGCGTATAGTTATCTTCAGGTTCAAGACTATCCACACTGTGCTTGATGTCCCATCAGGGAATAATACTGCTAGTTCGGATGCAGGAGGTGACCCTGCCTACTTCGTGGCTTGGGTGTTCTGGGTCCTCACGTCGATGATCCTTATTGGGTGCAGTGCGGCTGTCATTGTGTACATAGAGCCTAAGGCGGCAGGGTCGGGCTTACCAGAGGTGATGGCTTATCTGAACGGCGTGCAGTTGAGCAGGGTGTTCTCCCTGAGGGTCATGGCTGTAAAGTTCTTGTCATGTTTCTTGGCCGTGTCAAGCGGCCTTCCTGTTGGTCCCGAGGGTCCCATGATACACTTGGGCAGCATGGTCGGTGCGTTCCTCACGCAGAAGAAGCACCACATCCTCAACGACTCCCTTAGTCAGTTTCGCAATACTGTTGATAGGCGCGCTTTCATCACCTGTGGGGCTGCTGCAGGTGTGTCCGCTGCTTTCGGTGCTCCTGTTGGGGGGCTTCTCTTTGTGATGGAGGAAATCGCGTCCTTCTGGGACAGGTCCCTCACGTGGTTGATCTTTTTTTCTACGATGACGTCCTTCTTCACGGTCGCCTGCATCAATAGCGTGGTGCACGGGTGGGCTTCTACGGGACATATCTTTGGTGAACTTGTTGAAGAGGCACAGGTTCTCTTTCAGCCTGAGATCGTTCTCACCACTGTGAACCTCAACCTGCTGATTATCATCCCATCCATCATCATCGGTGGTGTGTGCGGCTTCCTTGCTGTGGTATTCACAAGACTGAACCTCTCAGTTGTGAGGTGGCGGAAGCGTGTTGTGAATAAGAAGAAGTGGCGACGGGTGGCCGAGCCCCTCCTCATCGCCTTTGTATACGGGTCGCTGAGCTTCCTGTTACCGTGCATCACGTCGTGCGAAAAGGTACCGCGGCTGTCATCTTTCCAGGGCACAGAGGCCCCCACGAACAGGAACGACTTTGCGCAGTTCATTTGCACGCAGAACGATGAGTACTCACCTCTGGCAACGCTCACGTTGAACTCAGGCGAGAACTCAGTCAGGCATCTCTTCAGCAAGGGAACGCAGGGGCAGTTCAAACCGGGCGAACTTGCAACGTACCTTACGCTGTTTCTCTTCTTCAGTGCCTACACCTCTGGGTCTGCTTTCTCGACCGGCATCGTGATTCCTATGCTTGTGATCGGGTCTGTCGTCGGGCGGTTCTGCGGTGAGGTGTTCCACGGCTTGGCCCCCTCATGGGCCGACTACACCTGGTCGGATCCTGGCTTGTTCGCCTTGCTTGGGAGTGCTGCCTTTTTCGCAGGTGTGTCGCGCCTCACCGTGTCGCTGGCAGTCATCATGCTGGAGATTTCGCATGAAATCAAGTTTCTCCCACCGATCATGATCTCCATCATGGTGTCGAAGTGGACGGCTGACTACAAAGAGCCGTCATCTCTGTACCACTCCTTGATCCACTTGATGGGAGTGCCGTTCATGGAATCCGGTAAAGAGAAGGAGATGGGCTACGAGCTGTTCACAGCAAGCAGCGTGATGAGCAGCCCTGCAGTGACGGTGCGGGAGATGGAGTACGTCGGGAGGTTATTCAGCGTGCTGGCAACACCGCATAACGGGTTTCCGGTGGTGAGCAAGAGCGGGCGGTTGAAGGGGATTATTTTACGGGTCCAGCTGGAGACGCTTCTGGAGAACATCGATCTGAGTTTGATCAGGTCTGCGAGGGACAGCAGTGTGAGCGTGACGAACTGGCATGAGCTGGTGCAGAACATGCAGACGGTGGAGGCAACGTCGACGAGGCGTTACTGGAGGACATCGCTGATGGAGAAGGGCGCAGCACTGACGGATGGCGAGAAGGGCAGCAAGATCAAGCTGACACCATATGTGAACACGTCGCCATTCACGGTCCACAAGAACTTCCGGCTGAACCTGACACGGACATCTTTCCAGGCGATGTCCATGCGGCACCTTGTTGTTGTGGACAGCAGCTTCGCTCCAGTAGGCATGGTCACAAGGAAGGACCTCATCAGCATGGACAGGAGGATCGCAACGCGGGAGGCGACGTACGATGACGACGTTGACAGCGAGCCGGGCGACGAAGGTGCGGCTGTTAGTAGCCCGTGGATGTCACCCAAGAACCGCAGTGCCTCATCCCCTTCGGCGAAAAGCAGTTTTCATGTTGAGCTGCCTTTATTACCAGAAGACGGGGGAGAAGATGAAGAAGAAGAAGAAGAAGAAGAAGAAGAAGAAGAGGAGGAGGAAGAGGAGGAGGAAGAGGAGGGAGAAGATGAGCTCTACCAAGACGAGGCACCGCCTGCCCCGCCCATCGACGTCAGCTCGCTCCCCTTAGCGATACCTTGCAGCATCTCACCGCACCTGATGCCGTATTCGTCGAACCCGCTCTTCCCCACCATAAGCTATACCCCGCTGTAAGAGAAGGTAGGAGAAGGAAAGAAGACAGGAATGGATGAGAAAGATTGCTATATATTTTGGTACTATGAACAGAGAAGAGAGAGACACAGAGAGTGTTTTGCTGGTATAAATGAACTTCGCATTTTTTTTCCCCTTCATTTTTTTTTCTATTTTGGCATCTGTTCCCCCACCACATGTGTTGTTTCATAGTACGTTGATAAGCAGGTGCTTCAGGTTTTTCTTCTCTCTTTATTTCTTCCTTGGTCAGATCGCTGGATTTCGTTTGTTTTCAGGTTTTTGAAGATGAATAAGTCTAGCCATGCTTCAAGTGAGGAATGTTGCTTTTTTTTTTTTGAGAAGAGAGGATACGGCAGGTGGGGCCAGGTGGTTTTGCGTGTATTTTTATTTTTATTTTCTACCTTTTTCTGGCGACATTTTATCGCTCACCTCTCTCTCTTTCTCTCGCTCTCCTCATCCCCTCTTCGGTACGTGATGGCAGTGCTTCTCCCCCTCCCCCGCCATGTATCGGACACAGGGCCTTTCTTGGTCTCTGGTGCTTGCATCCCTGTGATAGTTAATGATTTGACAGCAAGGAAAAAAGAAACAATAAGGAGGAGGGAATGTCGAAGGGAAACGAAATAGAACGGTGAGAATGAAGTCCCCTCCGCCTGTGAAAATGAAAGAATAAAAAACTGCTATATTTTCTTTTTTTGTTCTTTTTTTCTTCTTAATCGATTGCGCGTTCGTATCTCTAAGGGCCCATTAGCCTGACCTGTTCAGAATCGGCAGTCATTTCCAATTAAGATCCATTATAGAAAGAAGGAAAACAAAAGAAGGGGGGAGGGGAGGGGGAGGGGTGACGACGTGTTTCGGATAGCTTCTCCAGGTTTCTACCCGGCACGGCCGTAGCTTTCCAAAGGCTCGTACACTAACAGGAGGCAGTTTTTTGAGAGGTCTTTTGTTCCGACCCCAGATTGCCCCAGATGGTTAGGTGCTGCAATTTTCTTTTTTTGTTGAAGAGGATAACTTTGACGAAATAATATATATAGTGCACTGCGGTACGACTTTTGCGAAATCTACGGCCCCATATCTCATTCCCCACTTTTCCCCCTTCCTTCTCTGTTGTCGTTTTTTTTTTTTTTTTTTTTTTTCCTTCTTCTTTTTTCTACTATTCTTCCCTCCTCTTCCGCAAAAGGACAGCTTTTTTTTTTATTCACCCTGCTTTTTATTCTATTTTCCATAGTGCACAGTATGCCCATTCACATCGTTGTGGTAGCTGCGGTTCTATCGCGATGTGCAGTAGACTATTCTAACCAGACTATCTGTGGTGGCAGGGGAGAGTGTTATCACGAGAGGGGGCCAGGTATGCATTGGCTGGAGGCGGCACAGTGTGAGTGCGCTGAGGGGTATTGCAAGGGTGTGGCTAAGGTGGTGGAAGGGATGGACGTATGGAGTTGTTACAAGTGTGGTGTGCGTGACCTTTCCTTCAAGGGTGTGGCAGGGATTGGTGGGAACTTCACAGGCAGCGGGTGGCGGCCCTGCACGCATCTAGGTGACATCGATGCCATTGAGCCAGCAGACCCCCAGCACACAAGCACTGCTTGGGTGTCACCTCCCTTCATCATCGGCCCCGACACTTCCATCACAGGTACGTTTAACGGTGGCAACGCCGACGGCCACTCACATGGGGTGGCAGGCACCACCCATGCTGCTTTGCCCTACCCCTCCCCCTCAGGTTTCCAAGGCATCGCCCTTGCTGTTGACAGCCACTACATCCTCCCCATCAAGGCAGGTGGCCACCTTACTCCCGCAGGGCACACTCTCGTCATCGCCCCTTCGCAGCTTGCCCCTTATGCAGGCAAGACAGCCATGCTCCATATCATCCACACCTACTACAGCGCAGCTGACCCTTTCTCATGGATGTGCGTGCGGTTCGTTGCAGTCTGGGACGCCATTTAACCTTTTTGCTATTTACATGGCTTTTTTTTCTTCTTTTTTTCTTCACTAGCGTCTTTACCTTTACGTTATGCATACTGCAGGCGGCCAGATGTCGTTTCAATATGAGTTCGATGAGAGCGACCTTCGTGTCGTCTTCCTGACTGCCGCCTACCACATACCCGACGGCGTCACGATGACTATCATGCGCATAGCTGCGTACCTGAAGGAGCGCGGTGCCAAGACGATGGTCATCACTGCCGACCCGCAGGTGGCGGATCCCGTGTTCCCCTCGGAGGAGAACATCCAAATGGTGCCGAGCCGTGTGTTGCCCTTTGACCAGTCCTTCAAGTACTGCATGGGGACCTGCTTGTCGGAAGAGGCGAAGGCCGCCATGCTGGAATTCAAGCCGACAATCATACACTTCACTGTCCCGGACATCGTAGGCAGAGAGGGCTTCAAGTGGGCAGAACAGCAGGGCATCCCTGCCCTTGCCACATGGCACTCCAACTACGCCGACTACCTCTGCTACTACAACCGCGACTGGTTCAAGCCTGTCCTCGAGGCTTACCTCAGGTCCTTCTTCAAGCAGGTGATCACCTACGTCCCCACTCCCTACATTAAGAAGAAGCTCTCTGACTCGGGCTTCAACAGCTCGCAACTCTCAATCTGGGGACGGGGGGTCGACAGGAATCTATTCAACCCCGGCAAGCGGAGCAGACGCCTTCACGAAAAGCTGAACATTAGCCCGAGCGAGGTGCTGGTGCTGTGGGCAGGGCGCACCGTGTACGAGAAGCGACCTGACATATATGGCAGGGTGCTTGGGAGGTTGAAAGCGGAGGGCTGGCCTGTGCGGGGCATCATCGCAGGAGGAGTGGGCCCTGGTGTGAAGTTTATGCAGGGTGACCACATGGACCACCTGGGATGGCTTCAAGGCGAGGACCTAGCAGAGGCATATGCCAGCTGCGATGTCCTGCTGTTCCCTTCGGCGGTGGAGACATTTGGGAATGTGACGCTCGAGGCGATGGCAAGCGGGGTTCCTGGTGTGGTGGAGGCAGGGTGCTCGGGTCACTTGATCGATCACGGGGTGACGGGTTACGTGTGTACGGATGGGGACGAGACGGAGTTCTATGAGGCGACGAAAATGCTTGTGCAGAATGAGCGGCTGAGGAAGGAGATGGCACTGGCAGCGCGTGACTCAAGCGAGGCGTGGGGGATGGAGATAGTGATGCGGAAGATGGCGAACAACTACAGAGAGGTGGCCAAGCTGCACGCGGAGGGCAAAACGCCTAAGGCAGCATCCACTGTCTGGGTGTGGTCGAAGGTTGCCAACACGGCAATAAGTGTCATGGAGTTCGCTGAGTGGCTCACACGAGCGGTGCCTCTGGTGTCGGCCTTTACTTCTCTTGTGGCTGCCGTCGCCGCTTATGTATTTGCAGCAACTCTTCATAGAACGGTATGGACAGGGGAGAGAGGAAGAAGGAGAAAAATAAACTTTCACAGGCACGAACTTCAAACAACACCAAGCAAGACGACGATGCAGGCACAGAGGGGATCAGCTCCGAGGCGTCGTCCATGCCAACAACCCCTACGACAGCACCCCCTGCACCCTGCCAGCAGAGCAGAAGGGAGAAGTAGGCTTCCCAGCTCTTGTTCTTGGATGTAAGTAAGTTATAACTTTCTTTCCCCCCGCCCTGTCTGTCCGTTTTTTTTCTCCTCGGTGATCACCCCCCACCCCGTACACCGGAGTTTTAAATCGAATCTCTTTTTGTTACTCGTGTGTCGTGTTGCGTCGTGCCACAGCAGGTGGTGGGCTGAGGCACTTAAATCAGAAAGAACAGAATCAGTATAAGTAGAGAGGTTATCAGATGCAGACGAGGAAGAGATGTCAGTTTCAATGACTCTCTTTTCTCGCTCCTTTAACAGTTGGTGCCCTTCCCCTTCTCTTCCCCTTTGCTCCTAGGACTGACTTATGCTTCCTCTTCCAAATCCGTGTACTTTTCTTTTACGAGTAGAGAGCACTTGTTCCTATTGTGATTATCAGGAAGGAGTTTCACCATCGTTAGGATCGCTTTAGAAGGAGGCTGGCCGTCACACGCAGCAGGGGGTGACATACCTCTTCTTCCTTTTGTTTTCCTTTTATTGTTTTAGTGGGTCATTCGTACTTCTGTAATTCGTTTTTTTTTCCTTTTTTCCCCTTCCAGTTTAGTTACTCCTTGAAAAGGAAGAAGAAAAAGCAGGAGGGAAGTGAATAAGAGAGAGGAGGAGAGAAAGGGAGGTGGTGGGTAGATATAGAATGGTGGTCAGTCTATATAAGGGAGAAGATGGGAAAGGGAATTATAATATAAATATAGCAGGACGGCTGTCAGCCACAACACAAGTAAGCAGTAGGTGGTCTTTTGAGGCAAAAAGCCTCAGGCCACCAGGGAATGGGAAGGTGGGGACTAGTATCTCCCTTTCCTTTTTTTTCCCTCCTTCTTTTTTCTTTTTCTTTTATAACTCGAGCCGGGTTTCCGTGTGTGTGAGAGTAAGTACGATTTACGTTTTTTTGTCACTTTTGGCTTTTACACCTGAGCTTTTAGCGCCCTACTGATGAGATCTATTGCCAGCAAGGGCCAGCCTACGTCAGCATGGCCTCACCCAACGTACTCGGATTTGGCTGCCGTTAGGTAGCTAAACAATGTATTTATGAATATAATGATTTTAGATCTTCGGTTGTAGGTTCATAAAATCTTATCTTTACTAGATATACTGTATTCAGAGAAGGGGGAGGTCCCGGGGGTGCAACGACATCCTTTTCGGTCCGATAGCTGCTACTGCATACGCACAGATCCGCATTCGGGTGATGTAGGGTCTGGGTGCACGGCCAATCCTGAGGCTATGTACGTGCATGAAACGCTGCTTCCGGTTCCCTGCCGATGACCGGTGAACGGCGTGGGCCACATGTGACGAACGGGATGTCTAGGTGATGGTAGGGCATGTCCTCATGGAGAGAGCGGTTTGTTGGAGAGAAAAGCCGCGCGCCTGCGTACACCAGCGATGCATGGCTACGACAGGGACCCTTGTTCTCGTCACCCTAACAGCTCCTTATTGGAGAGGCTGCGGCCGGTGACAGGCACGTGTAGGATCCCCAGTCCACGGTGGACACCAGCGGCAGCGCACCAAGGATAGACCGAGTTTTTTTTTTTTTTTTTTTTTTTTTTTTTTTTTTTTTTTGCATTATGCCTTTGTTTCTTTCTTATTCGTAGGGCATTTTTATGGCCTGATTATTTAGAGTGACCCTTGGGGCCATCTTCTTCTTACCTCTTTTTTTTTATACTCTCTCCTTACTGTGCTTTCACAGAGGTTTTATTTTATAGGACTGCAGGCTTTTGACGAAATTCGTTCGGGACTCGCCACACGTCCTCTTTTTCTTCTTCTTCTTCTTTTTCATCTTTAGGAGTTTTTAGAAAGGATGAACGTCATAACTTTTTGACCGCCGAGATTACCTTATTCCATGCGGTGGAGGCAGGACTAGACACTAGGGAGCAGGCAGGTTGCCTCGGGGATCCACCGCCCCTTTCCTTCCCCCCTTTTTTTTTTACATTATTTCTGGCTTACTTGGCTTGTGCAAAGAGCAGTAAGACTTTTTTTCCCTCCCCCCCCCTGTTTTTCTTTCTTTCCAGTAGGGTCATGTCGGGAGGCACAAGGTGCCCTGAAACGTTCTTTTTTGGCGTCCTGCCACATACCGCAGGTACCCTTAAATGTCTCTTTTTTTTTTTTTTTTTTTTTCTTTCTTTTAAGAGAGCAGCGGGCACAGCACATTTGGAACCAGGTTTCTTTCAGTATAGCTCTAGCCAGTGGATTTGAGATACAAAATCTTTTTTTTTCACTCCTTACTTATTCTCACATTCGGGTTTCTGTTTAGGATGAGGTGCAGCGGGCGAGTCACAGCTAGATCCCGTTAGGGGCGTTGGGACGCACTGTTCAGCAGCATCAAGGCATGACACAGGGACTGGCACAGGCGGGACATTGGTGCGCAGGAGTGTTGGCAATGAGGCTAGGAGTGGTATTTACTCCCGCACCGTTCTCGGTGGTTAAGCTGATTGGTTTCCCGAGGCCACACGCACTAGGCGCTTGGATTAAGCGCAATAGCCGGAAGAGGGATTTATTGTTTTGCTGTGTTCGTTTGGGTTCTTTCTTTTTCTTTTTTTTACTCCCCCTTTTTTTTCTTTTTGTTCTTTCCCCTTCTATAATCCCCCCCCTTGGTTATTTATGTCTATAGTGACATTATTTTATGCTTTTGTATTCACCCTCACACCCACCACAGGGAGGGTTGGCATGGAGGGCCCTCTGCTCATAGACGATGACTTCTGGTTGGTGGCACCGGGAGGCAACCTGGGGAGAAGGGGCAAGAGGGCGTCTAATGGCGGTAGGGACTCACTGGGGGGTGACCCGCTTCCGCTTCCGCCACCGAGACCAGTCCCGCAGACGGTGACAAAGGCGGCTGTGCGGACCCAGCCCAGGGAAGTCTTTAGGAAGGTGAAAGAGGCAAGAGCACAGACCCTCCAGTATGGAAGTTCCAGATACCCCGGCATACGCCTCATCACAGAGGATACCAGTGTCCACCTGCCTCAGGTCCTTGGTACTCAGGATGAGCACTTTCTTTGTGTTCCCGAGCCCACTCTGAATGATGTGGTCTGCGAGGAGGATGAGGAGGAAGAAGAGGCAGAGGTAGAGGAAGAACACGTAGAAGAGCTTCTAGTGAGCAGGGTGCCTACCTCCGTCTCGAAGGTAAAGAGGCGCATCACGAGGAAGGAGGTTACGCGACAGTCCAGCCCTCCCAGCACTCACGCTCCTCCCGTGTCGCCCCCTAAGAAGCTTACAAGGCATATCCCTACAACCCGTGAGTCTAAGGATCCCACCGCCTCTACTTATGTCCCTAAGATGTTCACGAACAAGGAGTTCCATTCTCTCCCTGCACCGCAGTCTCCCGTCCCTGCCCCCCTCGAACCACCGTTGCCCTCTCCTAGGCAGTCGGCAGACCCTGCGCCCTCCCCTGCCCCTGCCCCCACACCCGTAAAGCCCACTATGCAGTTTAGATCGAAGATATTCGAGCACTCCACCTTTTCCCTCACTTGGGACGACCTCAGGCCCAGAGGCGACGGCAGTGACAGTGAAACAGATACTTTGGCTAGCAACGCTCTGGACAGCGACACCGATGGTGATGGTGACCTGTCGGTGTCACCGAAGAACGTGTCGGACAGCGACGTGTCGTCGGTGCCGCCACAGCCGCAGGCGCCCCCTGTTCCATATGTCCCTAAGCTCTTCAACCCTGTGAAGCGGGCTGTGTTCAGCACGCCTATCCCCCAAGAGCTCAAGAAGAAGGAGTCACTACGTGAGCGCCCAGTGCAGACGCCTTCGAAGTCACCACCGTCGTCACCACAAAACTTCGAGAAGAAGCGCTACACACCTAAGAAGCGACACAAGGCGCTGGTCAGGGAGTCTCCTGCCGAAAGGAAAGAGAGGCGTGGTTCCCTGCCTTCTGTGAAGGAAGCAAGGTCCAGGCGCGACAATCCCACACCCCCACCGACCCTCCCTTTCAGGGAGAAGGACACCGAGCGTCGGCAGTCAACTATAACAGAGAGTTCTACTGAGGGCTCCCCCACATTTGGCACGAATCTCACAGCGAAGCAGAAGGAGGAGAAGCTCAGAGCCACTAGAGGTCTTGCGGATGCTGAACTTGAGGGGCGCCAGCAGCAGGACGCCAAGGAGCAGACAGAGCGGATGGATCTGCGCCTCAGGGAGCGGAGGAACGTGTGCAGGATTGCAAAGAGAGCCGTGGAGAAGGAGGAGGCAAAGTTCCGAGTGGTGATTGCTGAGATAGAGTCTAAGAGCCTGAAGGAGCTTCATGCAAACATCAGAAGGGAGCACGTGCTTGCCCATACTGCGCGGCGAAAGGCCGTTGAGACGGGGGAGGTAGCAGCGAGGCAAGAGGTGTGTGTGATCGAGGTGAGGAACAGGGACGATCTCAGCAGCAAGCTTCAAGAGGAGGGTGAGGAGCTTAGAGCGACACCAGTGAAGCATGTGACGATTGCCGAGTACAATTCAAGCCCCGAGGAGACCGGCATACCCCTTGCTGAACCGCCGTCGATCCTGCTGTTGGAGGAGAACACACCGGTGCATAACATGGAGAGGCCAGATGCGGATCTCAGCTCCATTGCAACACCGCTGCCTGAAGTACGTGACGAAGATGATGAAGACGAGGACCCCACCATCAAGGACGTGGAGGCAGAGGGCACGACGGCTGAAGAAGCGGAAGAGTTGGAGGAGACCGAGAAGGCTGAAAGCGAGCACGTCACGCCACCGCAGCTGCCGCCACTACAGGATGAGAGCGAGGAGGACCCTTTTGTTCCCGAGCAGCCGAAGGCCCGCATCGACCTTGCACCCCTGCAGTTGGAGAAGGTTCCACCCAAGCAGCCAAGGACCACACCCCGTGCCATGTCTTACAGCAGCATGCCGACGGAGGCAACCGGCTCTGCAAGAACTATACCTTCGGTATGCATTGGTTTTTACTCACTACATTGCAGGCGAGACAGCAGCCGGGAAGCAAGCCAGGGTGTGGCGGTGGTTGTGGCACAAGCTGCAGCATCATGTAGCTACCGAGGGCTATTGTGTTATTTATTCCTTTTACATTGTATCCTTTTTGTTTTTAGCGGACTACAGACTTTCATAGATCCTATTTGTCCAAATGAGTATATCTGAAGCCAGGGCAACCGCAGAATGAGGCCACTTGCGTCAGGTGTGGCTCGCCACGTGGCAGGCGGCGGTTTCTAGGCCCCTTGGACAGGTGTTATTAGGCTCAAAATTGTTAATTCCCCAGGCACTCGTCCCCCCTTTCCCTTTTTTATTTTTTTTATTATACTGTTTACTTTTCTCTTTTGCCTTCGGCAGCCTCTGTATGCGTATGCAGTACTTCGAGTTCCCCACCCCCCATTTTTTTCGTAGTATTCTTTTTTTCTTCTCTTTTAGAAGACCTGCGAACACGACAGCAGTCCTTAGGTCCTTTCTGAGCATGAGGCTATTTGTAGTTTCCTTTTGGCCCCGTGCATCGACTTGAGGTGGTTGGAGATATTTCGGCCGAGGGTTTCTCGAAGGGTTTAGAAGAAAGGTGCTTACTCCGTGACCATAGAGAGAAAGGGCAGGATCTAGCAGGGTCTTCTTGTCGCTGTTTGCACTCTTTTTTATTCTTTTTCTTTTTTTCTGATTGGGTTTCCCATCAGCATCCAGGGGGTGACTTGTACTACATTTTTTCTTCCGGTTTTGGAGAGCACTTAGGACTGACAGACGAAAGAGAAAGAAGACCGAAAGGAAAAGATGAGGTGAGAGGAGGGAACAAGAGGACGCCACAGTAGAAGCCGGCCCTGTAGTTTTTCTTCCTTTCTTTCTTTTTCTTTACGATTAGAAAGGAGATGAATATTCTTGCAGCGCCGAAAGGGCAGGGAGGGTTCTTCAGGAAGTGATGAGTTCTTTTATTCTCTTCCCCTCCGCTTTGTTCTACAAGTCCACCAATTTTTTTTGTCCTACAGCTTGGCTTCTTAAACACATAACCCTCCTCCTTTTTACTCTTCCCCTTACCCCCTCCCTTCCCATGTTTATGTCATCCCCATACGTATCCTTTATTTGTTAATCTTGTCACGTATTCTTGTTTTTTTTTTCTTCTTATTTTTTTCCCCCCTTTGCATTTGTTTTTATTTATTAATTTCTTTCGCTTTAGGAGCATTTTTCATATGTCTGCCGATGACATCAAAGAGATTGACGGTCTGCTTGCTGCTGTGAAGAGCAGTAGGGTGAGGCGTGTGTTGGAGGCCGAGAAGCAGTGCATCGAAGAGGAGCTGGAAGCAGTTAGGAAAAGAGAGGAGAGGGAGAGGGCACGGGCTGCCGCAGAGGCGTCTGCCCCGAAGAAGGCAGTGAAGATGGTTTCTACCTATTCATGGGAACAAAAGCCGGGCTTCCTCAAGATCCGAGCTTCCGATCAAGGATGGGGCCCTCTTCAGGAAGGGTGCCAGACGCTCGTGGGCAACGATGATAACTTGGAGATTGATTTCGCTTCAGAGAAGGGCGTCCTGAAGTTGAAGATTGAGCATCTGGAGAAGCCGATCAACCACGGCAAGGTGACGTGCAGGTTCAAGAAGGACTACGTGCTCATCACCGTCCCGAAGCAGACAGAGGGCACCTGGGTCAACCTGAAGGAGAGTGACATCGGCAGAGGAGGCAAAAAGGTATGTCACCACTTCGACCAGCCACACAACTACAGGACGCGGACCCCAGCAATGCCCTGATGGACATGATGAAGAACATGTACAACGACGGCAACGACGAGATGAAGCGTACCATCGGCAAGGCGATGGCGGAGTCCGCAGCGAAGGGCGGCATGGGCCCGTAGGCGTCTTGCAGGTTTTATCCATGTGCAAGAGGGCGCAGGTCCTTGCTGATTTGTTTCCATCGATTTTAAGGATTTTCTTTTTTGTTTTACGGGCGCTTCCTTCTAGGTTTGAAATCTGGTTTCTTATTTAGCTTCTTATCTTTCTATTATTCTCGATTAGGCATTCGTACTGCTTCACGTCCTCCCAGGTCGGATGAAGGGTGTCAGGCCTAGGTATTTGAGCCTCGGCGATGGCTGCTATGCCGAGGTTGGTAAGGTAGACCTTCCTGAAGAAATGGAAGTAGTTCTCGGGGAGGAAAGGAGCCTCAGCGGGTGGTCGGTGGCACATGCGTATGCAGGGTTCCAGTTTGGTCAGTTTGTCCCGTCGCTAGGGGACGGGAGGTCCTGCTCGTTGTACGACATCGAAGTCGACGGGACGCTGTATGAGGTAGGTCTGAAGGGCAGCGGGAGAACACCCTTTTCGAGGTCTTTTGACGGGAGAATGGTGATGAAGAGTGCTGTGAGGGAGTACGTGGCATCTAAGGTTGTCAGAGCACTAGGGGGGTGCAGCAGCGACACGCTATGTGTTTGGAAGTCAAAGGACAAGGTGTTCCGTGATGGCGAGGGGTTCATACCTTGCTACGTTCTCATGAGGGCAGCGCCTACGTTCTTGAGATGCGGCACTCTGGAGTACCATGTCTATCACGGTCGCGGGGACGTGGCGATGAGGATTGTTGAGTGGCACGCAGCTCAGTACCCCCTGAAGCATGACTATCACCAGGAGCTCCTCCCCAACTGGCTGTCCCACACGGCCGTCAAGCTTGGAAGGATGGTCGCGTGGTGGATGGCCTATGGGGTGTACCACGGGGCGCTGAACAGTGACAACATCTCCTTAGACGGTGTGATGATCGACCACCAAACATGTGTTTTCATGGACACCCTGGACAATACCTTCTGTCCAAGCTCTGTCGATGAACAACAGATGTACACCTTCGGGAGGCAGCCAGATGTTGTTCACGGTACGCTCGTGCGTCTTGCTAAGCTGCTTGGCCTGCCTGAGAACTCTGTGGGCCACTATTGGCACTCTTACCACTACGCGCTGAGCAGGTTCACCTTACGGCGTCTAGGCCTGCGCTGGAGGCTCCCACACATTACTAGTGAGGTCCCGCAGCACGTCACCGACATCGTTCATGACTTCAGACAGATCCTGCAGGATACGAAGGCACCCTGGTGGCTCACCCACCACAGGGTACTTACAGGTGAATTACCGAACGGTCCAGAATGGAGGGGGTGGTCTCGCAGATTCTCGTTGCTCAGGAGGGAGCTGCCTTCGTACGATAGGCTTTTTCCTGTGAGACCACCTGACTTCTCACAGTGCTTTCAGATGGCGGAGACAAGTGACTGGCAGGCAATCGAGGATACTCTCCGTCGGTACAGCGATACAGCTCGCTATTTTCTTTTATTCTATCATGCTATCTTTTCAAATCAACACAGGTAAAGCCAAAATGTCCTACACGGGCAAGGTCACCATGTGGAGGGAAGTCGGGAAGGGGTTCATTCAGTGTGATGACTTCCCCGACAGACTCTTCGTCCATTACTCTGGGATTGTTGGCGGCGGCAACTTGAGTGAAGGGGCGATCTGCAACTTTGATGTGGTAGACGGCAACGATAACACGAAGCGGGCCATCAACGTCATGGGAGACGCAGTTCGACCGAAGATAGGGTATGGGGGCACGGGGCACCGCACGTTTACACAGGTCGCGTCAAGGTGACAGAGACAGGGATAGAGACGGAGACGGAGGTAGGGGGGGCAGGAGGATCCCGGACAGGTACGATAGTAGAAGACAGGACGACAGAAGAGACGGGCGAGACTTTGATAGAAGGGGAGACTTCGAGGACAGGAGGAGGTATGACGACAGGAGGGACTTCCGAGGTGGGAGGGACTTCCGTGATAGAAGGGATTTCCGCGACAGGAGAGACTTTCGTGATGACAGGAGAGGCTTCCGTGATGACAGGAGAGACTTCCGTGATGACAGGAGAGACTTCCGTGATGACAGGAGGGGCTTTGAGGACAGGAGAAGGGATGAAGGCAGGAGGAGACATGACGACAGGAGAGACGATAGGGGCAGAGGCCGAGAGGAAGCCGAGAACACCTCCCCCAAGCGCCGCGAGTCTGAGGAGGTTCCTGGTGAGTACCTGGGCACTGTTGTGGCTTGGGAGAACAGTTCTGGCACCGCTAAGAGTGACTCCTACCCTGACCGTGAGGTCTACATCTCCAAGTACGCGTTCTCTGGCACAGGCCTCCGTGTGGGCGAGCAGATCACTTTCGACTGCGAGGAGACGGACGGCAAGCTGCGCGCTCTCAATATCGATGGTCCTGCCGTTATCTTGTAGGCACCCTGTAGTCATAGTGTGCCTTATCAACTAAGTGTTTTTTGCTTTTCTAAAGTTCAATCTCCTATGGTTTTCTGGTTGATCAGATTTTTATAACCGCTGTTTAATAAGGGCTACGGGGTTGTGTTGGCTCTTACTCGGCGTAAAGGGCAGTGTTTTAGTTTTGTCATATTCTTTTTCTGGCCTTAGTTGCGAGTCACAAGTAGGTAAAGAAGATGGCGGGTTTGGTTCGAGGGCTCCCCGAAAGCCCGTTGATCGGGCTTGTCGGGATGGGGGACATGGGGTGCTTGTATGCAGACAAGTTCTCTGCAGCTGGGATGCGTGTCGTGGCGTGCGACCTGCCTTCGCAGATGGAGAGGCTGAGGGAGAAGTATAGGGAGAACGCACTTGTGGACCTGAAGGACGATGGCGCATTGGTGGTGCGGGTCGCGGACATCATCATCTATTCTGTTGAAGCCGTCAATCTCGAGAGGGTTGCAAAGATGTACGGTCCGGGAACGAAGGTGGGCGCCATAGTGATTGGTCAGTCGTCTGTTAAGCAGATAGAAGTAGATGCTTTCAGCAGGTATCTTCCAGAAGATGTGAGTATCATCCCTTGTCACTCACTGCACGGGCCGCTGGTCACTACTGCAGGTCAGACACTTGTGCAGGTCAACACCCGTGCGCATGAGATGACAGCAGCAGCTATTTCTGCTCTCTTCAAGAGGGTTTTCTTGTATAAGGTAGTTACCATGACAGCAGAGGAGCACGACGTTATCACGGCAAATACTCAGGTTTTGACTCACCTGGGCTTTGAGGCCATGGGCACTGCCTGGAAGTCCATGGGGTGCTACCCTTGGGAGGCACAGTCCTACATTGGCGGCATTGACAATGTAAAGGTCTTGGCGTGTCTACGTATCTATGCATCTAAGGCTCACGTATACTGCGGTCTTGCTTTGCTCAACCCCCGTGCTAAGGACCAGGTCTTGCAGTATAACAGGTCGACGGCTGAGCTCTTCAAGCTGATGGTGACAGAAAAAAAGGAGGAGCTCTCGGCGAGACTTCTTGCTGCGCGCGATGCAGTGTTCGATACTTCGCGTTCCAAGTCCCTTCTTCCTGATGACCTGCTCCAGGAGTACTCCCTTGGCGCAAAGCCAGAGGGGTCGGACAAGCCAATGAACAGCCATTTGAGCATTCTTGCTATGGTCGATTCATGGCACAGGCTCGGTATCAAGCCTTACCAGCACCTGGTGTGCGACACGCCTGTGTTCCGCCTGCGTTTGGGCATCGCCGAATACTTGTTCACTGATGAGAAGATGCTGATGGAAAGCATTCACACTGCATGCTACGAGAAGTCAATTCGTGCTGATGACTTTGAGTTCACGGCAGCCGTGCGAGAGTGGACAACGGTTATATCGCATGGTGACACTGCTGGCTACGGCAAGCAATTCGAGTATGCATCACCCTTATTCATTGCACCCCCACAGGCAAACTCGCGAGTTTTTTTCCGACAGGCTTACCGAAGGCCTGAAGATGAGCACCAAGCTTATTGAGAAGTTAGCAGCCTCTCAGAGGTAGCAGCACTCACGTTTTCTTTTCCACAAGCTAGGCATATGCACCGTTAGGTAGCGCCAGCTGCGTAAGTAGATTTTTTCACTTCCATAAGTCGGGTCAGTTCCACTCTAGATAGGCAAGGGGGGCAATGAGAGCTCTTCGGCAGATACGATGGTGCTCAGAGAAGGTACCTATGGCTTCAGGGGTGGCAGGAGAGAAGGAGCTAAGCCAGCGGGAGAGGGCAGAGTACTTGAGCAAAAAGTGGAAGCCCGACGAGCAGTGGATGTACCCTGGAGCTCCTCGTGCAGAGATGGAGGCAGCGGAGACCGGGGATAGCGGCGAGCTAATCGAACGGCACTTCGGGATCTTTGACGGTCCTCAGAAGGGGTCCTTCACCGACCTTGGTGCGGAGGCTCCGTTCACTTATATCAAGGAGCCAATGCCCGATTGGCTGAAAAGCCCAATGAAAGAGCCCATGAGGAATGATGGTCTTTATGAGGACACAGAACTCCCTTCAGACCTTGCAACTGAGCAGAAGTCTTGGGTGATCCAGCGGGTAGTTGACAAGGAATCGTGGGAGACTGCACTAGGAGATCAGCTGTTCAGAACCACCGACCTTGATATGAACAGCACAGAACTCTATCCCGTGGGTTATGGGCTGGCAGTCAACACATGCGCATTGGTGATCGAGGACGATGACGAGCCGGACAGGTTTTATCATATATGCGGAGGGCGGGCTGACCACAAGACATTTATGCAAGGGAAGTGCCTCACGCTGCGTGTGGATGCAGAGCTGTTCTTTCATGTTTTGAACTACTTCGGTGAGAACTTTGGATTGCAGCAGAGCCAGCAGATGTACCACCACAAATACCGGGGGATGTGTATATGGGGCGGAGGCATGGATGAAGAGGACTTGGAGTTCATGAACGGGTTCTTCGGCATCTGCGGTCTCTCGATGCGTGTAGACGAGGAGAGGCTCGACGAGGCATGCGAGGGGTACCTCCCCGTGCTGTACCACAAGCGCTTGACACCTGATGACCCTGTTTGGGCACCTGAGTCAAGCGGTGTATTCATTTGGCAGAACTTCTTGATGTCAGTCCCCAAGGAGTTGAACACTGACCCTGCACATGTAAAGAGGTGGTGGTACGACCCCTACACCCTCAGGAAGAGGACCAACATCAGTGCACGTGCGTTCAATGGCGCGGCGGACAAGACAGCTGAAAACGCAGGGTTCTACGACTCGCAGTGGGGTGCTGACGGGCTAAGGGGCGAGAAGATCAAGAGGAGCCTTGGTGTCGTTGATAAGCTGGGGAAGAGTCAGTCCATTGACATCATGAGACCAGCTTCAGAGCCCGCAGGCGTAATCACAGATCCGTTCTCTCACGGATTCAGACATCCTATCTTCACAACAAAGCCAAGGACTGCATAGGCTTCCACCGGGTTGGTGCATTTTTTTGTGATCGATTTAGTTTTTGAATTTTTTTTTCTTCTTCCAGAACACGTCATACAGGAGCGGGTAGCATGCCCATGATGCTTCAGCCTGTAAGAATGCTCTCCCGTGTCTGTCTGCAAGCACAGGTGAGGATGAACAACCGGTACCATGGTGGTGTTCCTGGGAAGCACGACATAGCTGTAAAGGAGCGTGACAGGGTGTTGTCGAGCCTGCGCATGCTGTGTACGAGGTCCAGCAGCGTCAGAGCGGAGCTCAAGGCATTGATTTGCGAATCGCAGGAGGACATTGTCATAAACAAGGTCGAATATTTCTTCGAGACGTACTCTTTCAGTGAGAAGGAGATGAGCAAGCTGAGGCAGGTCGCGGAATCGTCCGAAGAGCTTCTAGAGGAGTTTTATAACATTTTTGCAGACTGGTTCTACAGACATGAGGCACCACGGTACTCGGACATGCACAGGCCATGGGAGTGGTACCCCAAGGCTAGGTACATGAGGCGAAGGATCTATTTCCATGCAGGGCCTACAAACAGTGGAAAGACGCATGACTCTTTGGAGAGGATGATGAAGGCGAGGAACGGTGTGTACTGCGCCCCGCTTAAGCTCTTGGCGGCTCAGGTCTGTGAAAAGGTCAACAACGCTGGTGTACCCTGCGAGCTAGTGATTGGAGACGAGGTCATTTTCAATGGCAGCGGCGAGTTCATCAGCTGCACAGTGGAGATGTGCCCTATCGACGAGACTGTTGACGTGGGTATCATCGACGAAGTGCAGATGATTGGTGACAAGGAGCGAGGCTGGGCCTGGACACGTGCTCTGCTGGGGCTCCCAGCAAGAGAGATTCACTTATGTGGTGAACCGAGAGCCATTCCTGTTATTAAGAAGCTTCTCAGGTGCACAGGAGAGGAGGACTCCCTCAAGATCCTGTGGCATGAAAGACTTGTCCCTTTGAAGATCACGGAGCCGCTAAGTGGCGACCTTCGCAAGGTCGAAAGGGGTGACTGTGTCGTGTGCTTCTCCCGGAAGCAGGTCTTCAACATCAAGCAGCAGATCGAAGAGCTACGCCCTGGCATGAAGGTAAACATCGTCTATGGTGCTCTCCCCCACGAGGTACGAGAGGCACAGACAAATGCCTTCAACAAAGTGGGTGATGGCGAGAACTCTGTGCTTGTCGCAACAGATGCTATCGCCTTTGGTCTGAACTTAAACATCAGAAGGTATGCGCATGCACACTGTTCGTCACTTTCCTAAGGATCATCTTCACGACTGTGTCCAAGTATACTCAGGGCGATATGAGGAACCTCACGCACGCTCATGTGCTGCAGGTATGTAAGGTGATAGTTGGCCACCACCACTCAGATCGGCGGGCGTGCAGGTCGCGCAAACTGTGCCTTTGCTGACTGCGGTTACGTCACGACACTGCACAACAGGGACAGTGCATACGTGAGGAAGGCTTTCGAGCAGGGTGCCGGTGAGTTGATTCAGCGAGCGGGGCTTATTCCCACTGCGGACATCCTTGGGGTGTATTGGAACTTGCACCAGGTGTGTGTCACAAATAGTTACTATTGGCATTACATCATTCTTCTCAGGATCTGAAATCTTACTACGACCTCTTGAGTCTCTTCATCAAGGAGGTTGAGACGGAGGAAAACTTTTTTGTCTGCGACATGACCCGTCAGATGTTGCCTATAGCAGAGATGATGGAGGGCCTTTCGTTTCCTATCCAGGAGAAGATCGTGATTTCCTTCGTTCCCTGGAATGACAGAAAGGACGAGGGTGCAAAACTTCTAAGGACATGGCTGGAGTACCATGACAGGGAGGAAAAAGTGCCTGTTGGTTTTGATCCTCCGCCTGCAGGGACGCTCCTTGCTGACCTCGAGCAAAGGTTCAAGTGGACGGAATGCTATGGATGGCTTGCCATGCGATTCCCCATGACCTTCTGCTACTTCGACCAATGCAAGCTTATCAAGGACCATATCGTGAAGCTCATGAAGGCCGAGCTGTCTCGCTCAGATCAGGATTGGAAAGAAGTGCATCAGTCCATCAGTATCACCGATATGACAAGAGACCCAAGTATGAAGCCCATCCAGGACAGGCGTCTGGTAGACGTTGATGCAGAGACTGCGAAGCAGTAGAATGTAATTTTAAAATGTCTGGCAACTACTGATGTGGACCAGTGTTTTTGAGTGTATAAGCTTTGGTGCGTAATAGTTACCACAGGGAGGTACAATGCAATATGAGCTCCAAGCAAAGGGTTGCAAGAAGAGCAGCCTTATCATCAGCAGCGAAGGTGATTTGTCAAGTATGAAGACCAGGCTTCACGAGCTTGAGGAAGAAAGCAGGTTCATGGACGAGGTGAAGTTGATGGAGAGGAAACAAGAAGAAACGCGACTTCTGCAGTGTGATTATATCAGGTCAGGGCCCAAGAAGAGCAGGCAGGGCAAGGAGGGTACTATTCATCCGTGCCAGGAGAACACAAGGAACATGGAGCTTGAGGATGCTGCTGTAGGCGGGACTGCCAGATCGAGGATGAGATGTATTGAATGTACAGAGACAGTGCTGTGCAGTAGCCAGAGTGACAGCAGGGAGAGTATTGCAACGGTGAACACACTGCAAGCCTTACAAGATGTTTATCAATGGACAGGAGGCAGTAGCGTCACAATTGACACGGTCCTTAGAGATGCTGCTTGCACCTTCACATCGCATTTCGCAAAGACGCATCTCGAGAGTCTCCCCGCCAGCCATGCAGACGAGCGGTGTACTGTTGATGCTCTCGACGAACTGTTCGCCACACCGCAGCCCATTCTTCTTTCCATGCTTGACGGCGCCAGCACTGATATTGGGCAACGTGTCGACATGCACCTCTCGGCCATACCAGAGGTCCCTTGCGTGACAACGCCATTGGCAAAGCTAGGGCTTTTCAAGTTTGAGAACCCAATGGTTGATCTCAAGCAGAACTTAAAGGGCACGCAGAATGTGCTCGTTCAGATCTTTACATCAGCGTCGCAGCTGCAGAACCAGCAGAAGAGGCTCCTTCTTCGCCTCCAGACACCCTCTAAAACAGACGACATCGAAGGTGTTGCCAGCGAGGTGATCAACGTGGCGGAGCAGCGGGCAGCTTGCCTTGAGAACGGGATGGCTGTGATATGCGAGAGGTGGCCTTTGGTATGATCTTGTTTTATTGTTAATGATAAACCAAGATCGAGAAAGCCGAGGAGGAACTGAAGCATAAGCTGTCTTCTTTCGAGAACGAGACGGAGAAGCTCTTGACGGTGTTGCGCGGCATGCAGGAGCAACATCACAAACAAGCAGATCTCATCAAGAGTGATTCGGAGAAGCTTGAAGCCACTTTTGCCCAGAAGGACGCAGCTTATTCAGGTATTTTCGAGAGCGATGGCCTGTGGCTTGCTGATTCTCTAAAGGCACTCGAGGGGAACAGTGAGCGCATTGACGAAATGTGGATGCATGTGTGCGAGATGGCAGAGGACATCTGCAGGCTTCAGGATGAGAGATTGCATTCTGTTGGTAAGCATGTTGAGCGGATACGGTTGATGCACTCACGACAGTACGACAGCCGCATGTTGGATTCAGTTGCAAATGAGCATCTCAAGCTTCTGGAGAATTTGTACAACAGACACTCTACGATAGAGCAGGTACTTGAAGCAGTCAGCACAGTCGTATCAGGGGCTTTGGGGAGCACACAGCAGCTTGTCTCATCGTGTCTCGACGACATCAGAACTACACTGGAGGACGATGCAGCTTCGTTCTCCAAGATTCACATTGGATACTGCGACCTTGTCGGGGACCTGCTTCTGAGACGGCGCAACAGATTAGGGATGATCGACGTGGAGGGCGGGTTGCTGAAGATGAAAGTTGATACAGCATCGATAAAGTGCACGTCCCCCACGCACCATGCAACGATGGACTTGTTAGAACTCAGCAGACTCAAAGAAGAAAAGCTCCGTGTTGTGGCCTACATCTCAGACTGGGCTGAGAGGTTGGTTTCTCAAAAAGCAAAGCACAAAATGATTGTCGACAGGTGTAATCTGCCAGATGTGACCCAGGGGCTCTTTGACAGGCTTGAAGAGGCAAAGGAAGAATATGATGCAAAACAAAAGGAGCTTTTCTGTCACATGAAAGATCTTATCGAAGGATACCAAACATTCGCGGAAGAAACAAATTCTTGCGATCCAATAAAGGTACAGTCAAATCCTATTTCGTAATCGATTCACCACAGCTGACAAATGAGGAGTACCGAAAACAGCTCTCGGAGGCCATGGGGATAGGGATTGCAAGGCAAATATCAACAAGCTGGGCCGTCCCGGGCTTTCACTGTCGTTCAAAAAAGTGAACGCGGGATCTTGGCATGGGGCGTTTAGCTCAGTGGTAGAGCGCCCGTTCTGCATACGGGAGGTCGAGGGTTCGAACCCCTCAATGTCCACTTTTTTCCCATTCCCATTCGCCTTGTTTCCACAGGCCTGCTCGAGAAAACGAGAGGGACTTGCATGTACTTTACAAACGCCCTCCGCCTTGCACCAATTAAAGTTCCTTAGCGTATATCCATCACTAGGCAGTCTGTGATATGCTCATCTCTTGTTGTTGTAGAACATGAATACATGGGTGGTATGGCATTAATAAGGCATGACTCAAACAGATTTTCACAATCGTGCTGAGCAGTTGCATGGGGAGCGTCGTGTTGGTGGTTATGGCAAGGGTGATGAATATACGAAGGGTTCAAGGGAGGGTGAAGGAGAAGAAGGTTGTTAAGAAGAAAAGGGTTGTTAAGAATGTCCCTAGCGTGAAGGCAAAGAGCAAGAGAGATAACCCTTTGGAAGGTCTAGACCTTCATGATGAGCGCAGAAGCTCTGGAACGTCTCTGATGAATAGCGTGAAGCACAGCGAGGTGGTTTCGCAGGGAAGCAGTGGAAACGATGCCGTTGACCTCATGGACATAGGTATAGATAACACACCCTACTGCGATACTGGCTTGTCTGACTGCATGTGTTCCTGTTCCGTGACGCGTTCCGTAACCCCTGACACCGACGGTCTCAGTTTCGATGCTTCGCACAAAGTGTCAACACCGCGTTCATGTGCCAATATGGAGGATCCATATGGCACCCACACCACTACAACAGAGATCCTTGGCTCTTACAAAAGGTATTCCACCGACTGACCACAATCCTTGCAGGTCAGCTCTTTCGGGTGATGGCAATGCTCAATACAGTCTCGGGTGTTGCTATTTACATGGCACAGGTGCACCTTGTGACAAGCGAGAAGCGGTCAGATGGTTAACCCTATCGGCTGATCAAGGCATTCCTAAAGCCCTCACCTTGTTGGGTAGGTGCTATATGCGTGGTGACGGAGTCAATGCATCACCGGAGTCTGCTATCGATTACTGGAAGCAGGGCTACAGCAAGGGTGACCCAGAGGCTGCCTTGAGCATTGCCCTTTGTCATAAACGTGGTGCTGGGGGGCTCCCCATCGACCTTGAGGAATCGAATAAATGGTTCGAAAGGGCCGCTGATCTTCAGAATACGTAAGATAGTTCGGCTTTTTTTTACCCCGACAGTCACGAAGGCACCAGGTTACACATGAGAGCTGTACGGCGGGATTCAAAATGGGATCAAGTACGGATGAGCGTTCCTGTCATCAAGTCAATGTCAATAGTCAGTGTTCCGATGGCAAAGCTGAGTGAGGCGGAAGAGATCAAAGTGATGGAAGTTTTTGGGGGCACCGTTCTTGATAGCCTTAAGGTGATAGAGAAGGCACTTAGTGAGACGGGCGCGTGTCCTAAGGTGAATGTGAGTGTGGAGACCGACCTCCTGAGTCTTGGGTGGGACAATGTGAAAGGTTCCCTATCTCATGAGAAGTTCTACAAGCTAGTCCAGATACGGAAGGCGCGGTACCAGCACTTCTTGGAAAATGATATACAGGACGCAGAGCACTTAGAGACCTTCGAGGCGCTTGGTGGTGGTCCCCAGGGACAGGGCACGATATCACGTGAATGCCTTTTCTCCTGTGCCGAGGCCTTTGGCCTTGTGGCACCTTTCAATGTCGTCGGAGACAAGGTTGAGTTCTCGCAATTCAAAGACGTGATGAACTCTATCACAGGCACGGAGGCTGTGCAAGCACTTGACAAGCCTAAATCTTTCCCTATCAAGGGCATCAAGAGCATGGCCAGAGGCATTGCAGCCCTTCTTCGTTCCCATAACGATCCGTGTCGGGACTCTGTTCACTACAGAACAGGCAGCTTTGGGTGGACGCCAAGTCACACCTTTCTGGAGTCGTCACTCTTATCATCTAAGAGGTATGGCAAAAACAAGGCATTTAACTTAACTTCTTCAGTGAGTCGGAGGATCCAAAGGAGCAGAAGTCCGAATTAGTACGTCCTTCCCGTCCCCACCTCTTGGGGTCAATGGAAGGACCACCGAAGGCCAAGAAGTCTCGCGCATACACGCAGAACGGCGCTGGTTTGTTGGGAGTCTTTAGCAAGGAGGAAGCAAGGGAGCCGAACGAGTCAAAACTGGAGAACAAGCTTCATTCTGTTTTTTCAGAACACAGAAGTCGCCTGCTTGACGTTGCTGCGGATCAAGGGAACATGTTGTACGATTACTTGTCGGTGTTAATCCACAACGAGCGTCAGGCTAAGGTAGGCGACACGAGGTATTTATACCAGCGCAGGGAGATCCGTAAAAAGGACCAGCAGGTTCTCTGCAAGCCGTTTGTAAGTCTCGTCGTCACGACATCAGGCAATGAGCTGTCTTTTAAGAACCGGTGCGGGCGACCTGTGATATTCGATCCTGTCGGCAGAAAGGCTTCACCCCCAAGGTGTTTCAAGAAGTGGCAAGAGCAGAATACATGTGTAAACCTCTCGCAAAAGGAGATAGATTCGATGCTTGCCAGCATCAAGTCACGCACCTTAGGTGGTGCGTGTGAGAGGTGATATCGCGTGTCACTCCTCATCAGAGTACTCCATCCAAACACAACAGGTTATGGGGCGGAAGGTTATATGCACACTCCACATATCAGTCCACAAGGAGAGTTACCGTGTCGAGCTAGATGTGGAGATAGAAGAGACTGAGCAGGTGAGGGACGTAAAGAAAGAGCTGAGGAGGAAGTACAGTATTTTGAAGAGCGCTGAGAAGTTAAAACTCTTTAGAGATGGTGCCATGGCACGGGAAGACAGCCCTGCAATGGAGAGATACTCGTTGGTGGCTGTGGGTGTGGGAGATGTGGCGTCTTGCTTGATTAGGTTAGATGACAAGGTTCTAGCATACGTACTTGAGTATGTAGAAGCAGCTCAGTGGGGCAAGGTGCGCTTGGTGTGTAGCAAGCTTCATGCTGTTGGTCGCAGCATGCCGACGAGAATCAGAGTTAGAGTCAAGAACGTTACGGATGTAGGCATTAAGGGTATTTTGAGTCTGTCCCTGCGGCATCTTGATCTGTCCTCGACACAGGTGACGGATGGCATATTGCCATCTCTCAACGTGCTGTGCGCCAATCTTGAGTATTTGTCTTTGAGTTGGAACCAGGGTATACGAGACCTTTCTTCCCTTTCCCTCCCCATGCTCAGGGAGCTCAACGTCAATGGTTGCTACCGCCTCCGCGCCATGCCGCGTCCTGAGAATAACTTGTCCCTTTCTATTGTCATGGTGCATGATGCAATCCCGGTATCGACAGGCAGCTTTGTCTTTCGCCAGCTCATCAATATCCACGTCAACAGCGTCTGTGGTCCTTTTCTTGTGAAGGGCTTGTCCCCTTCCGACACCGTTCAATCTCTGTCAGAGCAGATTTGCACCGCTACTGGAGTCCCCATACAGGACCAGACGCTCACCTTTAATAAGAAGTACTTGAAACAATCGGACGTTATTAGTGAGATGGGCATTAAGGACTGCTCCGCTGTTTTTCTTGTGTTTCCAATACTCAGTGTTGACTGTGTCGCTCCGGGCGGGGGATACCAACAGGCTAGTGGGTAGATTAATTATTTCTGGTGGGTCGTTGCTAACGCTTCTTCCCATTGTGATTATTTGTGAGATTATTTTTTTTTTTGTATCTGACTTAGTATCCGTTAAGCACACTCACTACAGGGGGGGGGCATGCTCCTCCTCATTGGGTTGGTATTGGCGACGACGCCGACATTTGTAAAGGAATGTGAGTATCAGTTTCAACCTAAACTAGACGTAGATATGGTGTACCAGATAGGGACGGTGGGCGGCGACGATGCTTTTCAGATGCTTCTGACATACCCTTCGGTGATGGGCTCATGGGCTGCTGTCGGCTTCAGAGGAACAGGAATGGCAGGACAAGGCATGGAGGGTTTCGGCATTGTGGCATTCGATTCAGCAACGGATGCAGTCTCGGAGTATGCGTTAATGTTGAGCGACACCAAGCCCACAACGCCAAGTGCTGTTAACGATGCAGTTTTCGTTGAGAGGGTGCAAGTTCAGGACAAGACTACAGTATGATAATCAACAGCTGCTGACTACCACACAGACTACGTTTTTCAGGAAGATGACAACAGGAGATGTAACCGACTACTCGTTCACTAAGGGGAGCACAGTGAATGTGGCCTTGGCAATTGGGGATGGCACTGCTGGTGTGAATGGAAACTGGCAAGGTCATCTACAAACAAATAGAGATACCGCTAACCTTACCTTCCACCCTTGTCTTGTCGTCCCGCAAGCACAGCCTCAGCCTCCTCAGGTAACGCCTCAGGTGACACCTCAAGAGCCTCCACAAGTTGCGCCTCAAATGGCGCCGGTGGTCGTGCCCGAAATCGTCCCTGAAACTGTGCCGCAGGCAAGCGTCCCTGTCGAACCTCCGAGAATTGTTCCCGAGTCCACAATTAAAACCCCACAACCGAATAACCCAGACGCACCAGCTGATACTTCTGATGGAGGTATCTCGATGGGAGCAATATTGGCGATCGTCGGTGGTGTTGTCCTACTGTGCGGAGCCATTGTGGGGTTTTACTATTATTCGAGACCAGGGGCAAACAGTTCAGGAATGAATTGGAACGAAATGAGGGACTTAGAAAGAGACATTGAGGTGTGTTATATTTCATATTCGGCCGAAATTTTCCCGACATCCTCTCCGGCAATGATGCACTTACTGATCTGTTTTTATCGCCAGAATGACCCGAAGCGGTTTTCGTATAGTGGTTAGTACACTTCGTTGTGGCCGAAGAAACCCGAGTTCGATTCTCGGAAGCCGCTATTTTTTTTGTTAAGCCTACTTTCCCAATAGCTGGTCGATTTCTCAGTGTCTTTGGATTTTTTTTTTGCGGGCCGTTGCTAACCACTTCGTTCCTATCATAATGAATTCCCCCCCCCTGTGTAACCCCTGGGAATCCCTTTGAGACTAAGGCGGGGTCACTTTTTGGATGTGAAGGGTAAACCTGTTCGTTTAAAAGTTACTTAATTCTTTTTCCACCACAGTCGACTCTTGACCAGGCGCAACACATACGAGGAGAAGATACAGCGGCTAACCAAGGGTACAAACACATGGCGTTTTAAAGTTGAAAAGTAGTAACACGGGTGATACTTATTATCACAGATTCTTCTTGGACGTGAAATATATCCCGACCAGGTCGTAGTTGTTGTTTAGAATTTTCTCATCGCGTACCTCCGGTAGCCACTACACAGGTGATTTTTTCTTTTATTTGTCTATAAAATGTCAGATGATAAGACAATCTTCGTGCGTAACGTGAGTGACCGAGTGTCACCGACGAATGTAAGAGAGATGTTTGAGCTGTGCGGGAAGATCGAGGGGTTTAAAAAGCAGTGGGATATAAAGGCATGCATGTTTGTATATTGTATTGAGTTCTGCAAAGTAGCAAGTGCATTAGCAGCATGCGCGTTGTCCGGGAGGGAGGTGGATGGGAAGGACCTCATCATCGAAGGTTCTCCTATGGACAAGTATGGAAAAAATCCGATGGCCGCATTAAACATGGAGGACAATTTGGCTGTTAATGCAACAGCTTCTCCTGCAGAACAACTGAAAGCCCTCCTTAGAGCGAATGATACCTCTATCACACACGCAGATGGTTGTTCGTGCCCTCTCTGCTCAAAGCAGGAGGAGAGTAAAGAGCTAATTACCGATCCTTGCAACCTCTGTACTTCCATGCTTCACTTTTCTAAGGACTGTCCTATTCTCAAGGAGACTTTCCGGTCAGATTCCGACTCGTGTTCTTCTTCGTACAGCTCCCGTGACCGCAAGCGGAAGAGGAGACGAGAAAGAAAAGGTAAGAAAAGCAGATCTAGTAAGCGGAGGAGGTAGAGGTCACGCTTCTTTTATTCTTAATATTTAGCTTTTATTTAAGGCCCCCCTTTCACCTTTTCCAAAACAGTAAAATACTGAATACTACTATACTATGTCGTGCTGTCCACCTGGAGCGGTTGGTTACCTGGAGCCGCAGGGAGAGAACGGAACGAAGGCTACTGCCGGTGGGTTTGAGGTGTACGAGTCCGGTGAATTTGGGAAGCCGATGTTGTTGCTGCTTCCGGACATCTGGGGGTGGAACGGCGGTAGGATCCGCAGCTTGGCCGACAACTTCGCGAAGAACGGGTACTTCGTTGCCATTGCCAAGCTGATGCCAGCATTTGAGGGCGGGACAGACGATGATGCCCTGCCCCCCAACTTTGATATGTCGAGGTTGAAGGAGTGTGTCTTCCCCCTCTTCATGGGTGAATGGGCTGTCGAGAAAGTTGTTCCGAAGGTCCAAAAGGTGTTGGAGCACTACGCTAGCAAGGGGGTGGAGAAGGTTTCATTATACGGGTTCTGCTACGGCGCGTGGGTCGGCATGCATCTTGCTGCTTCTAAGACGGCAATTCCTATTGTGTGTGCCGCTTCGTCACACCCTTCGGTCCACATTGAGGGGCTGATTGGAAAAGACCCTTCTGCTCTCGCAAGCAAGCAGTCGTGTCCATGGCTCTTCCAGCCTACTGGTGTGCTCGGTTCGGAGGAAGCAGACCCTGATATGTACGATGCTGGCGGTATTCTGATGAAGGCTCTTGAGGAGCTGCACCCTGGTAAGAACCAGTCCACGAGGTACGCGGCACAGCCTCACGGTTTCGTAACCAGGGGTGCCATCACCAACGGTACGGTCATTGGGTCTAACGACAATACCAAGTCTGACATTGAGAAGGCTGTTACAGAAGTCTTGGCATTCATGGAGAAGAGTGGTGCCAAATGCTGAAAGTGTGAATTGTGAACACTGGGTTCTTGGAGCAGAGGAGCCAAAGATATTATTAAGGCTTCTCCTTGGACCCTTTTTTTTGTTTTTTTTTTTTTTTGTATTTCTTACACGCGTCCTCACCAACTCGGTTGAAGGTTTTATACTAAGATACCGACAAGGCTGAGCGAGGGGCCGAACAGCAGAGAGGGATAGGTCCTCTCGTAGTGTAACAATTTCAGAGTGTCGTGAAATAAAACCACTTACGTATCGCCAATGAATGACTTTACCGCCTCTCGGTTCTGAATTCTACCATCGAGGGCCCTGAGTAACGGTGAGGTCATTACTTATTAGTAGTATATAGCTATTGTCTGTTTCAGGTAGTCAGTCTGTGTTGCATCATATTATTAACAGGAAAGGATCGCAGACAATGAATCTTGACAAATGGATAAAGCAAGTGAGAGAGGGACAGCATTTACAAGAGCGGGATATGAAGACACTGTGCCGGTTTGTGTGTGGGCTGCTTCTGGAGGAGAGTAACGTGCAGGTCGTGCACACACCAGTGACGATCTGCGGTGACATCCACGGTCAGTTCTTCGATCTGCTACAGCTGTTCAAAACGGGTGGAGAGGTAGAGGATGGGAAGAGATATATTTTCCTAGGTGACTTTGTTGACAGAGGGCATAACAGTTTGGAAACGCTAACTTTGTTGATACTGTATAAAGCAAGGTGGCCAGAGAGAGTGACACTCTTAAGAGGTAATCACGAGTCCAGACAGGTGACTACTATCTATGGGTTCTGGGATGAGTGCCAAAGCAAATACGGTGGGTCAGAGGTCTGGCGATCCTGCACGGAGGTGTTTGACTGTCTTCCTTTAGCTGCTCTTGTGGACGGGAGAGTGCTGTGCGTGCACGGTGGTTTGTCTCCTATGATTCGCACAGTTGACCAAATACGGCAGATCCAGCGGAAGCAGGAGATTCCCGGTGAGGGTATGTTCTGCGACATCATGTGGTCTGACCCAGATGACCAAATCGAAACGTGGTCTGTCTCTCCCCGTGGGGCAGGGTGGCTCTTTGGGAGCCGCGTCACGAAGGAGTTTACAAAAATCAATAACCTCGAGCTAATCTGCAGAGCTCACCAGCTTGTTCAGGAAGGGTACAAATATCACTTCAGGGTATGTGTTAGGGGAAAAGAACGAACACACACGCGCATACACACAGGGGAGCGATCTCGTAACAGTCTGGTCAGCACCAAACTACTGCTACCGGTGCAGTAATCTTGCCTCAATATTAACCATTAATGAGAAGGTATGGGAGGGTTCATTCTTGCTTTTCCTTCTTTCTCTTGTTCTCGTGGGGAATTTACAAATATACACACACAGTTGATTCGCGATTTCCAGGTCTTCCGAGAGACATCGCCCCAGTTCGACTACCAGGCCATTGTGCGCCCGTCGTACTTCTTGTGATCAAGTACTTTCTTCTTTCGCTTCTTTCACCCTTCCCCTTTATGTCATCCCCCGGTCATGCCTACGAGGAAAGAAGGTGCTCTAGTAACAAGTGGGAGGAGGGGTCTGGGCGCCTAGTCCCTGCGTGTTTATTACGGTTTGGGTCCTTAGTAGAGCTGGCTGTTGCAAAGTCCCCCCCCCCCCCCCCCCCCCCTGTGAGTAGTGTGTAAGGAGTGATTTAAAAGAAAAAGGAGAACAAAAGTAAAAAGAAAGATAGTGTAGACCCATTCCCCACCCCTACCACTCCAGACCCTGCCCTATTTTACCCTTGCCTCTCCCGGCTCCGTATTCCCCCCCTTCATTCTGTTTTGCAGTTTTCTTTTTTGTCCCTGCTGCTTTCTTGTTTTCAAAAAAGAATGGTGATTTCTGTTTAAGGTTTAGTTTATTAGCAACGCATCATTATTCATCATCAGGCGCAATGGGGTGTGCGTGCAGTTGCCAGCCAGGCCACCCTGCTCCGCTGCGGGATGTCATGAGGAGGAGGCCTGGGCTGCTAGGCTTGGGGAGGAGGAGGAGAGGGCGAGCCACACGGAACGCAGATGATACAGAGAGCAGTGTCAGTGTTGACAGCTGGGAAGACGAGGGGTACAGGATGCTGCTTTGGGAGAAGGAGGTCCTCGAGGGCTTCTACAAGGAGTTCGGCGACGCTGAGGTGAGGGTACGCCGTGAAGAGTGTGCCGCTTTCTTGCATCTTAATAAGCAGTTCACAGAGGAGTTTCCTAGCCAGGCCCCACCGGGAATACCTATCAATGACACCCCCCCTCTCCCCCCCCTTCCTTTCTCTACTCCTCTACCGCCCCTACCTCACTTACCGCCCCTACCTCACCTACCACCCGTCCTTTCCAAGGCAGTCTCCATCCCCGACAATCTCTCCCCTGGTGCCCCCTATCAGCTCCCCTTCCCTCTTCCTCATACCGAACCGTGTTATGCCTGCTGAAGCCGGCTACATCGCTCCTTCTCCTGCCTTGTTTTATTAGAGATTTGATGTAGGACATCATAAAATGTTTCATATCCCCACACTGCGTCTTCGTACTCTTTTTCTTTTCTTCTACTGGTATGCGTGACGTGCAAACACGCTGCATTCCATTTTTAGTTTTGTCAGGCTGTCTTCAGACTTCTTTCTTGTTGCAGACGTGTACTTGTGACCTGCACCGTATCCTGCCTCTGCTAAGTGAGAGTAGTATTTTATTCGGGTTTACAGGTGGACATATGTCATGTACTCTAGGTAACACATATGGCCACAAACAGCACTAACACGTCACGGGCCTCTACAACTGTGGGTTTTAAGTGCGTTACATTAAATGCAAAGGTGCTTGCGAAGGTGATTTCTCTGCTGTTGTGGAGTAAGGACAGTGCTTGCCAGGTGGTGGTGAGCAGCACGGGGCTGCGTGTGCACATGACAGATGCGGGGAAGAGCGTGCATGCTACGGCTCTCATAAGAGACGAGTTGTTTTCTGAAATCAGTACAAATGGAAAAAGTGTGTACTTTGGGGTAAACTTAAGTCACTTTTTGAATGCTCTGGGTATGCTGGGCCCTGGGCCCCAGCTTTCGCCACTAACAGTGAGGTACCCAGGGCAGGACGGCTCTCTCATCATCGAAATCGTGGATGGCACACACAGCACATCGTGTGCTCTAGCTGCTCGGCCATGGGACGGGGAGAGCCTTGACTTGGAGTTCTCAAAGCACGAGACTCTCGTTAAGGCAACGATCAAGGCAGAGCTATTGAAGGAGGTAGTCACTGACTTGGAGCAGCTCCAGACGGACGCTGTAGAGATAAGCTTCGATGTGGACAAACAGTCTCTGACCTTCACCGGAGGGTCGCCTAGCAATGGGGAGGTGTCGATCGAGGCCCTACATCACTCCAGTAACCAGCTGCTGCAGTCCATTGAGGTAAAGAAGACAGGTAGCACAGCATTGAGCCTTTCACATGTATCGCACACTATAAAAACCGACTATTTCAAAGACGTCTCTGCGAAGGGAGCAGGTGCTTCGGACCACGTATGCCACATTTGCAACAACATCTCACCTAGATTACACTGCGCATTAATGCTGTCGGAACCCTTTGCCTGCTTTATCACATTAGGTCTCTGGACATAGCGGCAACTTGTGGAGTGGAGTGCACGATGCTTCCCTTGTATAGGACGAGCGACGACAACGAGATTGAAGAGTCGACCCCTCTAGGCTTGAGGTAGGGTTTTGTACTTCCCCTTTTTATTCAGAAAGGTGCAGGTTTTCTATCTCGCAGTGCCTGCTTGTTTATGTTACGCTTTTCATACGTGTGAGATATTTAGGAGACATATGGGACTGTTCAGCTCGAAGGACGAGGATGTAGTCCTTGAAGACGAGACCAATGAATGTGACATAGTCGCAGAGGTGCAAGGAATCCACAGCGAGCTCCGGAGGAGCATTGAGGAAATACAGAGAGGTCTTGACGAGGGCAGCGAGATAGTGACAGCAGCGCAGATGGGGATAAGCATAATGAACGAGGCGAAGGATATGAAAGGTGATGGGAAGAGGGCGCTCATGGACGAGAGGGTGAAGGCACACGTGAAGCAGTTGCAGAGCGCTGTACGGGACCTTCGTGAGCGACAGGACATGTGGACAGCTACTCACATTGAGATCCGGAGGAAGTTGCAGGGTTACCGAGTGACAGTGACATGTGCTAGCACTGAAGCACTCATCTCTCAGCTCATTTTATTAAGCAGGAGCTACACTACAGCCCTCGGCACACAGCGAGACACGATCTCAAAAATATCCGCTAACCTGAAGATGGCATCTGACTACCTTGCCTCGTCTCTTGTCATCATAAACACCGGCCATATGGGTAAGAAGCCTCTTATAGCTGGTGAGTCTACAGCCCACAGCCTGGGTTCGCGCGGGAGACTAGGCACTTTGTCTGCATCTTCACCAACGTGGCAGACCTTCCCGCTGAAGGAGAGCTTCCCTAAGTAGTGCGTGTTTTACAACACTTTGTGGTTTTGTTTGTTGTCTTTCATGATCTACTCGCACATTATCATCATCTCCAAGCAATGACACTTCGGATGCGCAATAAGAAGAAGCAGGTCCCTTTAACGGGGACACTGGGTGTGATGTGCATTTTATGCGTCGGGTTGTTGGTGCTGGAGTACAAGCATTTCGCTGTTTTGAAGGAGGTGAAGGACCTTGTAGAGTCTGTGGTTTGGTGCAATGGGGAGAACGGGATCCCGTTCGGTTCCCAAGGAACGAAGCGGGTGTATAGTGGTGCGTTGGGGTGGTGGGACGAGGTGGGCCCTTCAACGAAGGATTGTCCAGTAGGCGCTAAGGGTGACAGCATCCCAACAGGCCACATGAGACTTCCTTCTCCCGAGGTGACAAAGGGCAAGCCCGTTGCCTTTTATGTTCTGGAGGGTGCCAGCCTGCAGATCTCTGGAAGGCACGAGATGAGCGACAGGGTTTTCGGTCTCATCACTGTTCCTGATGCTTCCATCGCGCTGACACGTAAGGCTCAGGTTTGCAGGGATGGCCAGTGGACTGCACTGCAGACAGGGCCCTTTGCAACCCACACATTTTACCCCAAGCAGATTATTGTGGGCTACTACCACATCTGGGGTCCCGGCTTGCGTAGGGTTATAAGCAAGGGGCAGATGATTCAATCCCCTGGTTACGACCTGTCGTTAGCAGCTTCGGATAAAGGGTTCACACTGCACAGCGACGGGTGGCTGTATGATGGGGATGCAACATGCAGGGAGGGTGCTACAAGGGTCAGTCATTGGTACCATGAGGTAGAGGTGCCGTTCACCGTTTTAGCAAGACATGAGGGCAGTGGGTCTTTGGCACAAATTGAATACAGTGACGACAACCTATTCAAGGCTCGGCGGGGTGTGTTAAGCTTGTCCCAGGTGCTGCAGGACTCTGTCCATCGCATGGGACGCGTCTCTCTTGTTCTGCGGTGCACTTGCGTTTTGTCTGCTGCAGTTTGCCTTGCGATCGCTGGCCTCTCTTCAGTGACTTCCTTCTTCGTTTCGATTCTCGTAGCTTCTGCTACCATGAGCTCCACGGACTACGTGTTGTGGGGCGTATTCCATATGCCTACTACTCTTGCGTTGTCCCTGCCCTCCCTCACGCTGATTACCTTGGATTTCCTCTTCACTTGGTACTTTTGCACAAAGCGCTCTCCGAAGGGGCAGCATCCTAGGTCGCAGCAGCCACAGCCACAGCCGCGTTTCAAAGAAAAGATGAACTAGCTCCTTAATTTCCAAGTGTTTCCCTGCTTAATTCCTTTTTTTATTAAGTACACTATTTTTCTCTCTCTATTCCCAGATATCGTATTCAAGTACAGGCATGTCAAACGAGGCGGAGCGGTTGCGATATGAGGTAGCACGCCTCAATATGGAGTTGAGCAATACCCGGCATGCCTTGCAGACCGCTGAAGGCAGGATAGGCAAGATGGAAGGCCTGAAGGAGCCTCTCAGAGTGATACGAGACACATTGCGGGAGCGGGGGGAGCTGAGCAGTCTTGGTCCCTTGAGGGACGATATCGCGAGGCAGCTCGATGATAATGTGCATGATGCTGAGTGGGAGGGGTACTCACTTGCTACAACGGATGTTCCACCACCTGACTGTATCCGGGCACCTCCGCCAGCTCCGCAGGTCTCGGCATCCGAATGCGTTCGGGCACCTCCGCCGGCTCCTCAGATCTCAGTACCACAGGCTTCTGGAACACCTTACTCTGTCGCTTCCCTTACAACAGTTATAGATAATCAGGACCACCTTCGGCACCAGCAGCTCAGCAGCGCACTGTCTGGCCTGCATCCCGCAGACCGTAATGAGATTGTTGAGCAGGTTCTACATCGCATCACAAGTCCCAGCCCAAGAAGACGCAAGGAGAAGAAAGAGAGGAAGGAGAAGAAGAAGAAGAAGTCGCACCGGCGTCGCAGCCCGTCACCGGTTTATGCGAGACCCTCGTACCTGGGTTACTACTCGACGAGGACACCAGGCACCCAGCAGCCCATCACGGTCACCGTTGCTAGCACGCCTTGCAGGTCATGCCACGGGACGGGCCAGTCGCCTTCGCACTTCCTCCCTGATGACTCTCTGCTCTCTCTTCTCCCCAGCCCCCCTGTACACTCTCGTGTAAATATGTAGCACTGTAATTATTTCTTTTCTATTCTTATCTATTATCTCGTGTAGGCGCCATGGATGCAGCAGCCTCTGCGGAGGGCAAAGGCAAATGGGCGGGCCACCTTCAGAAGGCGAAGGACCTTGGTATGCAAGGTGGTGCCAAGGCTAAGAATGCAGCGCAGAAGGCTAACGCAGGTTTTGAGAAGTTCGAGAAGATTGAGCAATTCGATGGTTTCGAGAAGTTGTCTTCAGCTCCAGCAGATAGGCCCACCTTTGCAGGCCGCCTGGGCACCATCAACGAAGCACTTAATGCTAAGAAGCAGCAAGTGTCGGCTGGCTTTGAGAAGATGACTTCTCCACAGACCGAGGCTACAGAGCAGTCTACCGTTTCAAAGGGCCTCGGTGCCATCAGCGACAGGATTAACGCCAATAAGCAGGCAGTGACAGCGGGTTTCGAGAAGATAGCTGCTTCGGCACCAAAGGAAGAGGGGGGCGCGGAGCGAGAGGGCAACTTCTCTAGGTTCAGTAAGACCCTTGTAGCGGGGAGAGACAAGGTTTCGGCACACAAGGATAATATTGCTGGGATGGTTCCGACTGTCAACCTTTCGGCGGCGGGAGAGAGGGGGCTTCAGAAGATGCAGGGATTAAGGGTTAATGTCGTGCCAGACTCAGGGGCGGACGAGTTTCCCTCACCTCTCACGTCGTCTCACTCTCCTTCTCCCAACTCCGAGAGCATTATGGAGAGGGCTAAGACTCAGAGCACCCAAGGGATAGGGAGGTTGAAGGATGGCATAGTTAGGCTGAAGGACAGCATACCCATACCGACATTGGGAATACGCCCTCCAACACCATCTGACGCTGAGGATCCGGAAGATTTTACACGGCAGCACTCCACGAGCTTGGCGCCTGCTCCGCAGCGGTCGCCGTCGCCCCAGCACGGCACTCTCCCATCACCCTCGGCGCGTATGGATAGGCAGGACACCGAGGATGACTATAATACTGATGAGGCGTTAGCATCTACTGTACAGCACACACCTGATACGGCTGATAAGGCTCGTAGGCACACGATACCTGTTGCTTTAGACACTGTCCTCTTTGAGGAGAAGGTAAGCGAAGAAGAAGAGCAGCAGAAAACAATGGATTCAGATGACGAGCTTCAGGTGTCAGGTCTTACTCCGCTACACAGAACGCGCAGCCCGCTACGTACACACAGTGGGCTTGCTTCTCCTCGTGATGTCAACATCTTCCTCAGCAAGCTAACTTTGTGGGACGACATCGAGCTGAGCTCTATAAGAGGTGCAACACGGGAGCTGAGGAAGATGCGCGAGGAGCTAGTCCTAAGGAATGAAAGAACGACTAGTAGATTACAGTCTGAGCATCGAGTTGATGAGTAGACTAGTGATTTTTGTATTGTTATTGATGTTGCTACGTCTTTACGCTCAGTTTGCTTATTCTATTTTTAGTTGGTGCTATTATGTCTGTCTCTCCAAGGCTGCATCCTGGCCGCCCGGCTGTGAAGCACCTGAGCCCCGTAACGATGAGCCCTCCGCCGCTACATGACAGATACCAGGAGCAGGTGTATGGTGAGAAGGTGATACGTGATTTGCGTGTGGTTAGGCCGATGGTGCGATGGCCGCGTGAGATGAGAGGAAGGTACCACATCTTGGAAGGGTTGGAAGAACCGAGGGTGACCGGGGAGTGGGGTGCTGTCACGAAGGACGAAAGATTATTTAAGCTTCAGGTGTTCAGGGACAGCCACTGGTCAGAGGTCTACTTTTATAACGCGACTCGAGGAACGTACTTCACAGTTAGCTACGAGTTCAACGCGGACTCCGATATCCAGCCGGGTTCGCCCGACATCATCCAAGATGGGTACACGTACACAGCAGATGTAGGCCCTGGTGAAACGCTCCATTACTGTTCGGGTGTGATTACTGGATGCAAGCTTCACTTGAAGCAATCTATGCCGTCTCTTGGCATGCCGCCGCCGGACTACAATATGTATGTGCGCCTGGTGCAAGCTGAGATTGCACAGCTGAGGGCCGCGATGGATGACCAGCGTGTGAGGGATGGGTCGGCGAAGGCTGTGCTGCAGTTGTGTGTGCACAGGAAGTTACCGTTCGTCGATCTTAGCTTCCCACCCACTCCAGAGTCTTTAGGGGGTACTTTTAAGCTTGCTTGGGGAAGGCCTACAGCTTACCTAACCCAGGATTCGAACCAAAGGATTGACGCATTTGTCACAGAGCACCCCGAGCCTAATGATATCGACCCGGGCCACCTCGGTGACTCGTGGCTCACATGTGCTATGGCAGTTCTAGCCGACACCCCAGACATATTACGCACGATGTTCATGTCGACGAAGCAGCAGCTTGAGCACCGGTCTCTAGGTGCCTTCATGGTCCGTCTTTGCTTGCACGGCTGGTGGCAGGAGATTGTCATTGACAACTATTTGCCTCTCTTGGCAAGGGAGCCCGCCTTTGCACGCAACGTAGAAAACCCATATGAGATGTGGGTAGCTCTCACTCAAAAGGCTTTTGCAAAGGTGTTCAAAGGTTATCATGCGATTCGAAAGGGTGATACCTTAGAGGCCTTGCAGGACATGAGTGGGCTGCCTGCATACAGGTTTGATTGGCGGGACGGCACAGTCTTTACGCGACTAGAGAAGGGGCTTCCTTACATTGCTGTGCTTAGAACTCCAGAGAATGGGAACAAGGAGCTCTACGAGAAGTGCGGCCTTCTGACAGGTCACAGCTACACCCTTCTTGAAGTGGTGAGAGTGCATACCAATAAGAGCCCACCGGAGGGATTCCAGATGTGCAGAATAAGGAATGCGTGGGGTGATGCCTCCTTGTGGAGGGGAAAGTGGCACATAGGCGATGAAGCATGGAAGGTGCACCCAAGCGTGAGGGGTCAGTGCCAAGGAGGCAATGGTGACGGAACATTCTGGACGGACTGGGGCTCCGTGAAAGAGTGGTTCAGGGATGGTGGGATGTTGGCGTATGTGCCCACCTGGACAGAGGTGCGCATAGCTTCGGAGTTCAAGAATGGGACGCCGATGCACATGCTCGAGGTATGGCCCGATTCTACGTCTGATTGCATCATAAGCTTGCATCAGAGGGCAGACTCAGAGGAGTACGCTTCTTGCATGATAAGCGTTATCGTGCCGACACAGGACGGGGGGTGGGCTGTGAACAATAAGTCTCAGTCCTACGAAGGGAAGTACTGCAGAGGGAGAGATGTCGCACTTCGGTACGGGTTCACTGACACAGGATCAAGGGGCAGCAAGCAAAGGCCCTTCTATGTCATTTGGCGTGCTAAGAGCCAGGCTAACAAGAGCGTCGTGGTCTCTTTACATGCTGCTCGGAGGTTCGCAACCCTCGTCATAAAGCGGCCATCGAAGGACGCACTCCTTCCTCTGCAGTTCTTGCCCATCTGGAGAAGGGGTGGCTCCTCTTCCTTTAACCCTTCTACCTCCCCTCCGTGCTCTGCTGCTATACAGACTAACCTCCTTGACAGCTACACCGGTCAGACGATCCGTATGAGCAGCTTGTCGTCTAGACCTGCCCCAAGACCCCTTTAGTTGACATAGATTTTGTTGTGGTTGTATTTATCAATATTACGTTGTTCCTTTTAATTATACAAACAGGGAGATCTACACATTGAAAATAGAGCATACCTTCTTCGCAAGAAGTCTCTAGATGAGGAGATGGTCCTCTACAGCATTATTTAAACGGCTTTCCAGTAAGAGAGATGTGAGCGCCGTGAGTGGAGTCATGCAAGGTCCCAATAAGCACCCTCAGTTAGCGCAGGCTGTGATGCCTCCTGCTCCTAAGAACGACCCGGCTGGTATTGATCAGCCATCTAACCTCGATCAGCTGGCGCACATGGTGGACGTGGGGAGAATCAGCTGCAAGTCTCTCCCTCCCAGCACCGTCGCTAATATTGCACAGTCAGGCTCCTTCACGGAGGGTCTTGCTCTTGCCGTTGCTAAGTGGCTGACCACGGCAAACCTCACTGATTGCAATGGGGACCGCGAGCTGGAGGTGGTAGCATGGTCCCTCATTAATGTTAACTTCCCGACCTCGACACAGATGCTCTACAGCATGACTGAGAGCCCTAAGGGGCTTCGTACCCTCTGTCGCCTCAACGCTGCTCTCGTCTTCCACATCATCGCAGCCCACAAGGCACACTCTTGGGGCCCCAAGCAAGAAGCTGCAATACGTCAGCTGTCTTCCACAGATGTGGCGCAAATGCTACGTGTGGCTGCTGTCAACGAAGGCTATCCCTCGGTCCCCTGTGCTAGGCCTGTGCTGGACGTATTGTTCGATGCTACACAAGCCATCTGTGGTTCGAGTATGGGCTTCGCAGAGCAGGACTGCACGAGGGTGCTGCGGTCTTTGCATATCTTGAACGCGTCAAGCAACGTGAAGAGAGGCGTCGTGGTCAATGCCACGAGAAACCTCGACCAGTATTCTTTCGTGGACTTGGTGCAGCTGGTGCAGGCGTTGGTTATCTGTCAGGACTCGGTTGATGATGCAGACGATGTCGCTGAGAAGGTCTGCGAGAAGCTTGGCTGCAGGGTCTTGAGCGCAGCAGATTTACTAGCAAGCAATGAGTTGCTCGACGCGCTGCCGCAGGAGCTAGGGGCCACTGTTTCCAGCTCTACTCTCGATGCGAGTGACCTGCTAGCAATGATGCAGATCGCACAGGGGAACGAGGACGTATGCAGCTATCCAGGCCTTATCAAGGTGCTCGCCGCACACTTGACTACGCTGTTGCAGGGTGGCGCCGAGTACATTTCCCCTGCCTCCCTCATCTACGCACTCTGCTCGGTTTCCCAGGCGGGTGTTCAGGCTCCAAGGATGTTTGTTGAGATCAGTAAGCACCTCCAGTGCTGCCTCGGCACACTCCCGCCTGCGCGCATAGGGTGTCTTGCTGCTGCCTATGCCACTTCGAACCACTATTGCAACAGGCTCTTCAAGGAGCTTGAGGCTTACATCACTGATGAGGAAAAGAGGTCCAAGATTGATGGCATGACAGCTATCACACTTCTCTATGTCATGGCTGCGTTAAATGTATGCATGCTTCCCCAATTCACTCAACCACAGCACCCCGTCGACAGTAGGGGGGTCATGCTCACCGCTATTAACATCATGTCCGAATGGGTAGAAGAGTCGCCTGAGGTGGTCGCCACAAAGGTATGCCGTCTCCCTCACCCCACACCTCACAGGCATCCACACTGTCATGGAGTTTAGGTGTCTTGATGCAGTCTGAGAAGCATGAGAGCGTTGCCTCGCTGATCAGCACGATGGCTGGCATCCTGACAAAGCTGGGTGTTGTTCGCCTGATGCCGTTGGAGGGTGTTACAGGGCTTCTGTGGGGCATCACATCAGTATTGAAGGAAGAGATTATGGACCCTGTGGTGGTGCAGCTGTTCAGCGAGGCCCAGGAGAGGTGCTGCGTCCTTAAGAAGGAGGACAGCATATCTATGGTGCAGTCTTCAGCTGTTCTGCTGTGGTGCTTCACGAACGCCTTTAAGACAGTCGACGGCGAAGAGAGGGACATGGAGTTCGTGTCTGTGATGGCCGATGCTGTGTGTGAGAACTTCCTGATGTTCATATCGTCGACGACCTCTGAGGTGGTGTACCTATTGTCATGCATCATGTGTCATGCGCCGGAGAGTGCGGTGAGGGTGTTTGAGAAGTTGGCAGCTTTCTTGACACAGCACCCGAGTTCGGCGCGGCACCTTGTGCAGCACTTGTACGCGCCAGGGACGGCAATGCTCGTGCAGGGGTTTCTCTCCACGCACACTGGTGACGATGAGTTGCTTGGCATGCTGTTCGAGCACTGCGTGTCACACGAGGTGTCTTCAACCTACATAGCGAATGCCGCTTCGGCAGTCGCCATCTGTGCAACGCAGAGCGAGGCGTGTCCGCCGTACTTCTTCGAGGCGTTGAAGTACATCCTGGCAGGTAATCCACTCAGTGAGGAGGCGGCTGGGGCTGACCCCAACACACCAGTGCTACTTGACATCCTAAGCACCCACACTTCTCATGATGCCACTCACGTCCCTCTGTCACTCCGTCCTCACAGGCGCAGGGTTCCTGAGGGTGTGCCATATGCATCCCAGCCTACAGGATGGCCGTCTCTGCACAAGGGCTCGCCCCGTTTCTGTTCGGTATGACCCCACACACACACACACACACACACACACAACAGGATATTGTGGTTGCCCCGTACAAGATGAGCTGCATGTGAGGTTCACCTTCTCTCGGTGTCTGACGACGCACCCTGAGACCTGAGGAGGGACGGCAGGGAGCGGGCTGTATCTTCTTACCTTGTTTTCTCACCTTCCGCCTCCTTAGGCATACTGTGCAGGCCCGGGGTTATCTTCATCGGCAGGCTTTGTACAAATAAATGCGAGGTTTTTTCTTACAAGGAGAACCTCAAACAGGTCAGGCCCCCTAGCACTTCGGGTGTCGCGGGGACACCCACGTGACTTGTCCATAGTAGTCTGGGTATTCGTTCCGATGAGGACCCCACGGGCCTCCTCTTGTTGGCGGCTTAGGTGGGTTGGTAGTTTCATAGGCGCAAGTGTTTCTTTAAAGAAAGAGGAAAGGAAAGAAAGTAAAGATAAGAAATGCTGTGTCACCTCTTAATTTTCTTCCCCACCTTTTTTTTCTTTTTATCGGACATATTTTTTCCTGGTGGGGTTTTCTTCGGAGCGAGGCGAGGCAGAAAGAAAGGGTTTTCATACGTTCACAAAGAATTAAGAACCCAGACCCAGACCCAGACCCAGACCAGGTGTTCCGCCTCCGTGGTGACCGTGCCGGGATGATTATGTCTTTTTTACATGATGAACAGCAACACGCGTGTTATTGTGATTATCAAAGGGATGCGGTGTGCGGTACGGATGATTTCTTTATTAGGTGGAAGACGTTGATTAAGAGGTGACCAGTAATCGAAGGGAGAAAGAAAGGAATTAGTGGGGGTGTTTTTTTCTTCTTTTTTTTTCCGTTTACCACTCATCACAACACTCTGGGCACAGCACAGCACAGCACAGCACAGCACAGCACAGTGTTCTTTTCAACTTGTGTAGGGTGCTGCACAGCAGACGAGCAGGACACGGTGGGATGGTTTACTTACGTTCGCAACGTGGGCAGTGCAGCAGTCCTTCTCTCTTTCTCTCTCCTTTAGCAGGATAAAGAAGAAGAAGAAGGGCTGAGAAAGGTAAACAAGATCTTTACCTCCCTCCTGCTCTGCTTTTCTGCATCACAGTCCAGCATCCGCCCCCCTCTGTGGTTGTATGTATTTTTCTTTTCTTTTTTTCTGTGTTGATAGGTGTTTTCTTTTTGTTCTTCTTTTCTCTCTTATCCCCCCTCGCTGGTCACTAATGGTGGAGGAGTGTAAGGAGTAGGGGTCTTCTGGGAGAGCGATGGGTGGGGCAGTTTTTCTTCTTCTTTTTTTCTTCTTCTTTTCCCCTCGTTCCCCGCACGCATAGTTTTGCATTCTTTTTCTTTTCTTATCTTATTTTGCGTTTTTTACGCCTCCTGCCTCTGTCTAAGGTGTCGGAGTCTTGTAGCATCTATTTTTTTTTCTTCATTTTTGACTAGCTGTTACAGTGTGCCCTTTGGGGCTGTCTGGGAGGCCCTCCTGGTACTGTAGAGAGAGATGTGAGGCGTAATAGTTTCTTATTGTAGTTTTAACGCCCCCCCCCTGTCCCCTTTCTTCGTCCTTTGTTCCATATCTGGTTTCCTTTTTTTTTGTGCCCCCCCTTGTGACTCCCCCATCGTTGTGAAAACTTTTCGTTTTTTATACTCGTCTTCCTCTCTTCTACCTTTCTCTTGCTATCTTCTCTCTTTTTTTTTTGAACCCCCCCTTTTTTTTCCATTCTCTCTGTTCATTCTCATTGGTGTGTGCTGTGACAGTGGAGGCCCCGTACCCCTCGCTTCTAAATCCTTTACTCAGGTTATTTGGTCGCGTGAGAGAAAGGGAGGTGTTTTTTTTTGTTTTTATTTATTTTATATTTCCTTTTAGTTACACATACACTTGTTTTTTTGAGCAGTGCTAAGGGGGGGGTTTTTGGCCCTCATCTTCCCCATCCCATCCCCCCGAATATTGTTTCCGTTCTGCAGCCACTGCTGTCGTTCGGTATGATGTCCAGTTTTTTCTTCCTCATTTTCGTCTTTTTTTTTCTCCCCCTACCCCTTCTTCTATTCCTGTTCTCAGTTCCTCTTATGCATCGTGGTGGCAGCTAGCCAGAGTGTTTTTTTTTTTTTTTTTTTTTTTTTTTTTTTTTTTTTTGGTAAGGGTATTTTGCGCACAACAAGAGAAAGAAAGAAAAAAAAAAAAGAAATATTTTTGTTTTTTGTACTATAAGCGTTTTAGAGAGAAAAAGGTGGATGTGGTAGAAGATTCTACCTTTTTTTTCTTTAGTAATTTGATATTCCGATTAAGCCTGCTTTACAGACATAGGGAGGTCAATAGAATTCTTTGTTTAGTGATTTTACAGCTATATGTAACTTGTGCCGGGCAAGAAGCTTTCGCAGCTTTTTTAGAATTCTTTTTGCTCGTGCGAACAGCAGAAGACATATAGTCAAGGAATCTTTTTTTTTTTGTGTAGCGGTTTTTTTTTCGAGCGTGAAGGTGAGTAGATGGTCCCCCCTTTCCCTCTTCCCCCTTGCTTTTCTCTTTTTTTTTTTTTAAGGCGGTCCTGTCATGTGCGGCAGGTCCCTTCAGAGACGCGTATTTTTTTCTCTCTTTACAACAGCTATCGTGTATGACTTTCACAAAAGATATTATGACGCAGAAAAATGTTTTTTTACGATAAGATTACTCACCAACATTAACTTCGTGGAAGGGGCTGTGCAGAAGACGGCTTGCCGTTTCCGCCCCTTCCTCGTCCCCTGCTCTCCATGGCGCGAGAGGCTTAGCAGCAAAGGGCACTCTTCCATTAGTACACTGATTTCTTTTTGATTCTTTTTATTCTTTCTTAATATACAGATAGTATTATTAATATTTAGGCGGCTCCACGTGCCCGTTTTTTTCTTCTTCTTTTTTTTCTTTTCCCTTTTCGTTTCTCCTTTTCTTCTTTCTTTATGGGATCATCCGGGGTAATGTCTTTCTGCCTACCAGGAGCTCCATATTTTGAGGCTTATACCACCCCAGAAAAAGGTGCTTACCTGTGCGAGGGGCGTAGTTGGGAGGCACTGGGTAGGAAGCAGGGAACAGGGGGGTTTTTTTTTTGCACACGCGTTTTAGCAGCAGTACACCTAGCAGACGGTGTCATCGTGACCTATATCTTGTTCAAACTTAGGTTGTCGGACTACCTTTTTTATTCAGATGGCTTTCAGGTCTTTTTATTCTTGCCGCCCAGCAGGGCAGCAGGGGTCATTTCAAATCCTAGCATTTCCCCGGACATGCTCATATTATTATTATTATTTGTTGTTTTCCCCATCTTTCCCCTTTCCCTCTTTTTTTTCTCTTTTTTATTCTCTTGTGTTTTCTTTTATTCTCCTCTATCACCCACACAGGTGCAAGACAGGGGCCGTGCCTGTAGCAAGATGGCGTTCATGTCGGAGGTGACCCACGGCAAGCTCGTGGGGAAGTACACTGCCACACCCGACGGCATTGGGGGTGAGCACATGACATACACTGCCGACACCGAGAGGAGCAGTGTGATCGGCGAGGGCATCGTGGGCTGCGGCTCCTTTAATGCCCAGGTGAGATGCTGTGCACCCTTCGGCAGCGCTAGCAGCATAAGACAGGCGACCTGCTGGACGGGCGAGTCCGACGGCTCCCTGACCATCCGGCAAGCCTGGTCGGGGGAGGTCGTCAACAACGTCGAGAGGAAGGCAGGCGTCTTCGTCACGTGCCTCAAGCACAGCGGGAATATGATGTACGCAGGCATGTCAGACGGCTACTTGAGAGCCTTCGAGTCCTCACCCTCTGGCGACGACTACACCCTGATGTCCGAGGCAAGAAAGCACACAGGCGACATTCTGTGCATCGAGACTGTGGGCAGCAACATCTTCACAGGCGCTAGAGACTGGCAGGTGTTTGTCTGGAGGTGGGACGATGAGGTGCTCCGTGCGGTGGACCAGTTCGCGGGTCACCAGCTGGCCGTCAGGTGCCTGGCCTACGCCGACGGCTATCTGTACTCTGGCGGCGACGAGGGCGTGATACGATGCATCCACATGGAGACTGGGAAGGAGATCATGACCTGCGAGTCTGCGGTGCCAGGTTTCCCGATTGGGCAGAACAAGGGCGGCATCAAGTCACTGTGCGTTGTGGACAACGTGTTCTTCTCTGGTGATGAGGAGAACATCAACGTGTGGGAGGCAAAGACGGGCAATCATCTTCGGTTGCTGCTGAAGTCCGAGGGCGCTGTCTTGACGCTGATGAAAGACCCCTGCGGCAACAGGGTGTGGTCGGGCGGTGTTGATGGTGTCATCAGACTGTGGAGCGCAGTAGACTTCACGTTACTGTGCTCGTTGAACGACCACAACGGGTCGTTCGTGAGAGGCCTGGTTCCCTTGACAAGGGTGAGCTCCACAAAGGCATGGACTATCAACAAGGACGGGGAGCTCCAGCTGTGGTACACGGAGTCCGACTGCAGCGAGTTTGTGGAGACCACCTCGCGTGAGGAGCGCAGGCTGACAACAACCATCATGAACTTGAGGGAGTCTATCGTCAATAACTATGCAAAGCTGGAGGGTCACAAGCAGGATTTGAAAAAGTCTGAAAGCTTAGAGGCCAGCAGAAAGAAAGCTCTAGCCGAGGCATTTTTCCGTTCTGGTAATGTATGCCTGAACCGGAAGTACTTCGGGAAGCTGATGTCGATGCTTCAGGCCCGGAAGCGGCAGAAGAAATCGGCCATTCTGTGCAACGCTCTGCACACGTCGACCGGCCAGGAGAGGCGTGCAGTCTACTATGGTAAGTTGGCTAAGTTTGCAAAGCAGCGTGCTGATTATAAGAAAAACCAAAAGTTCGCAGAGTGCATCCTGAGCAATACCGAAAAGACCCTGCAGATCGTCTACTACAGGAAGCTTAAGGAGTACACAAGAAGGGCCACCCTGAAGCACAAGAAGGAGGCTCTCGCGGCTTCTTTGCAGCGTAACACAACAGGAGGTCTACAGAGGTCGACTCTGTTCAAGTGGATGAGGTGGGACCAGAAGAGGCGCCACACCAAGAAGCGGCGTACCATATCCCATGCGATGTTCAGGCATACCAAGAACGGGTTGCTGTTTATCTACTATGCGAAGTTGGTGGCTTACTACAAGAGGGAGAGGGAGGAGGTTCGTAAGGGCACCCTCACAGACACCTTGCTCAGGACGCTTTACAGGAGCATGAGACATGCCTACTACATGAAATGGCTGAAGTGGTTCAAGAGGAAGAGCGATGCCGGTAGGAGGAAGCGCGTAGCTCACATCTTGATGCGCACTACATGCCATGGCACGTTGAGGCTGTACTGGAGCAAGTGGATGGAGTGGAGGCTCTCCGGCATGCATCGAGCTCTTGAGTCCAAGTACGACGAGATGCAGAAGAACGTGAAGAAGCTCGAGTTGAAGTTGAAGGCTGCCAAGTTCGTGACCGAGGAAGACCTCAGGAAGCAGGTATCAGACCTGGACAATGAGGCGGCCAAACTAGAGAAGGAGCTAGAGATGCTGGAAGGCAAAGCGGACAGTCTGGAAGATGAGTGTCAGAAGCTCGACATGGAAGCAAACGGTTTCTTGCATCACGATCCCTCTCAGCCCATCCAGGAGCAGCTAGTTCATGTGTGTGCCTACCTCAAGGCACGCGGCGTGTCATGCAGGCACGACATCAGGACCATCTCGGACACCACTGGCAAAAAGGAGCGTGGTGTCCCCGTCTTCACGAACGGTCTGTCACGTTTGAAGAAGGCACTTGTTCAGGCAGGCTGCACAAAGTCATCTCACCATTGGGGTTGCACCTCTGACCGCATCAAACAGTTGGAAAGGAAGTACCTGCAAGAGTCGCACAAGGGCATCAAGGAGATCATCATCGGTGTGGATCAGATGAGGTATTACAAGTCCACCTTCCCTGTTGACCTATGTCAGGAGGTACTAGACAACATCCACGTGCTGTATGAGGTTGTGACCAGGATCTACGGGGATAGGATGGCTCACGACATGAATGATTTGAGGGTAGCTCAGAAGATGAGAGAAAACGACCCATATGCGACACAGCACGGGAAGCTCATTAATGACAAGAAGAGTAACACGTTCCTGGAGCGGCAGGCAAGATCCAAAGAAGGGTCCCTTAGAGAAAAGGTGAGGTCCAAGGAGTCCAACCCACCGGTGCCAAGAAGGTCTGGTACCCCGACACCAAGAGCGGGCAGCACAGAGCCCAGCGAGCCTGCTACTGCTAGATCGTTGATTTCACCGCCCATGTCTTCCAGGTCTGCAAGGCCTAGCCCCGGATTCAAGGTTGGGGACAATCTGAGGGTGATTGCCATCACATCAGACAGGGCGAAGCACTCTGGCCTGCAGACGGGTGATGTCATCACTGCCGTGAACAACGTGGTTGTCTCTGATAAGACGCAGTACGTGGGGCGTGTGAAGATGACCGTTCCGGGCGACGTGGTCACCATTTCGTTCACACGTAACGGGGTGAAGGCGAAGACCATCCGCATGGCCATGGGCGAGATGGAGAGGAGTGTTAGGTAAGTGTCCTTAGTTTTTGTTATGTTCTACCCTTTCCCTTCTTTGTACCACCCTACTGCACCCCCCCCCCCCCCCCCCCCTCCCCCCCTTGTAGTGTTGAGCAACGTGTTGTGCGGCTAGTTGGGGCTGCTTAGTGTCGGCGTTGGGAGTGCCTTTTACTTTTTTTTCTTACCCTTTTTGTTATCTGTTTTCTTATTGCCGTGTCTATTTCATCACAGGTTGCAGGAGGAACAGAGCAGAAGATGTTGCGTGGCTTTCTTGCGACTGTGTTGCTGGTTACCGAGGTTCTTGGCGCAGCGAACGTCGGTGCAACGAACAAGTGCTTCTTTGCTTTTAGAAGCAGTGAGGGTCTGCACACCGTCCCCGTCCATGGCGGGCCTGTGAAAAAGTTGACTGGAACAACTGAAATAACATTTACTAGTGGGCTTGCTGTGGACGGGTTCAGGGGTATTGTGCTGTGGAATGAGGAGAATAAGGTATGCTGTGCATAGCCAGCGGGACAATGACAGATATTCAAAATAAATACTGACGGCACGGGCAAGGTTCTGCTCCTCAATGCAGAGCTTCAGAAGGGTGCTAGAATGCTCCCCAAGCTCGTCCACGGTCTGACGCTCAAGACGGAGGACCACCTGGCGTTCGGTTCGATACATGACGACAAGGGGTATGCGCCACGCACGCTGCATTTCACACAGGGGCTTCCGTGTATTCGCTTTCGACTACTTGTCCAGCAACCCTGTCATGGAGTGGTCGTGGTGCCACACATCAACATGCGCCGTGAGGTCCACGCTGCCCGTGGGTGGCTCTCTCGCGGCTGTCGGCGATAAGGTATGCTCCCCAACGGCAACATATTTCTAGGTTTTCATTTCGAGTGGTGCTTTGAGCCAGCGTGCTCACGGCATGGGCGGTTGCTCTATGAGGTGGTGGGACAGCACCACCAGCGACATGCTTGAAAGCGTCATCCAGAGGAACAGAGAGAAGGACGAGGGCATGTTTTCGGGTGAGATGGGTGGACTTGTTGTGGACGAGGCGCAGTCGAAGCTGTACTTCACGGAGTCTACCCCCTCGAATACCAACATCTGGGTCAGTGATCTGGAGGGGACTTACACTTCGAAGGTTCTCACCTGGCTCCCACCGCACAGGTCATGGTCTCGCAGGGTGCAAGGCGTTCCTTCCTCTAGCATCGCTTGTATTGGATCTGGCACGCTTGCCGTTGCGAACGGCACGCACATCCTGAAGGTGGATCTTTCGACCCCCGACACCTTCACGCACGTTCTGTATTCCGCGCCAAGCGAAGAGGTATGCTTGTGCGAGTGTTTTAATTCTACAGGAGGAGCATGTTTCGCCCATCGCACATTACTGCGAGGGCTTCCACACCGGAGGCAGGTTTCCCACTCCGCCCCCCGTCCACGACGAGCTTTGATGCCCGCTCGCAGCGGAGGTTGGACCTCGCGCCTTGGGGTGCGGCACGTGCACGCCCTTCCTGCTCTTACCTTTTTGTACCTGTTGTATAGCCTCCTATAGCCTACCCACTTTCATTTCTCCTTTACTCTTTATAACTCCCGCAAAGGACTGGCCCCGTCAGGGGCCCCATTCGTCCGAGGGACTGTGTTTCTGAAGGAGAGACACGGTCGTCCAGCCCTCCCTTCCCACCTTTTTAGGTGAACCTCACAATGGGTGCATGCCTGAAAGTTAGCATCATAGAACGAACGATAGAAGCTATCACAAGGTGCCTTATAACAGGACTATGCGCTTGACTTCAAGCCGCAGCACTGCAAGGCTTACAGGCTTGGCTCAGGCATTTTCCCTTCTCCTCTTTGAACAGAAGAGCCTGGTTTCTTTTTTCTCTTTTTATATTTTTACACAAGGGAAGGTAGGAAGAGCGAGTTGTGCACGGAGGCTGTTTTTTTATTTAAATTATTCTTTTGCCCTTTTCTTTTCTTTTCCCATTGGTGGTGCACGTTACGATCCGATGTCTTCGAAAAAGAAGTATCTCATAAAGAGAGGTACAAGGAAGGGGCGGAGAGGAACACGATAAGACCCCTTCCATTTCGTTTATTTTTGTTATCCCCCTCCCCATTCTCTTTGTTCTCCCTTCGTACCTTTTTTTAACTCCTTTTTTTTAACCATAAGATCGAAAAAGAAGAAAACGGGCTCTGGTCTGGGCCGCTCAAGTGAGGCGAAGGAAAAGTGTTACTTTCTTTCTCTTGTAAAAGGCGGTTTATACAGATTCTCTAGGTTACTCACACATTACACTTAACACTTAACACTACCAAATAATGTCCACAGTAAAGACCCTTTACGGTGCTGACTGGTGCCCGCACACCCAGAACGCGGTCTCGGCTCTTGGTGGGTCGTACAAGGTATGGTCTTATGGTGCAGCATCATGTCCCACAGGTCTCGGGAGGTGACTTTTCCTCCAAGAACCCAGCGAAGAAGGTGAGATACGTGAACTGCGCCGACAAGAGTAATGTTGCTGAATGCAATGCTCAGCACATCACTGGGTACCCCACCTTTATGAATTGCACCGCTGGTGCGTGCACCCCGTCATCCAGCAACTTCGGTGTTTCGAACAGCCAGCTGTAGGCATTAGCCCTCTCTTTACACGTACAATGGGGTTGGTTCGGGTCCTGGATACGACTCTAAACTGCATTATATTTTTACACAAGGGAAGGTAGGAAGAGCGAGTTGTGCACGGAGGCTGTTTTTTTATTTAACTTATTCTTTTGTCCTTTTCTTTTCTTTTCCCATTGGTGGTGCACGTTACGATCCGATGTCTTCGAAAAAGAAGTATCTCATAAAGAGAGGTACAAGGAAGGGGCGGAGAGGAACACGATAAGACCCCTTCCATTTCGTTTATTTTTGTTATCCCCCTCCCCATTTTTTTTTGTTCTCCCTTCGTACCTTTTTTAACTCCTTTTTTTAACCACAAGATCGAAGAAGAAGAAGACGGGCTCTGGTCTGGGCCGCTCGAGTGAAGAGGAACAGTTCGAGAGGAAGGCGAAGGAAGGGTGTTACTTTCTTTCTCTTGTAAAGGCGGTTTATACAGATTCTGCAGGTTACTCACATTACACTTAACACTTAACACTACCAAGTAATGTCCACAGTAAAGACCCTTTACGGTGCTGACTGGTGCCCGCACACCCAGAACGCGGTCTCGGCTCTTGGTGGGTCGTACAAGGTATGGTCTTATGGTGCAGCATCATGTCCCACAGGTCTCGGGAGGTGACTTTTCCTCCAAGAACCCAGCGAAGAAGGTGAGATACGTGAACTGCGCCGACAAGAGTAATGTTGCTGAATGCAATGCTCAGCACATCACTGGGTACCCCACCTTCATGAATTGCACCGCTGGTGCGTGCACCCCGTCATCCAGCAACTTCGGTGTTTCGAACAGCCAGCTGTAGACATTAGCCCTCTCTTTACACGTACGATGGTTGGTGGTTAGATTACACAGTTTCGGGTTTTGTTTCACTCTCGCTGACTTCGTAATATTTGGTTCTCAGGTTACACATGTTCGGCTTTCTTGGTGGTAGTACAGCCAACACCTGCAAGCCCAAGAAGGTGACATACAAGGGATGGAGGTTTAATGAAGACCCAACAAAGGTGCCTCTTGCCAGTCCCAATGGGTCCATCAAGGTAGGGACTACGACAACGGGTATCACGGGCACGAAGATGATAAAGACGAATCTTGTTACAAGTCAGAACCTAGTTACATGGTAAAGGATAGGGTGCTTTTTATTTGTTTTTATTTGTTTTTAGCTGCTACACTTTCACCACACTGCAGGGGGGAACATGGCAGAGAAGCCGCGCCGATCATGGTCCACCATACCTGAGGCCGAGGTCGCCGCACTGCTCAGCAACATCCCGCGCAGGTCACCTTGGATTGTGAAGTGGCAGCTTTTGGCAGAGTTCATACGTCCTTATGAGCCAGACTGGCGCGCTTACACCGAGAAGGGCAAATACAACGGCAGAGCAACATTAGAGGTCCATCCACACCTCAGCAAGCACGGGGGTCAGATCAAGATGACGGAAGGTCTGCTGAAGCTTGGTTTTGTGAGAGTGTCCGACGTAGGAAGCCAGTTCGTTCTAGACCACAGGCAGGCGAAGGAGCGTATTGAGAGACTCAAACAGGAGAAGAGAAGAAAACAGGGCATATTGGGTACCATCTCTAAACGTGAGAAGCAGCACGTTACCTGGCACATACCAAAGGAGGAGCCCCTTCCTGCATGGTGGAACCCTGACAACAGTGAGGCTGCCTCGCTTCTGTCCGTGAGTGTAAGTGGTGAGGGTGCTTCGTTCTGTGGAACATCGACTAGTGGCGATGGTGATACATCAGAGTCGGCGCCGGCTCAGAGCGACGCGCAGGTCGCGGAGTTCCTCTCGTGTCAAGTGCGTGAGCTGACGAGGCAGGTGCGCATGTTACGCGCAGCTTCCTTGTCCAACACGCTGCCTGCCCCCGTGACACCTTTCATCATCAAAGCGAAGTACTCAGCACCCACATCGGGGAACTATCCTGTCCGTCTTCAGGTGAACTACTTAAACCCTGACTCTGCTCCATACAGGGTTGCTATACAGCTGCAGTCCCTGAATGGGTGTGGGTGGTACTCTCCGCCGTGCTCCATCATGGACCACCAGTTCGTGGTCTTCTTATCCCCTCCCAACCCACCAGGCTCGTATCCTGTCACTCTCTGCGGCACCACCGAGACAGGGCAGCTTAAGAAGTATTGCACAGGAACGTGGCTCGAGTACAAGGCTGATGACCAATTCTTCGATCAGGCCAAGTCGGACTCTGGCAACAAGCCGTCGGGCAGCACCCAGTCGCCACCGTCGCCAAAGCATCAGAGGGTGGAGAAACAGGAGCGCCTGAGCTGCATAAAGGGGACGCGAAAGAGCAAGACTGATAGAAGAAGTTCTATCACCAGTGGTGCGTCTTCTGCTGCGCTGCGGTCTTGTGTTCGAGATTCTTCGCAAGGGATGGAAGGGGATAATAAGCAGGAGGTGACCCTAGCCCTGCCGAGTAAAAGGGAGGGTCTCACACATCATCAGATCAATGAGCTCAACGCTCTGAGTATTATGCCCGTGTGCCATAGGGAGATGAGTGAGTGTCTTGACACCTTTGATCCAGCGAGCGACATGAAGTCACACTCAGAGATGAAGAGTGAGTTCACGTCGGACATTGCGGAGACAGAGGAGGACAAAGACAAATATGATGAGGATGAGGAGGTGTGGCAAACAAGACAGTTCCGTGCCTTGCTTCCCAATCAGGACATCGATGAGATGGACCATCCCCCGCTAACGAAGGAGATGCTTGAACTGCTTACTCTGGGACATGGATGGGACAGGGAAGCGATCATGAGGTCCTGCACAACGAGATCTATCACTACACAGAAGACGCCCATATTGGTGCACTCAAAAGGGAGCAGGAGTAACGGAGGATCGACCATGAGGTCGATGTCTCCTGTGTTGCCTAGCAACCCCGCCATTGCAGTCGATGCTGCGTCTTCCCCTTCGGCGAAGTCGCTTCCCCTCCACGGAAAGGATCCTAGTCGCACCATCAGCGGCTCCTCCACATCGTCGTCCACATACAGCGGGAACAAGCGCCCGTCGTTCGCCGACGCTGCTTACAACACACCACCGCCCTCAACACCACCCTCTTCGAGCTCCCCGCACTACCTCGACGGAAGGGACCGCTCGAATGATTCCACTGAGAAGAAGAAAATGAGCTGATACTTGCCAGCAGTTCTTTCAGCTTTAGCTGTTGTTTTATATATTTAGTAAGCATTGGTCGCACCGGTTGGCGGTCAGTGTCCATATTAATGTGCACCGCATGTCTTAGTGTCGCGGACAAGGTTCCTAGGTTTTTATTCTTATTCGTGGTTCGCATCGCTCTAATTACACAGGTTGCAATGTTGTTATTGAGGCGTGGTTCCCGGTGGGTAAGTGCGTGGAAGGAGGGCCTCCCCACAGTAGCTGAGGTGCAATGGAGCGCCGCCTACGGAAAGACGGGCGGGGTTATGGAAGGTGTGGATGAGAGGCGGGGACGCAATATGGATACAGAAGAGCAGAGGGAACATCTAGAGTCAAGACGGAAGTTGGACCCACACTTCCGGGGAGGTAGTCAGCGATTCAAGAACTGGAGGAATGAGATGAAGGAACAGCAGAAGGAACAGGCCAGAGAGAGAGGCAGACATGCTGCCCCCTACACAGACGACCTCATTAAGTCAAAGATGGTGTCGGTTAGGAAGACTCGGCACACCACTGTTGATAGCAGTTTCCTGGACGGCATAGATGGTGTGAACCCCAGCAAGCAGGCGGTACAGGATGCCTTCATGAGGCTCAATGGTGTTGATCTGGCAACCTCTTCAGATGTGATTCACATCAGTAACCCTCCGTCGGTTGTGTTCCCCAACACCCGAGGAATGTTTCGAGGTGCCAAACGGGAGGAGATGAATAAGGTTGACTACTCGTTATCGGCGTCCTGGTACACGGGGGAAAGGACAGTGGTGTTGTTCACAGAGAACAACGGTGCAGGATATGCTTGGGCAAGGGCGTGTCCGGATGTTACGTTCATTTGCTTGTCGGATTTGGTGTCTGGGTACTTCAGGTCCGTTTCTAACGGGTGTGGGCAGGATGAGGTGCCGCCGGAGAACATGCGCTTCGTGCGTACTCATGCGCCTATGTACTTCCAGCTCGACGAGGCAGTACCAGATGAGTCCATCGATGAGGTGTTGTTTATGTTCCCAAGTACCTTTCCAACCGGCGATTCAAGCAAGAGGCTGCCGACGGCGGGTTTCTTGCAGCTGCTCCACCCGAAGCTAAAGATTGGCGGAAAGGTACGCCTAGCAACATGGAACTCTGCTTTCTATGATTGGGCAAACTTGGAATTTGAGAAGTGCCACTGCGAATGGAACAGGGCCTTATCACCTGATATGCATCATTCGCCCTTATTGCTCACCGGGAGATCATCGCTAGATGCACCGCTTGGCAAGTGGGCTGTCCATCACCTTGGAAAGGAGCCGCTAGTAAGCGAGTGGGAGAAAACAAGCAACACACCTGAGAACGTGAGAGACATGAACGAGCAATATTCTTTCAGAAGGGTTTCCAACGGAGAGCTGTCAGCACGGGGGTAATGATAAGATCAAGTTTTTTGTTTAGAATCTAAGAGATCTATATTCTTACTACAGCGATGCCATAAGAAAAAGGGGTAGAAAAGAAAGAATATGTTGAGTGAGGAGAGGAGGTTTGTGTGGTTCGCGTTTAGACAGCTGCGGCGGATTCCTTTAGAATGGCAGCCCCACTACAAGGGCCTGCTTCTGAACGATCTTCACCAGCGGAAAGCTTTAAGTGCTACATCGCGTGATGTGACGACTCGGCCGTTGTTTTGGAAGCTCAACAACATCAAGAGGGGTTACCATGGTGTACGGTGGGTGCTATCCAGGTTTGACTTAGACTGCCCACCGATACCAGAGGTATGCAACATCATTTCACTCAGTTCTGGCAGGTTTTCGAAGACCCCAACAGCACCATCTTCACCAATGAGGACATACAGCGGGGCCCAGGTAAGGCCATCCTTAAGAACCGTCATCTCACCCTTGGGGACCCTTATCTGCAGTCGCGCACGATGAGCGAAGCCGAATCCAGGCTTGTCAACAACCCTCAGCAGCTTGTGGAGTTTGCAGGCCAGCTCCCCACTGCCCCCGTTGACAACAGCCATGACTTCCTGGATGATTTTTCTCACAGGTTCGTGGACCCTCAAGACATGACGGAGCAGGACTTCAAATATGGTATGATGCACGCCAAACGCCATTCTAGCAGATGAATACGAGAGCGACTACGGTGGATTGCTTTACAGCGAGAACAAAGGATATCCCGAGGTATGGACTGTTATCCAGCATCATACACTCTACAGGGCATGGGTGCAGATGTGGCTGAGAAGGACCCCAGTGTAGCGACGTGGCACAGCAACACAGCTGTTGCACATTCGCGTGACACGATGGAACGGAGAGCATTGTCGGTTCCGCTGAGGGATTCTGATATGGGGAGGTGGAGGAAGGCGGTGTCGGGACGTGGAGATGAGGTGGTAAGAGAAGATCAGGGATGTGCTGTATCAAGTCGGTGGGTTCAGGACGAAGGTGGTAATTGGGTGCGCAGAGCGAATGTGGCCTCGCAGGTGGCCCCTGAGTACACGACACCCCCCCCTGGGTTGTTCGGCAACGATTACTAGACGAGTAGTATTTCGATCGCAGGCGGGTTTGCACCTTCACAACCCATTAGGTAAAGATGCCCCCGCCTACAAAGGAGGATGCTGAGGTGGCGTTTAAGAAGTGGAGCGTGCGGTGTGACAGTGCGCCACCCATCGACGCTGGGTGCGTGATGGACATGGTTAGGGCTAAGGAGAAGGTTGTGCTTGTAGATGTACGCAGCGATAGCGAGTACAAGGTTTCGATGCTTCCTTGTGCGATTACAAAAAGAGAATTCGAGGAGAAGGGAGGATGCAGTGCCTTTAAAGGGTACACTGTCATCCCTTACTGCACAATCGGCTTCAGGTCGGGTAACTATTGCAAGGAACTGCTCAAAGATGCCAAGGAGTCAGATGTTACTCTGCGCAACCAGAAGGGGGTCCTCCTTTGGGCCTTCGATCAGCAGCCTTTTGTAACTTCCAATCAGGGCTCGACTTTAGCAGTTCATACGTTTTCTTCCCAGTTTAACATCCTTCCGAGTACCCATAGGGCTGTGCATTATTCTTTTATGAAGAGTTTACTCGTTGGGGTGGGTTTCAAGCTCTAGTTCCTACAGCGCTTTGATTTCGATTGCTTGCTGCATGTGAACTTATCAGGTACACATGATATGAAGCAGGCAAGCAAGGATGGGAAGCGAACGAATATTTTCAAGAAGCTTGAGAGGTTGGAGGAGCATGTGGCGGCACGGCGGGATCTGGTCGACTCGTTAGTGCAGAGCAGGGAAGACCTGAGAAGCAGCAGCTCGAACTTTAAGGAGGCACGGGCAGCGCTGGAGGCTTTGATAAAGGACCCTGGTGGCAGGCCGTTGAACCTCCCCCTTAGCTATGGGAGGCTGGACAGCGAAGGCGAAGCCCCGCAACGGGTGACGACACCGCTTCCGGTGCAAGTGGCTCCTGCACTAAGTCCTGCCCCGCAGTATAAGTTTGTGGACGCCACGAATCTGTGTTTACTTTTCAAGGCTTTCCAGCCTTTTCTTGATCGTAACACGCCTCATGATGTGGCGATGGATGTGTTGCACAGCATCTTGCAGCCGTCCCGCCAGGCGTACAGACAGTTCGCGGTACCGTCCACAATCTCCCCGTCCATGCTGAACAACGCAGGGTCTCGCCAGCGGCGGAGAAAGCTGATAATCTTGCAGAATGCGGAGCAGTGCTCAGACGGTGGCATAACTAGCGCGAAGCTGAAGATAGCAGGTTACAGTGGAGAGGTGACGCCGCTGGCCTTCAAGACGGTGCTGAAGTACCTGACAGAGGGCAGGCTTGATGACACCTCTATACGTGTGCTTTTCACGTACTTCGACATCCGTGACAAGTGCCAAGACGAGGCAGTGAATCTGCACAACTTTCTCGACGGTTTGGACGATGTTATCCAGGATCACAAGCACGAGGTTATCTCCCAGTGCTATTCATCTGTTTGCAGGGGGTCGGCAACTACCTTGTCGCGTGGTGACATCTACGCACACTCTGTGCCTTCAGGTAAGCTGACCCCTGGCCAGGCGCATTGCTTGCTAGAGCATTTCCCCCCTGAAGCGCCGCTTCCAAAGCTTCCTCCTTTGAAAAGGAAGAAGGATCAGGAGAAGCACAAGCTAATGCAGTCCGAGCTATCCGCTTTGCTTGTCAAGTCATACCGAGAAGGAGCTACCATGAACAGGAGGCAGTTTGATCTAGCTTTCGACGAGTCGCCTTACATCCTAGTGTGCTTTCTGGAGACAGTGCTGAGGTTCACAGTGTCAATAATAGCAAAGGAGGCTGTCAAGCCTCAGAGGAAGGTCTCCATGCCCTGCGACAGCACCGGTGTTTCTGTTTACAATTCCTTTTTTTATCCCAGTAAGGTCCGTCCAAAGGGCAAGAAGTAGGAAAGGCAGCATTGTTGTGGAAGAGGCATGTCGGCCTATCCTTCAGCTCCCAAGAAGCTGCAGAGCATTCATTCGGGGCTGGTCTGGTTGACTTAAATCAGCAGCTCATCTGCAGCCAGGTCAATTGATTTTCTGCTTTTTTGCTGTCAGGGTGATTATACAGTTTTTTTTTGTTTTCTTAGGTCATGCGCCCCCCGGATAGCTTACCATATCTTGCAGCACACAACAGGCAGCATGTCGGGCATCGCGTACGATAATGAGAACATCTTCTCGAAGATAATCGACGGGAAGGTGCCTAATTACACAATCTTTGAGACGGAGCATGTTCTGGCCTTCCTGGATGCCTTTCCCGTTGCGAAGGGCCACGCGTTGTTGATCCCCAAGGCGAAGGGGTACTCCACGCTGCTGGACATGCCTGAGGATGCTGCAGCGAACCTTTTGAAGGAGCTTCCTCGCTTGGCAAAGGCGGTCAAGGCGGCGACCGGCTGCGACGGTGTCAACATCGTGCAGAACAACTTCAAGGGAGGCGGTCAGGAGGTTTTTCATGTCCACTTCCATGTCATCCCAAGGACAGAAGGCGACGACACCGTAAAGGTATGCAGTGCAATACATTACATCCACCTCACCATAGTTCGGCCCAAGCGCCAAGGATATGCTCAAGCCGGAAGTTGCCACTCCTATCCTCGATGAGCTTAAGAAGCACCTTTAGCTAACGTTTAGTGTTACCCAGTGTCAAAGTATTTCTCGTTATGATAGCGGGTTTTTTTTTTTGTGAGTTGCATTTAAACGACTTTTAACGCCAGGCAAAAGGCAAAAGACACGAAAGATGTTGAGAAACGTCCAGAGGAGGTTTAGCAGCAAGCTCCCCGCAAGGGTTCTGTATGACAAGCTTGAGGCAAAAGGGATGGACACCTTCTTCGGTGTGCCGGACTCGCTGTTGAAGGATTTGTGTGGTTACATCACCGATGCAGCTGGGGAGAAGAATGTGTGCACTGCGAACGAGGGAAGCGCCGTTGCGATGGCAGCTGGCCACCACTTCGCAACTGGCAATGTTCCATGTGTGTATTTGCAGAACAGCGGTCTCGGGAACACCATTAACCCTGTCTTGTCACTCGCACACGAGAAGGTTTACCAGGTACCCATGCTCCTTGTCATTGGGTGGAGGGGTGAGCCTGGCGTGAAGGATGAGCCACAGCACGTGGCACAGGGCGCTCTGACGACGGAGATCTTAGACAGCTGCGAGGTCCCGTACAGAGTGCTACCCACCACTGCTGAGGGCGTCGACGAGGTTCTGAAGGAGGCTCTTGAGCACTTCAAGACGAAGGGCTCACCTTTTGCTGTGCTAGTGAAGAAGGGAACCTTCGAGGGGTACAAGCTTCAGAGCACAACGGACAACACATATGAGATGACGCGCGAGGAAGCTATCAAGTGCATCCTTGATGGGATCCATCCGACGGACGCTGTTGTGAGCACTACCGGAATGCCCTCTCGGGAGGTGTTTGAGCACAGGGCGGGGACGGACAAGAACCACTCAAGGGACTTCTTGACTGTTGGTGGTATGGGGCACTGCTCTCAGATAGCTGCGGGTATCGCACTGAGCAAGCCTGAGAAGCAGGTGTTTGTGATTGACGGTGACGGTGCGGCTATCATGCACATGGGCGGGCTCACCACTGTTGGGGGGATCGCTGCACAGAGGGAGGGTGCCCTGAGTAACTTTAAGCACATTATTGTGAACAACGGCGCACACGACAGTGTCGGCGGGCAGCCCACTGTCGCCTTCGACATCAATTTCTCCAAGATTGCTGAAGGCTCCGGCTACACCGTAGTTACCGATCCAGTCACCACCCATGATAGCCTCAAGGCTGCTGTTGTCAAGCTCAGGGAGACGGACGGTCCTTGCATCTTCGAGGTGAGGGTGAAGAGGGGTGCTCGTTCAGACCTCGGCAGGCCCACCACCACACCTGTGCAGAACAAGGAGGCCCTGATGGAGTTCCTTAGTTTGTAAGTAGATACACATGCTTTTAACACGTTTCCGACATTTTAAATTTAAATAAGTTCTCCCATAGTACGCCAAGGCCATCCTATTTTTGTTCTTTTCATAGCTCGGCAAGGAGGGGCAGCAGCCCGGTAGCCAGATTTGGTTACGTTTGGCGAACTGGGTTTCTGGCCTGGTATATTACACCTGCATTTGCTGCAGCGCATGACTGGAGATTGGGACCCTGCACTGTAACTTTCCCGGAGACCTACCTGTGTACAGGGGTCTTACGGGTGTCTTTTTAGGGTAATAAGATGACGGCGCAATGGCGTGCTATGGGTTAGTAGTATTTTGACCGGCAACATGCGCAGTGCAACACGTTGCACTGTGCTTCCTTCCTTCTTCCTTATATCTTTCGTTTTTTTCATTATGATTCTTTGGAATTCTTCTCGTTACATATTCTTATAGCCTCTTGAGGTGGCTCAGTGTATTGTGCCTTTCTTTTTCTGGTAATCACATGCAAAGTGTGGCTTAGAGGCATTTCTGCAGCAAAGGTTCTTTTGCCTGCATAATGCCCTATTTGCCTTGCTTGGGGTGGCATCCGTTCTTCCTGTGGGTCGATGGTTCCTTTCCCGCAATTCTTTTTCTCCTTTTTCTTATGCTGGTCAAATTTATTTCCCTCGTGCTTCGCCTCTCCTGTAGCATATCTCTAGGTAGAATGACCGAGGATGTCGAGTACAAGTCTGTACCCCTCCAGCAGGGTGTATCTGTATGTCTTGTTGTTTTGCTCAGCTTCTAACAGGTAAAAGTAGTGGAACTCAGTTTGATGCGTGAAGCATGGAATAATTTCAAGAGAGACGACTACGAGGACGACATGGACAGGGTATGTACCAGACTAGGCTGTAGCATGCTTACAGGTCGCGGGCAAGGTAGGCTCCATTCTGCATCAGCATCCCAGTGGTGCTTTCACCGTAATATTCGAAGGGAAGGCAGGTGGGCTCAAGAAGGGTGAGAAGCTGCGTCTCAAATTCCCCCCTAGGTATGTTTCACACCGGCTTCCACTTCCTACAGAGCACTGACTTCTTGCGATGTGGTGCCGGTAAAGAAACGAAGGCCGAGGCTCCCGAAGCACGTTAAGACGAAGAAGGCCCCCGCATCTCCTGTTTCCAGCACCCCTGCACCCACGGCCCCTTTGGTAGAGCCTGAGATTGTGAACGAGCCGCCACCAGAGTCCACGGTATGCTCAGCCGGGCACATCAACTGCCACCTGTAACACAGACGAATCAGAAGCGTATTGACGAGTGCTTGGTGCCGTCGCCCAAGCTGGCCGACCCTGTGGCTAGGGAGAAGTCCATCGAGGCTGAGAGGCTCCTAGCTATCTATGAGGAGGAAGAGGATTACATCAAAGAGGAAGACGTGAAACGGGTATGCTACTTCACAAAGGAATATACTGAGCGGGGGATGTACTGATGGTAGCCAGGTTCTCAGGGTTTTTCCCGCCAGTATAGTTCCTTACCGTAATTAATGATTACCGACAGGATGTTGAGCCTGCTGAGCCAGCTAGCGAGGAGGACGATGCTGAGGCGGCCTTCTTGGATGACCTTGAGGAGGAAGAGGCCGCAGCGGCAGCAGAGGAGGAAGCGTTCCTCGACGATCTTGATGACAGCAGTGCAGCTCCATCTCCGCCGCCCTCGTCTGTAGGTTCGCCTCAGCAGCCGGATCCGCAAGAGGAGAACATTGCTCCTACGGACGATGGTCCTAGAGTCCAGGTCATCTATGAGCCTCACAACCCTGTAACAGAGAACACGAAGGTGTGCACATTGCATTTAACATCATGTCCCGCAGCGCTTCGGTGGAGCAGCGCTCCGGTCGAAGCAGAGCAATGTCGATGACTCGAACGTCATCAAGCAGAAGACCTTCTGTACCTCACCTCGCAGGCAGGTGCTTGCAGGTGACAGCCTCAAGGTCGGCGATTTGCGTGCCAGGTTCGACCAATAACCACCCACCAGCCTGCGCTGTCTAGATCACTTAACACGCATTAGAGTCACTCTTATTTTGGTGTAAGAATGCAGAGGTGCGAAAGAAACGAAAGAATGATACTTATTTGTTAATAGGATGTTAAGTGGGTTGGTCATATAGGCTCTACTGTGCGATCTCAGTGTACGGGTCAGCAGTATAATAGATCCTTATAGCCATGCTTCGTGCATTCGTGTTGTTCTTGTTTTTCATATTCTCCCCCCCCCTTTAGGTTTCACTTTCGTCTGTTTGTACTGCTATTTTTTCTTGTTCCTATGAGCAACGAACATAGGGCTCCATGTTGGTTGCATCGTTGGTAAGCAGGGGCGATGCTACGTCTGGGCAGCGTGATGTGGTTGCGAAGGATGCCGTTCCCCGGAGGGTGCCGCCGAAGCTTACGATCCGTACGGCCAGCCCTGAGGTGAAGAAGCCTCGCAAGAGAGCAAAGACACTGATGACTAAGGTGAAGCTTCCGGCCCAGTTACCTCTTCCGGAGCCCCCTAAACGTGAGGCCACTTCTATCGATATGATTGCCGCAAGGATACAGGGCTACTCGCTGAAGGACTTTGAGGCAATTCAGCAGAAGCGACGACTACAATTCCACCAAGTGCATAAACTCCTTCAAGACCAGGGGAGGAGGGCCACTGTCAGTAGATGGCGACTCGCAAAAGAGTTGGTGCTGTTTCACATGAGCAGTGAGGTCAGGGACGTGATGGAGAAGCTGAACGTCAGCAGCAGGGCAGCAGGGTACGTCATGAGATACATGCGCTCTTTCAGAAGAAGAAGGGAATCTAAAGTGATGCATGAGATCAGTAGAACGCTTGCACAAGAAACAGAGCAGCACAGCCTCGTGACGGAGATTTCCGGCACTAAGGTGGCATATGCTAGACAGGCTGATCCTACGATGAACACTCCTGCCATGCTACGCCTCCGTCTTATGAACAGGTGTGACCCGCAGATACAACTGGCCATCCGGGAGGTTTGGATGATGATACCGAGGTGCCCTAAGCCGTGTAACGATACGATTGACAAGCAGATCTACTTCTGGCTTGTAGGCTGTCTGCGTGAGGACTTTGTGAATGCCGATCAGCAGGCCGCCACGATACGTCAGGTGAATGAGGAGTGGCTTGTGGAGTCAGGTAATTCCTTCCTCATGGACTACGAGGGATTCTACTCTTGTATCTTCACCCTTCTTGACGTGTGGTGTGCGAGTGTCGATATTTCAGACTACATCTCTCTACTGAAAAGGATCCGTACCCGCATCGGCAAGTCCCGCCCCCTCGTCTACTCGACTAGGCTCTCATACCGCCATTGGCTGGAGTGGTCTCAGATGCAGCCAAGAGGTGTACTTGGGTCTACCGGTCTCAGGCCGAAGGAGTTCCCAATTCCTCTCACAGCAAATGAGTCCCTCATTGAGACTTCTCCTCGGGAACGTCCAGTCAAGGTTCGGAAGCGCTCCAAGTCAGTCCGTGGCTCGCTGTTGAGGAGGGGGCGGTCACACAGTGTGAAGCCTTCTTTTTCTAGTTCTGATTCTGGTTCTGATGCATGCTCGTTTGCATCAGTGTCCACCGATCTGTCTTCTCTGGCATCACCTTTTAGCGAAAGAAGGAAGAAGGCCTCACCTACATTTCGGGATAAGAAGAAGGGGTCTATTCTCTTCGTTGGGGTAGATGATGGACAGGATAGGCGGGCGAGCAGGTGGGACGTGGGGGGCAAGAGGAGTCAGAGCTTTAAGTGGTCTAGAAGGACGTCTTTATACTCGGACTTTAGGAGGGACACCAAAACATGTGTTTTGAGCAATGCAGAGATGTGCAGGAGGGTGTCTCTGTCTATTCCTGAGGTGACAGGGCCTCGGCTGACAGAGGAGAATCTTCGGGCCTCCGCCTTGAGCAATACCTCTACAGGTCCAAGTAGCCAGACAAGCGGCGGCTCTGGTGGGGGTGCCTGTCGCAACCCTTCTTTTAGTGCTGTCCACATGGTCAACATCACTAGATTAGACAATTCTAAGGAGGCTCGGTGCGCTGCGCAGTTGCGTGAGGATCGTGCGCAGTCGTTGGTGATTCCTGTTCTAGGTAGGAGACCTGTCACCGATAAGCGCATGTTAGAGAGGATAGAACATGAAGCACTAGATGTGCTAGTAAGCAGCAGCACAGTATCAACCCCGCCGTTGGTCGGCTCTGAGGCTTTGAAGTCTCCTGAGCAAAGAACTAACATGATGAATATCATTCGTCGAGAGCAGGTTAAGGACACCCTCCCCAGTACTTTGAAGGGAAGGGACATGAGCCTAATTAGAGTTTTAGTCATTAGGAATGAGGGGCTGACAACAAAGGATATTTGTTCTTTGTGCTCCCTTGACTTCGGCGCACTGCGGGTACTTAATGTAGACAACAACAAGGGCATAGGCAATGATGCTGTGATACCGCTTGTGAGGATGATACGCAGGACGCCTTCTCTAGTGGTTGTGAGGATGCATGATTCTAGTTGCGAAGACAGATTGGGGAGGGTCGCGACATGCTGCGTTGAGAATATCTCTAAGGCGGCCATGCTACCATGGCACGTGAGGGAGGTCGAAGACGTGTTTAAAGTATGCGATGCGAAGGTTCCGGTCGGGACGGCGGTGCAGCTTCTTACGAGCAAGGCATCTAAGGCGGATAAGCGATTTAAGAGTTTCGTTGAAGCATGGAATTCCGTTGCAGTCTCAGCCGTGTGTAGAGATATAGCTCGGCGGTCCCAGCCCGCAGATAACACCACGATGCTGGAAGTGTACAAGCTGCGGTCGGCAGCGTTCACTACCTCATTTCACCTCACCATCCAAGAGCACGCTGCGGGTAACCTACTAGCGGACCTCTCTTCTTACTACAGCGCCGCATGTATTACCACCCTGACCGATGTGTTCACCAAGATACTTGGACTACAGCCTGCCTTGAGACACTCTGCCTCTACTCATGGCTATCTTCAGGATGATAGGCTATCGGTATGTTTTGCCCTGGCCATCTGAACAACACAGTTTTTCGAAGCAGCTGCCCTTTCCTTGTTGTCGGCCTCAGAGGAGGCATGACATTCATTTACACAGTTAAGTATTACCACCATACGTTCTTTCATCCAAGTACATGCCGACAGGGATGCAGGGAGGTGGCTTCATCAACAATGACACTATCAGAGGGGTAGATGTGCTGAGCGAGTATTCAGTAGCTACACTTTCGAGCAGCGATGAAGATGTGAAGGATTTCAGCAGTGTGGTGTTCAGTGAGAACGGGGAGTTTGTGTATGCGGCAGGTGGCGGTATGGAGCCTCACGGTGTGTACTGCTTCAGGTTGAGCGACATCCAGAAGGCAGCAGTGGAAGGGCAGTCCACGGAGGCGATCAGGGGTGCAATGCAAGAGTTCAAGTTGCCTCTCGGTAAAAGGTGCGGCGTGCACAAGTTGGCTGTGTCTCAGTTTATTAACTCAAGGTTAGGGAATAGTCAGCGGTTTTTGTTTTCCAGCAACAACGGGTGGGACCACTCTGTCAGGTTAGGTGTCGTGCGGCATGGGCTTCTCGACGTAGAGAGAACATACAGCGGGCACAGAGACCTCGTGACGAGTATTGTCACACCGCACGCAAACACTGAGACGAGTACTTTTGTCACTACTTCGCATGATGGCACGGCATGCTTGTGGGGGGGGGACCAGCCTGGAAGGCCTATCTACAGATGGCGGTGTGACTGCTCTCCTGTAGCAGCCTACGACTGCACCGGTACAGTTGTTGCTGTCACGCGATCCTCTGACGCTGTCGACTTATATGACAAGCGCAAGCTGTACAACTACAACCTCAATCATGGGCAGCCGAGGCCTTTAGCGACCTTCAACACTGGTATCCCTCTTGCAGAGGACGTCTTGTCGATGTCTTTCCTTCCTTATTCCCATCAAGGTGCGAGGACGGAACTCCTTTCCGTCACAGGCACGAGAACCACATCGCTGATTGACACCTCAGGCCCAGAGGGGGCCAGCAATGTGTACCAGACGGAGACATCTGGTGCGACGTGCCTGCTGCCAGACGGAGCTGTCTCGCTGAGGGGGAGGTATGCATGTTGAAGTCCTTTACCGTCACAGTGACTCGGGTACTCTGCATTTTGCAAACGCCTCGACCGGTAATATCATCAAGTCAGCTGACACTGGTATGCCTTGTACATTCACCACCCTTCTCAGGACTTACAAGGCCACTTACAGCGGCCGCCTTCTCGCATTCATATTGGGCAGCAGCCATCGCTGCAGGCCCTGTGCTCCAGTGCATTGTTTGGCCTTATAACAATATCCCAACGAACTCTATCGTGACCTAACTCATTTTGTGTGATGTGTGCCTTGCTCCTTTCTTAATAATATTCATAACAGGAGAAATATGTCGGTCGAAAAAGAGAGGAAGGAGAAGAAGGAAAAGAAGGAGAAGAAAGAAAAGAAGGAGAAGAAAGAAAAGCGTGCGCGAGAGGAGGAGGATATTGAGGTCAGTGCTAAGAGGGAGAAGAAGGAGAAGAAAGAAGGAAAAGAGAAGGAGGATGCCAAGGTAGATGATTTGGAGGTGAGGGAGAAGAAAGAGAAGAAGGAGAAGAAAGAAAAGAAGGACAAGAAGGATAAGAAGGAGAAGGAGGAGCCAGTTGATGAGAAGAAAGAGAAGGAGAAGAAGGAGAGCAAAGAGGAGCAGGACGAGGAGAAGAAGGGTAAGAACGAGTCGAAGAAGAGGGTGCGTGAAGGGGATGACGGCCCCCCTAAGAAGAAGAAGAAGAAGTCTATAAAGCAGAAGCAGAAGGTGGAGGAGAACTTGGCCTTCCGTAGAGCATGTAAAGCACTGACGCAGTTCCGTGCAGGGCACTGGGGCCCCGACACGTGGGGTGATCAGATCTCAAAGCACAAGCTGAAAGCTATCATGGGTATCCTTATGACATATGATCAGATGTACCACAGGTACCTGACAAGATTCCCTACTGAGGTGTGCATCGCGCTTCTTTGTTTTTTAATTTTTTCAGGTGAAGAGCCTCCTCGAAAGCGTCCCTCCGAAGTACGTAGACGAGATTCCTGCAGAACAGTTTTCAAAGTTCAAGCTGATCATCAAGGCTGCTTCATCAGAGGAGGAGCTAGCAAAGGTATGCTGCCGCCACATTACGCTCATCATTTGCAGGCAAAGAAGGAGCACGCAAAGAGGGTCGAATCCAAGCCGGGGTTCGAGGAGCGGAGACAGGAGAAGAGGAAGAGTTGGTTCATGAGGTCGGGGAAGAGGACGAAACAGTTCAACAAGTTCAAGGCGACAAAGGCGCAGGTATGACATTACATTCGAGGGACACATCACAGGCGAACAAATGGTGAGTGCGTTACGATCACGTTAGTCATTTTATTTACAACGTTTTCTTGTACGAATTTCCTTGTCCGATAAGCACACAGGAGGTAAGCATGAGCATAGTAACATATGTCAAGGCGTTGAGAGACACAGTAGAGAAAAGGTTTCGGCCGACCGTCCTTGTGCTATCTACTGATGGTGTTGAGTGCACCTGCCGGAAGAACGGCATCAACCTCATCAGCCTTCTGCGTCCCTTTGCATCTCTTCCCAAGGATGTGCACACAAAGACGACAGGCGAGCCGTATCCATTGGGGTCTTTTGGGGTTCGCTTGACAGATTTCTCTGGCTTGTCGAGCATGAGTGAAGAGGACAAGGTCAGATGGTTTACAAAGGTATGAAGCCACAGCGCAGTAACGTGCACAGTTGGCGAAAGAAGATCTTGATTTCCGAAGGACAGTTGACAAGAAAAAGATGCAGGATTGGGAGAGTGACCTAGGCTATGTATGTGGTGTGACCCCTCCCATTTCACACAGTTGGCAGAGCAGAGTGATCCTTCACGCCCAGATATCGGCCCAGGTCAGATGACAAAGATTGTTGCCGATCTCTCGTCACCTTTGCTGCAAAGGTTCAAGGAGGAGTACACCAACAGTTGCAGATTCACAGCTTTTGACACTTTTGATCACCCCGTTGCATGTATCTTGGCAGTGTCGGCCACCAGCCCGGACGCTATCGCAGAGCTCAAGGGCCTCTTCACTGTGCATCAGCCTGCCTTCACGAACCAGGCTGTTGACCACAACCAGGCGATGTTTTACGTTTTAGTGCAAGACATGAGCATGCCGTGCAAGCAGTCTGAGGTGGACAGGATGTTTGCAGACATGAAGTCACAGTTTGGTACTCAGTGTTGCAGGCTGCTGCAAATCAACTCGAACAGCACGGGGACCATGCAGGTCGACCCTGCCAAGTGGGTGGAGCCTGTGACGATTGACAACCAGGTCCGCACGCCGAATGAGGGTCTTATGCAACTTCTGTCGCAGGAGGATGAGATGAGTGTCGCAAAGATGATGAGCAGCTTCATTGAGATGACACTCCTGCCTGACCTCACTCGGAGAATTAAGACGCTGAACCAGTCTGTGGCGGATAAGCGGCAGGGCAGGATAGGCAAGATGATGACCTATTTTTGGCAGGGAAACAAGAACAATGATAACGCTTCGAAGCCTCCAAAGGAAGGGCCGCACTTCGGTCCTGAGTCTTGTGAGATGCAATTGAGAAAGCTTGCAGACTTGTGTTTCCTCCTTCATGATTATGAGACAGCTTTGTCAGTGTACAAGGTATGCACTTCTGATTGACACAAATGGTTTCTGCAGATACTTAGATCTGAACTTGGGTCGCAGGAGAGCAAGAACAAGAACTTGCACATATATCACGCGGCAGTGTCAGAGGGCATGGGCATGTGCATGGCTGTACAGCAGAAGAGGGATGCCGACACGCAGCTGGAACAGGCAGCAACGTCGTACATCAAGGGAAGGAGGCCCGACTACTCTCTAAGGACACGCCTCCTTCAGTACACACTTTCGAAGTTTTCTAAGAGCTACAAGTCAGCGGACATCATGAAGATGGCCTCCACAATAGACGAGAGGAACTCTCTTTACTGCGGGCTGTTCATCGAGGAGGCAGGCGTATCCTACCTGTATTGTAATGTATGTCGCGTGGCATAGTCTTCACAACACAACAGTACGCCGGGTTAACAACTACGCGGCTGAGAAAGTTTGCCTTCAACTTAACATTAGCTGGTATGGCCACGTAGTTAGTGTATTTCCTACAGGGTGTCGGTACTCGACATGCGGTTGCGCTGACCAGGCCTTGAGAGTCACAACGATGGCAGCTGCTGTGTACAATAGAATGAACTTAGAGAAGTGGAGATTGATAAACGAGCACGTGCAGCTGACACTCGCTAGATTGTGGCAGCAGAAGGGAGAGCTTGGGTATGGGAATGTCATATAATTCATATTTGCAGGAATGCCGTGTCTCACATGGGGAAGTACCTTGTGCAGGTGCAGGGGACGAGTGAGAAGATGGTCAAAGAGTTCAACGGCTACTTGCAGGCGCACCTTGAGTCCATCGAGGACAGGGTCTATGACGAGCTACCATTTCCCTTCGTTGACATGCTCGGCATTAAGCTCAACCCCACACCCCACGCTGAACTGTGGCAAAGCCCTACTTCGTATGCTTTGTCAGTGCAATGCAATATCACAGGAGTGTCGAGGCCTCGGTTCCAGCAGGCTGCAAGCTCGACGTTGCAGGTGTGCACAAGGAGTGGACCACTATGGAGGGTGACCTCGTCAACTCGGTGAGAACAGAAGTATGTTTATAGAGGTCTATTTCAATTGCAACTTACAACACAGTTTAAGAATCTGAGGCTCCATCCTCAGCTCGAGAGATCACGTCAGGTCAGGAAGATGAAGAGAGTGGACATGAGTCAGCACCCAGACATCATTGTGGAAGGTGAGGAGGTCTTCGCCACCATCAGCATGACGAACCCTCTGACGCTCCCCTTGGTGCTTCACGAGGCTACCATCCTGTACGAGGTGACGCCAGAGAAGCCAGACCAGCTGTCTTCTATAAACCCCCCTTCTGGGAAGGTACTAAAGGGCGCATCTGTCAGCGACGTCACGATTGCTGCACAGAGCAAGGTTCCTCTGCGTCTCTCCTTCACCTCGCCTACTGCGGGCTGGGTCCGGTTAGTGGGTGTAGAATGGGCCATGACAACCGAAAGGTTGGTTAAAACCTCTGGGAGGTACATGTTTTACAAAGGGGCAGTTGACAATGGGGAGGTGGGAATGACAGCCGTTAAGAAGTTGACCTTACAGTGCACCGAGAGCGCACCGTTGATGAAGGTAGAGATCAGAGACCCTCCCCCGTTGTATATGCTTCACGGTGAAGTCACAAAGAGCGTCCTTTTGCTGCACAACAAAGGGGGTAGAGAGATGCAGCAGATCACGCTGAAGCTCTCAAGGGCGAACGTGCACATTGTGTGTATCCCCCTTCCGGAGGGAGGAAAGAAGGAGCAATATGAGGACGCGGAAGGTGTGTATGACACTTACTACCTTCCTGTTACCATCCCCCCTGGCGGAGTGTTCGAGCTCCCAATCTGGGTTCGTGCAGAATCTGGTAGCAACAGTCGCTCCGTGGTAAGCAACTACGTCCCTATCGTGCTGTGCTACGGTGATAATTCCCCTGATCCTATCAGAAGAACGAGCAAGATGGTAATCCACACCATTGTGCAACCAGCTTTGTCAATGCGAGCTCTCTGTCTCCCCCCTTCTTCCGTCAGGCCAGAGGCCGAAAGCGAGGCTAACTTCATTGTTTCCCTTGAAATCAGAAGTCTGCGACAACGTAAAGCCGGGTCACCTGACACTGCTATTGCTCTGAGGCAGGTTAGTGCCCTATCGTGCGACTGGGATGTGACACCTCTTGACGCAGATGCAGTGCAGATGCCTTGCACCATTAACAGTGGTTCTGCTTTCACAATAAGTTTCCGTGTGAAACGCCGCACAGATGGCCAGAAGAGAGCAGCTGCCTGCTTCTCGGAACCATCATGCTCCGGCTACAAGGTGGACAACCTTCCATTCAACTACTTCGCGGTCAATGCTCTCCCTGACACGGAGATTGGGACAGGCGGTGCAGGCAGCGTGGGAGTTGCAGTCATGAAGAGTAGGGGCGGCATGCAAATGTTCTTGGATAGAAAGGAGAAGAAGAACACTTCGGGCAGTACAATTGACAACACTGACTTCCCATTAGCCTTCTCCCTGTTCTGGTCGGCAGTAGGCGAGGACCCTTGTCCAGACCTTCCATTCACCGGTCAGGCCATCTGCTGTTGCCAGCCTTGCAACACGACTGTTAAAGCGTCCCACAAGTGGCAGGATTCTTCGAAGGGAACTAAGAACCTGCTGCGGACGCGTGGTATCACCACAACTGACGAGGTCCCGCGGCCGCTGTCTTCTCAGGATCAGGAGCACAACATCATTGGCGTATCACTTTCTTTTCCTGGGGAGGCGAGGCACGACTTCCGTTCTAATGTACCCTGCACTGTCTCCGTCCATATTACTCTCACGAACTACTACAGCTCTCAGCGGGAGGTGTGGGTAAGTTTCCTCAGCAACAAGGTATGCAGTGCTTTGTTAGATAGTTAATTTCTTTACGTGTAGGTAGCATACAGAACGCAGACTCAGCAGGTGGCAGATACAGCTCCTGCCTCCCAGCCCCTCCCGTCCCTGGTAAAGGGTCCACAGCAGCAGGCGCAACAGATGAAGGTGGAGATCCCTTATATCCAATACCCAACTTTTCACTGGCAGGGCAAGAGCAAGCACAAGGTGTGAGCTTTTATTTCTGATAACTCCTCCAGGTCTTGTTCGGGTGTTATGAATCAATCACGATAGTGGCGAAGGCGCAGTTTCTTAGACCAGGAATGTTCAATTTGAACCAGTTTGAGATCAGGCCTAACAAGGAGGACACAGTAGTAGAGATACAGGTATCACACATGAGAAGAGGTCGTATCACATAACAGGGGAGTAAGCAGGGCATTGACACGACATGGCTCGTCAGCATCGTACATGACGAAGAGGCACAGACGAGAGATGTGGCCCCGTGCGCCGTCGTGGAGGAGGGCGAGGTAGTGCACGCTGATGTTTACAATGAGGTTGACCTCGAGGTGGAATGCGAAGGGGAAGAAGGTGAAGAGGAGGAGGAGAACGTTCCTCTCGGGAACTCAAGGTCAGGTTCACCTGATGCGCGTGACGAGGAGGAGAGAGGTAAAGACGATTCGGTTCAGGAGGAGAGAGACGAGGAACGGGATACTGAGGAGCAACAGAGGACTGAGCTCGAGGAACATGAGCTAAAGGAGCATGAGCAAGAGGGGAGTGAGCCCCAGGTACAGGAGCAGGAAGTGCAAATACCATCTACACACGCGGAGGAGGCGGAGGAGGAGGAGGAGAACCAGTCTCCTGAGCCAGCGGAATTTGACGAGCCAGGCAGTGCCGATCGCTCTCCATCACCTCCTTTGGACGACTGATGTAACATAACGAACGTTGAGATGCTATTTGGTCACAGGACAACGGGGTTAGCCTTTAGTAGCTTCCATACCTTATGTCTTGTCCCTGCTTTCCCGACCGAGTATTTAATATGCGCTTTACCCATTCATCTCACTACAGGCATGTGTCAAGGAAGGAAGGTGAAAGATGACCTCAATGCACAGGTGATGCTTGTTGTTTTGCTGTATGCAATACAAGGCATCCCGGCTGGTTTTATCGAGAACTTTCTACCTATTATGCTGTACGCGAATAAGCAGGCGTCACTCACGGGGATGGGCTTGGTTGGGGTTCTGTGTTCCCCGTGGCTTCTCAAGTTTTTATGGGCTCCGTTCATTGACTATTACGGGACGAAGAAGTCGTGGATCCTGCCGTCATTGTGCGTTATGGTTGTGTGTTGCGGTATATGTGCAATGCAGAGCACAACAGATGGCATAGGGTTGCCTCTCATTGCTGCGCTTCTAACGTTTACCACAGCCACGGCTGTGGAGGACTGTGTCGTAGACGGTTACGCAATGACCCTCATTGATGCATTTAGAAGTTCGAGCTCGTCGCGGCGGATCTTAGCCATAGTGAACTCCGCTCAGGTGGTGGGGTTCAAGTTCGGGCATTTCTACGCAGGTGCCCCTGTGTGGTACGTCCACGAGGCGTTTGGCTGGTGGGAGATATGGGCCTTCATGGCAGTGCCTATTGTTCTGGCAGGTGTTTTGGCGTACAGGACAGAAGAACCGCAAGTAAAGAGAGACAGAACTAAGAGTCTCAGCGGTGCCTTAGGTACAGTCTCTAAGCATATAAAGGACAGGAGAACTGTTATGCTGATGATAGCCGCTGGTTTGATCAAAGGCAGCGAAAAGGTGATCATGAGCATGTACAAGCCTTACCTAGTGGACAGCGGCTACAGTGCCAGCACTGTCGGAGAGTGGGTAGGCCTCTATGGTACTGTTGCCTCAGCTGCGGGGTCCATAGCCGCATCGTATATCGTGGGCTACATGGACGCACAGGGAGCGGTGCAGCTTGCCCTTCTTGTACGTTTTGTCTTAGTTGTTATCTCGTTGGTCCTACCAGCCGGCCCAGCAGCATTGGCATTCCAGGGACTGGCATCTGGTGTGATCACCCCCGTCATGTTTGCATACCTTATGGAGGCTGTTTCATTGTCACCATACCCCGTCACGAGTTACACACTGCTTCAGACTTGCGATGACTTATCTCGTTTTGCGGGTGTGGGCGTCGCTGGCTATTTAGTTGAGCTCTTCGGCTACGGTCCTGTGTTCGCTGGTGCTGCAATCTCTCTCATTCTACCTTGCTATGTCATTTCAGGAATCGATTCGGATGTGTGAGTCTTTTTCTAATTACAACATGAAGAGCCCCCGGACTAGCAATGTCTGTGTTTTTTCAGCGCCTGAGCGTTTGTCAGGCCCGGACCATTTCTGTCCGAGGGTTTTACTGAATTCTACTGGAGCTTTTTGGGTATCCGAGATTTTATCAGTTCAAGAGTTTTTCATGTTACAGTTGTCCGGCTTTTTTTTTCACTTTACAGTATTCTAGTACTGGAACCTGGGTATTGAGGCGGACTTCACTTCTAACAGCGCACAGTAATGTTATTGTTGGCAGGTTGCTTTGTGGCTCTGGCTGCTGTTCCCTGTTGGGAGTCTGAGGGTGAGCGGTGGGCTCCTGGATGGATCGCTGCGGGAAGTACTGCGTTTCGCCCTCTTGGGGCGGGATGTTTGGTGGTTGACTGCTTTGGAGGTGTGGTTACGTCGACTGGAGGTGCTCCTGTGTGGGAGGCGATGCTGATTGCTGAGGACTCTCAGGGGAACACAACACACGCTGTTACTTATCTCATGAACAGCAGCACCCCATACTACGCAAAGGTCTTCAATGCGGAAGCTACGACCAAGTGGACACTTGCCATTCAGAACCTCAACCACGTCAGGCAGATCAGCATCAATGTTACCATCACCGTGATGCTTAGCCCCACACCCATCCCCGTCCCGCCCCCCGAGCCCGTATCTTATGACGAGCCTACCGCCAAGGTTGCCCTCGTCTACTCATCGGCAGCCTACGCCATCCCTGAGAATGTGAAGCAGTGGGACCTCAACCAGTCATGCCGAGATGTGACGCAGGGCTTCTCACTCGTCAATATATTTGATGGGTTAAACAACAGCCTTTACACACCTTTCGGGTACGTAGGCCTTGACTATGACAGGGCATGGATTGTGGTTGCTTTCAAAGGAACAAATGGGACTAAGGACACGGTGGCAGATCTGATCCAGATATTCTCTGGCGCTACTTACTATCAGACAAAATGCGACATCAACGAGCACATTTCTGGCAATACGCATGCTGGCTTTTGCCCCAGCTACAAGGTGATGCAGAGTCTAGGCCTGCTTAGTACTGTGCTTCAGTTAATGACTTCCAACCCTAGGTTTTCTGTGTTAGTCACAGGGCACTCACTTGGAGGTGCCCTCGGGACGTTGTTCCATGCCGATCTTATAAGCACTTTAAAGGCGACGAATCCTGCTTGGGTGCAGCGTGTGGTTAGTTACAGCTTTGGGCAGCCGCGTGTAGGGGGTGCTGGTCTGGCATTCAATCTTCCACAGATGTTCAGAGTAGTTCATGCGGATGACTGCGTGCCCCACTTGTGCCCTTGTTGCGCTTCGGGGATTCAGTGTTTACAGGCAGAGACGTGCCCTTACCATGTTGCACAGGAGGTGTGGTACCCCAGGGTTGTGATGGCACCCGAGAACTACACCATGTGTGACCCCAATGATGGTGAGGACCCAAGGTGCAGCAATAGCCAGACTGTGACACTGTCAGTGCAGAATCATCTCTACTACTTCGGGATGAAGGTTGGTGATTATTGGTATGTTTTTATTCTTTTCAGCACAGATTACAGTTACAATCCATCTGCATACAAGGAGTACGCAGCACGCGAGCAGTACACGCACGACTGGCTTCAGTCCCTTACGCCCTCACAGAAAGAGAGGCGCATCCATGCATTGAGGGGCGGTGTTAACGACATGTGATATATGATTAATAAACGACTTACTACCCCCTTTTTTTTTTCAATCTGCTATTTCTGTTGCGATTGCTAAATTTGATGGAAGCTGTGTCTTTAGGCTACTTGCTTGTTGATCGATTGCTTGGCTTTTGATTGCATTGTATTAGTTACCGCAGGTACATGTTTCATGTCACTTTGCGAAGACAGCGGCGTTGGCTAGTCCATAGGCCTTCAGTGGATTATGTACCACGCCGGATGGATGATGGGGCGGCAGCGAAGCACTTGCGAGGAATATTGAAAAAGGCACCAAAGGCGAAGGGTGATTATGTCAAAGCCGGCAGCGTGTTCCGCAGGATCGTCTGGGAGAAGCACTCATTGGTCGCTTCAGAGAGTGAGATAGGAATACAGGTGTACGAGGTTTTATTCAAGTGGTGTGCTGAGGTGGGCCAGAAGGAGTATATGCAGTGCCTCGAAAAGGAAATGAGCGAGAGAGGGATTGAGAAGTCAGTGGTTGTTGTCACCAGCCTAATGCGTGTGGCAGACGACCCTACGCAGTTCATCTTATTTTTCGAGGATCGTGGCATCCCTTTACCCCATGGTGCCGTCAAGGCGCTGTTTTCCTTCTACGCACGAACAGGAGACCAAGAGGCTGCAACTAAGCTATATAGATCTGTACACTTGAACGAGACGTTTCGTGCGATGATGATACGGTGCTGCGTTTCGATGGGGGAGGCGCTTCCCTATTTCCATTCTTTGACCACACGCAGCAAGCCCAGGTACGGCGTGGACGCCCTTCTCAGCGTATGCCTGCGCACGATGGACACAGACAACGCGATGAAGCTTCTGAGGTTCGCAGTCAGCAGGGATACAGACTCAGCAAATAAGTACAACATCACGGCACTATTGTTCTTCAAGGCGGGCATGCAGGCGGAGGTGGAAATCGTCATGAACCTGATGTCAGAAAGGGGGAGGGTACCTGATTTCCACACGTACAGCACCTATTTTAGCTCTTTGGCCGCTTTAGCAGCCGAGGGCTGCCATGAGGCAATAGGCAAGGCTGAGTCCTTGTTCCGACAGGCAATTCTCGATGAGAAGCTTCGAGGCTCTCAAAGGATATATGGTGGTATTCTTGAGGTATATAGCAAGGTAGGTGCATTACAAAAGGCAGAGAGAGTCCGTGAGGTTCAACGCGGCTACAAGGTGAAGGAGAGCAGTCGCTTCTTAGATCTTTACCGAGAATGTCAGCTTTCCGCAGGCTATCTTCCTTCATCTCCAGTTTCAGAGCTAGCTAACACCCCAGTTTCAGTCGCACCCCCGTCCGTGGCGAAGAGTAGGAACAATGTTTGCAAGGAGAGTATTACCGATGTTGATTGGTACAAGCTCAACACGTAGCAGTTTTCATTATTAGCTTTCCTGGCTAAAGACAACCGACAGGCCTTACACAGAATTATGATACCATGTGCAGCTTCATAGCAGTTGTATTATCTCTTGCTGCTAGAGGCTCCTTCGAGGAACAGAGGCTTACCCGCATCTATGCTCTCTCTGAGGAGCATACTGTGGCTTCATTTGAGTGGGATCTTGTAGGCCGACAGTATGCGCCTTCGGCAGGGGGCGATGTACTGAGTAATGTAAACGCTCTCGAAATGTCTGACGGGAAGAACTTTCTCAATTTGTACAACTACGACTGGAGCAGATGCCGGCAGGGGGATCTCCTGGAGTTTAGGATGGCATTCCCTCTGGATACAATACCATCTCTGCATTGGAAGCAGAGCTCTGTGCCCACGTCGTCCTCCCCAGTCGAGGGGTACGAGGCTGTTGATGTTCAGATGCCTGGCTCTGGTGGCACATCGTTCGTTGGACTCCGCAGGGCAGTGTCTTGGGCTGTATTAGATGGAAGCCGTGGTGGTATTGGCTACCCAGGCCTTGGGGTGTCGATGTTGTCGGGTCAGTCTCTCCTCCCTGGCCCTTGCCATGCAGCAAATGATTCCACGGCATGGAGGTCGGCCTCCCTTGCGCCGAGTGGCTGTATCGGTGTGCTTGCAGTTGAGCTTTATGTTAGAAGAAGTACAGCTCAGCAGTACCACGTTGCTGTACGACCGAGTTCTGCATGCCAGTTAGGAAGGTGGGTGTATGTGACAACGAATAAGGGTCTTGCGAGGATTCCATTCAATACCATGTCTCGTTCTCTGCAGCACCTCACTTCTTCGTGTGACGTACCAGGGTACTCAGTTTGGCTCGGGTGCTCGGGTCGCCATGTCGGAGTTTCAGGTGATGCAGTGTCTTGTGTAGTGAGTGACGGCTTGCTCGGGTTTAACCTTACCGAAGGCAGGGCATACCTAGAATCACATGTATTCCCTGTGGGTGTTGAGGATTTCACCGTCGCGGCGTGGCTCAGGTTTCTCGGAAGCAATTCTACAGGAGGCGCCACAACTATCATATCTATGGGTGCTCTGCGCGTGCAAGTGGACCACGACACCCCGATGATTGAGTGTATTCTTGATATCAGCACAAACTTCTCGGTTGCATACCACACTCAGTGGAGTGTGCTATCTAGTCCACATCACTTTGCTTGTGTAAGGTCAGAATCTGGTACAGTACTGCAGTTGTTCGTGGATGGGGTGCTTGTTGATTCCCATAGGTCGTTGGTTGCGTTCGCGATCCCTCAGCAAGGTGAGGTGGGTTATGTGGGTTCCGCTTTTGTAAGTGACTTCAGACTCTACAACAGGGTGGTGCTGGTGGACGAGATGCGTGCGCTAACGTCTTGCGACAAGGGGGGTCCTTCTTCAGGCATCTTGTGCGATGCTGAGAATCAGGTTGTCTACTTTGGAGTCAGCCAGCAGGCGTTGCCGGGGACGTGTCGTGTTCGGTTCTACGACGTGCTGACAGGCCTGACGCGGGGTGTGTCGTCTTCTTGTCCTCAGTCGTCAAGCGCGCTGCACGGCATAGGCTTCGTGCGGTCCCTTAGCAAGAGTGGCCGTGATATACTAATGTCTGGCGAAGGGTCTTGGGCGCTTGTTTCCATCAGCGACAATGCTGACGTTGTTTTTATCAGTGTCGATAGTGCTTATGCGTGCAGCAGTTCTTTGGGTTCTGTATATGCTACTCGGGGTTCTTCCGTAGACGCTCTGATGTCTAGGTACGGCACCTACTGGCTTCGGGGAGTATACGATGGGCGTGGTGGGTGGCCTGCCGCGTCATGTGCTGCTTCACCTGCTTCCATTTTCATTGGCGACCAGTGGGGCGTGCTGCAAGTGGACAGTGTGAGCAAGAGGTCGCTACGAGTCATAGGCTTCGTAGGTGGCGGTTCATCATATTGGAGGCCGCGGCACGATGGATTGAAGGCAACGGAGGTTCCAGTTGGAGAGGTTACGCACATCAGCATAACTGACATGGGTACGTTAGTCATAGTTGGTGGGGGAGGGATATTTGTGTATCATGGAGCAGTACGGCAGGTGAGACACAAGCTTGTTTACGGACAGGTGGGCCTGAGAGCACAGGGTATTCGTGTTCCTGAATGGTCGGTTGAAAGGAGTAACGTTGCACCGCGTCAGGAGGAGATCATAGCTACAGTGACGACTGCAACGCAACAGGCCTGCATCCGTGAGTGCACCGGGCTGTCGTCGTGCACTGGCTATGTTTGGTATGCTTCTTCTTCCACGTGCAGCATGGTGAGTACAGTCGATGTACCCCTTATGGAGGCTGGTAGTGGTGACTTTCACAGAAAGACCCTGGTGGTGGATTTTCAGAGTGCTGCGCATTTGGATTATAGTAGATTATCAGGCATCTTGGATGTTGTGCCTCATGCAATGTGCGAGCTTCGTGGCTTTCTTTATGTGGTCGGCGGCAATAGGCTGCTCCGCCTCGACCTCTCCACTCAGTCAATTTCTCATATCAGTGGAAATGGTGAAGCATCTTCCAGGCCTGCTGCTGATGGCTCTGCAACCGTGCATACAGAGCTGGTGGACGGCCCTATAGTTTGCCACCCCTCTGGGCTGCTCTACATGGGCCAGATGGCACACTCGTGCGTGCGGTCTTTCAACATCTCTTCCCATGAGCTACGGACAGTTGCAGGGACTTGTGGTGTCACGACGAACACTTCGGCTCCTTCTGGTTGGACATCCTCCTCCGCCTCAATATCCCCTCCTTCGGGGCTTTCTCTTGATGGAGAGGGCACTTCCCTGTTCATTGCGACTCCGCAGACGTACGTTGTGTGGGAGATGCTTCTGCAGCAGGGACTCATGAGGATTGTCGCAGGAAATGGTACGCAGCACCCCGCTGGATCTGTGAGCTCTTCTGGCAATGCGACTGACACATCGTTCCTGTTTCCCATGGCAGTGACTTGGTACGGTGGCATAGATGGGAAGAGCATTTTAATACGGGATTCACGCGTCGGACCTGGCACACTGCTGGACTTGAGCTCCGGTGATGGTTACACAGGCTCATGGATCAGTGGTGATGCTTATGCAGTTGCGCAGCCTGTTTCTAGGAGCGATCTGGCGAAGACGGGTGAAGGCGATTATCCCTCTGCTAGCGAAGCACATATACCGGGAACATCGAAAGGAGGCATGGTACTTCTAGGCGACACGGTTTACCTGCCAGCATCAAGGTGGCCGTACGGTGTTATGGCAGTCTCACGGTCATCAGGGGGTGTTGCCCGCCTGCCTGGCTTTGACGACTTATTGGGTGCTACGGTTTCCTCGTCTTCTGACGGCACGTCACTATTTGTCGGTGGCAGCAGCCACGGGAGCGGCGTCGTGTGGCAGGTTGATGGGCTGCCTTCATCCGCGCTTTCGCTGAACGGTGTGGCTGCGTATCACAATATCTTCGGGGGGTTTGAGAAAGGGTTCACATTACATCTTAGCCTGCGCTACGATGTGAGCATAGGTAGCGGAAACTGGACGTGTCTCATGAGCTATGATTATGATTCCATTGTCTTGTATGTTCAGGAGGATGCCTTCTTCATATCGGTGGAGGGCGACACGGCAGCAGTGCCCGCTTCGCTTGCTGATGGGCTGTGGCACAGGGTTGCAGTCGGGTGGTCCGTGTCTGGTAGGTGGTTCGTGGATTTAGATGGTGTTAGGACGAAGGGCACCAGCATTGGAGCCGGTACACTTTTCTCTCTGACCGGGAGACTGGTCTTTGGGTGCGGAGACACGGTGGACAGGTCCCTTGTGCCCGATGCCAGTCTTGCGGACACCTATGTATCTCTACATGACGTTTCGCTGCTAAGTGATTACAGCGAGGTTCTATCTCCCGTGCTTGATGTGGGACATTGGTCACTCGATGGCCACGGTAAGGACTCTCTAGGAATGCACCATCTAAGTATCGATTCAGGTGCCTTCTTCTCACTTGGCCCTGAGCGCTTGATTCCTCGCTTTACATCTCCTCTCGATATTTCTGACAGAGATGTTGTTGTTCTTGATGGGGGTGCCTCCTGGTCAGAAGGGGGCCCGTGCTCAAATAGTATTTTGTTGACAGGCGTCTATCAGGGAGCGCACTTAGGGTACGCACCTGTGGCTGATATTGTGGAGAGTAGGATGTTGTACTTGTCTGCTTGGGTGAGGCCACTAGTCTCAGATAGAAGCAAGCAGCAGGTTATTATATCAGTTGGTGAGATGTCCCTGCTCCTTACGAGTTCTTTGTTTCCGGCAGCAGCAATGGGAAATGGTATCTGCTCAGGCATCGTAAAGGTGCACGCGGGTGAATGGTCGCTTCTCTCGGCGCGATATGATCTTGCATCTCAGATTGTCACTGTGCAGTACAATCGCGACGCGGTAGGTGTATGCCCTTTTACATGTGGCTTAGGCACGCCAGCTCCTGTCATGGTGGGAATTACGAGTGATAGACTGCATGCATTCAAGGGGCAGATAGCGATGCCAATAGTTGCAGCTGATGACGCTTGCATCAGATGCTCGCAACCCAACCAGGCAGCTCCTCAGCTCCTCATAGGAGCTGGTGGTACAACTTATTACGACGGGTCAGTGAGGTACAAGGGGTCTCAAATGCAATACACCACGACTGTTATAGCGGTAAGCGAAGCAGCAGACTTTTCAATGGGTGCATGGGTCTATCGTCAGAGTGCTACTGGGCCAGTTTTACTGTTCGGTGTTCCTGACAAGGTGCCGGAGTTTTCAGGAAGGTGGTGTGTAGACGGCTTCGTTGGTGACATGAGCGGCGCTATTGGTACCAACTTCTCTGCTGTAGATCATTTAACTATGCCGCCAGCGGGTCGCTCAGGGCCAGTTTGTAGTGCTGCAAATTACTTGCTGGCATCTGCATCATGGCCGGCACATGGTTCCGTTTCTGCTTGGGTTCAGTATCTATCGGAGCCTGCGGTGTGGGCTCAGCCAATTGTGAGTTGGTCGACAGATGATCAAGCATCATACTTTTCTCTAGTTGTGGGCTCCCAGATGCATTCTGATAGCCTTGAAGGCCAGTGGTGTACAGATAGTCTTGTTGTGACAGATGGCGGGCCGTACAACAGGCGACTGGCTCCACTAGCCGTGGGTTCAGGTGGGTCTCCGTTTGTTAACCATACAGGTTCTCATTATGCTTGTGTGTTTGACGAGCAGTCTTCTCCTTTGTGGGCAGAAGCCACACCTTCTGGTCATGCTGCCATGCCTCGTTCTGGCACATATACTACTTGGGTATTCATCGACAGTAGTTTTTCGGGAGACTCGGCGGCCTTCACACTACTAGAAGCAGTGCGACCTCACTATTTAGATCCTAACGTCAGGTTGCACGTATCTCATTGCTCGGGTAGCGGCTACTGTTCCCTTTCGCTGAGCGTTAGGCCCCGATCAAGTGCAACAGTTATCCAGGTGTCATCGTGGCCACATATGGACGTTCCCCTTAACACCTGGGTTCACGTTGCAGCAACCTGGGACGGTGATAATAATAATATGGTGACATTGTACGTGGATGGCCATGTGGTGAAGGAGGGCACTATCTCGGGAGATGTGCAGGATGCATCTATGCTAGTGATAGGTGGCAGACCCGACAGCGAGGAGAACTTGAAGGGCATGCTTCATGATGTGCGAATCTACAGATCGTCTCTGAGCCCAGCAGAGATCCAGTCCCTAGCAAGGCGTACAGAAACGACTCTTTCTTACTTGTCATGGGGAGTGAATGATACAGCGATCAGATGCGTCGACACTACATCTTCTGCAGGAGCCTTTCCAGTCGGTGAGTGGGTTCATGTCACAGCTAGTTGGGGAAGGGAGGGGTCATGGGTTCATGAGAGGAGCGCTTCCGGCCATGTACGCATGACTCAGTGCAGAGAGGTAGCCAATTCTACGCTTGGCCGCAGCACATTAGATATTATGAGGCTGGGTCACAAGCTCGCAGGCAGTCTATCTCTAGATACCAAGGCGTACATTTATGATGTGCGACTCGTGGAAGGTAGTATTAGCTTGCAGGACACGGACTGGTTGTTTTCTCAGCCTGATTGGTCACTGAGTGTGAAGCTCATGGCAAGTGGGGTTCCTGTCCTGAGTAGTCAATACCACAGCTGGACATGTACCCAGGCTGCCGTCCTTCTTGCCACCTGGGTACACATTTCTGTTAACTGGGGACAGGAAGCAGTCACATGGTACTTAAATGGCGAACAGGTGTGCAGGTCAGACACGACGAGCACACCTCCAGCTATGTATGGTACTGGTTATGTAGGAGGGTCTCCTTGGGGGTGGTACTTTGATGGGTATTTAAGCACCCTCTTCGTCACCCCGCGCTCACAGCATGTGGGCAGTGTTAAGCGGCTGATGCAAGGCTCAGAGGCTGTATCTGCTGACTGCGACCTTTTGTCGTGGTTCCCTTTCGATGATGATGCTGATGATGTGTTTCGCATGCATAGCTTCCGGGGGCACTTCGCTTTGAGTTCAGGGCACGGCAATGGGATGAGTTTGATTGCTGAAGCGGACAACACGCTCTCTTCAGATGATTGGTGGGGCATCAGTGGTGCCCCTGCTGTCTCGTTGTCTATTTGGGTAAGACACAAGGACTCTCTTAAGTCAGGTGGTCTTCCTGTTTTTCTGGGTTCTGACAGGGAGGATGGACCTAGATGGAGCGAGGGAAGTGGAACAGCACCAGTAAACGAGTGTTTCAGGGAGTCTCGAGTAGTGTTGAGCTTCTCGTTTGACACTGCACTCGACGCCACTGGGAGAAATCGCAATAAGGTGAGCAGGCAGAGCAACGTTGACATTGTAGCTGGGCGTCACGGCAGTGGGGTTAGGCTAGCTTCGAACAGTTTCTTGAAGGGTCTTGATCAGGCTGCAGGAGGGAGCAGGGATGCAGGACTCACGGTCATGTTCTGGGTGTATCACAGCAAGCCGGGCGCGGTACGTACCATGGATGAAAGACGTGCGTTGTATGAGGTGGCGAGAGAAGATGGCGATTCTGGAAGAGCCATTCTCGCATGTCAGTCTGATGATGAGAAGTACGTCTACATGGCCTTTGACACCCCAGGAGGTGTTCAAGGGCCTGATAGCAGTGCTAGACACTTTGTCTACAATCAGTGGCAACATGTTGCAGCTACTATTGACAGCAGTGGAGAAGCATCTGTTTTCAGAGACGGCATTATTGTGTGGTCCGGGAGCGCTGTAAACGCATCTTCGCCGTGGGTGTGGGGCACCTCATCTACTATTGTAGGACACTACAATAAGGGCTATCGGGTGCAGGAGGGGGTGAGTTGTGGTGATCCGTCAGCTTCTTTTGTGCACCCCATGCCTGATGGGTCCAACTCCACTTACCTGATAGGTACAGTGCATGAGTGTAAGGAGAGATGTGACGCCTACAGCGAATGCGATGGTTTCGTATACATCTATCCTGGGGATGAAGCGCCGCCACACAGATGTTATTTCAGAACATCTACTTCTTACTCTGTGCCCGACCCACAGCGCGTGTGTTTTACGAAGGGGCGAGGTGCATCGTCTCAGTTTGCCGACTTTGTCATCGATGACCTGGTGGTGCTCGATTATGCTGCGCCACTGGCATGTGTTCAGGAGGCATTCAGTGATTACAGTGCTGCAAGCCCATGCACAGACACAATCCCCGACGCAGCTGTGTCCATGAAGATCTCTTTTGCTACTGATCCTGGTAACCATCTTATGGCAGTTAGTGATGGCGTTCCAGTGGCTGCACTAGATGGTGTCACTGTTTTTGATGGGACCGCTTCTCTTTCTGGCATATCCGCGATCACTGCAGTTCAGGGGTGCACTTTGGTTGATATGCACGCTATTTTAGGAGGCGAGTCCTACGACGCCCCCGTTATCGATTTAGAGCTTCCTTTATACACAGGTCGGTTGTATTCACTGCGTATTCAGGCAGGTAACAGCGACACAGTGGATCACGTACTTCGAGTTGATAGTTGGACAGAGGTGATCATTCCAGGTCAGAGCACAAAGCAGTGGTTCAGCGCAATTAGCGTCGTCACAGCTGACCTCGCGACGTGGAACATCACGTATGCAGGTGAAGGGTGGTTTGGTGGGAATGTTACGGTCTACCAGTTGGAGGTATGTGGTGCTGGCACTGAGAACACTACGTGCATGGCGTGGCGATGTACGTGTCAAGGTGCATCTGACTACTTTGGCATCAGCAGTGAGACTGATGGCTGCACTGATGTCATCTCCATGACGTGGTGGCAGGCGAGCTTGTGCGCAACTTATCCACAGGTCGGCAGGCATCAGGCGTGTTCTTCGCAGAGGCCCTCTTGGAGTATTTCATGGTGGATGAAGCCAGAGGGAGACGAGGTACAAGCCATACTTCCTTCAGCTATCGGGCATAATTGTAGTCTTGTGCATGAGGCTGTCAGGTCGTCTGCCCATGTTTCGCTTGGTGTCTGGCAGTGGTTCTTGTGTAAGAGTGCAGGTGGTCTTGTAATCCACTCTACAGTGGATGGTATCGGGTCTGAAGTGTGGTGGCACGACGGTGCTCCAGAGTTCCTTGTTGGCTCCTGGTCGCATGTCACGGTGGTGGTTGATGGAACTTCTAGACGGCTCTACAAGGATGGGGCACTCATTCACTCCCACAACAGACCCTCTATGCAGCTGCAGTGGCATTCTACAACACAGTTTTTCGTATCGTCCTCAAACAGCAGCAGCCCTCTCCTTGTCCATGATATTTTTGTGGTACAAGGTTCTTATTGCGATCCTATATACCGCAACCTTGCGATATCAGGGATAGTGCCGTATGCATCACGTGTAGTCCCGTGTCAGCTATCAGCAAGCCGCCCTATTGTGCAGAACGGGCTGTGGGCTTACTACACTTTCGATGAAGGTTGGACGAGTGGTGGGGGTAGAGTGTTGCATGACAGTTCACGTAACAGGCGGCACCTGGTGGCTGTACCATCTGACAGTGCTTCGCTTGGTGCCGAGACGCATTCCGGTGCAGTGGCAGGTGCTGGTGGGTCCTACAGGGTTAGTTCTGTTCCTTTGCGCCAGGGCTATTCTCCTTCCAGTGGGCAGCTATCAGTTAGTTTTTGGGTAAACGCGCTTTGGACTGGGTACCAAGGTGAGGTACTGAGGAACTCCGTAACTCGAATTGTTTGTGAGACACGTGCCTGTGACTTGGTATCCGCAGGGTCGGTATTGACTGTCGTGGGCAACGTTTCACAGGACGTATGCAAAGATCTGTGCATGAGTGATACTAGGTGCAGGGTGGCGACGTGGACACAGGGACTTGGAAGGATGTGTACTCTTGGTGAGTACTTAACGAGTTCGCCTCGTATCTTTCGAGAGCCCGTACAAGGGGCTGCCTATGTAAAGAGAGGTGGTGAGATGGTTACCAGTTGTAGAACATCAGGTAAGCGGTGCAACCTGTTGCCGCATTCAGGACAGGACAGTATTGTCATTTCAGACGTGTCTCTGTCTGAGTGTAGGTCTAAGTGCACCGAGCACAGGTGTCAGGTGGGCCAGTGGTCTGCATCTGTCTGCACATTATCTCCTTCCATGGCATCCGAGCCTCGGTATAGTAGCGGTGAGGTGGTTACTTTTGAAGCAGATTTGCACCCGTCATTCGGTGCAGTTGTGTTCAGTACCGGGTGTGAGGGACAAGAGCTACGAGTTGGTACGGCCTTCGGAAAGGTATGCTGGGCTTCAATGGATACCACACAACCAGCAGCTTACGTTGGGGTTACGAAGTAACAGGTCGGAGGCCAGCAGGGGTGCCGTTCTACGATACGAGGAGTCACTTCTTCAGCACGCCAGGTGGCATCACGTGGTATGTTAACATTGGTTACCCATGTACATCATTATATCAGGTCTTTGTGCACCATACGTCACGGGCTTCAATCTTCATTGACGGCAGTTTCATAGAAGCTGAGGATTTCAGGAACTTGGACTCCTTGTTACCAGGGACGTGGCCGTCTTTAGCTTGGTGCGAAGACGCAGAATGGTTGGTCGGAAGCCCAGAGGTGGAGGTCTTGTTCGATGATGTGGCGGTATGGAACAGGGCACTGGAGGACTCGGAGGCTATTGAAGTTTATAGAAGGACTGTGGGGTGGGCAGGGCTGTCACCCTCGGTGTGGCACCATATCGTGTGGACCATGGACAGAGGCTTGCAGACTTGGTACGTGGATGGTGTTATGAACAAGACATGTGGCTACATCGGAGGCGGTCGTGTGGTGGGTAAGGGTTCACTGAGGCTTGGTAGCGGTGGGGCAGGACAGTTGCATGGCAATGTGGATGATCTAAAGCTGTTCTCAAGAGTACTTACGGGTGAGGAGATACAGAGTCTCGCCCTTGGCAGGGCTGCTGTTTCCGAGAAGAGGAAAACAGCACTTTCCCCGCCGCCTTACGACGTCTCAGATTGGGTTTCTGACCCCCCATCTGGTGGGAATAATATTCAGGTAGCACATGGTACTTGCTCTGGCTGTTCGAGAGACTGCTCAGACTTGTGTCATGAGTCTCTGTACTCCTTCGATGCGGGTGGCAAGGTGGTTGTCGATGAGTCAGGCAACGGGAGGCATGCATACTTAGATGGTCTCGAAGTGGGAGCTGGTGTTTTTGGCACCAGTTCTGTGAGGGTATGTTTATGTCTACCATATTATAAACTTAGGATCGTGGTGGTGGGTCTGTTGTGCTATCTGGTCCTGCCTACAGGGGCCTATGGGGTACGCAGCTCTCGCAGTCAGCAAAGGTGTCATTCATGGCATGGGTGATGCCTTTAGCAATGGTATATTGTGATTCGTTTTTCTTCTGAACACCTTCAGGACACTGGCACAATTTTATCGATAAGTCCATCGGGTCACGAAGGAGTAAACAGTTCGCATACACTGTGGCAGGATGGTGGTGCTCTGTGTTCAGGGGTTCACGCGGCGAGCTGTTGTACAGAAGACATTCTGATACCACAGCAGTGGCAACACATTGCTATGAGCACAGCACTGGACAAGGGGTCTCTCGTCCTTTATCACAACGGTGTTCTGGCTGCAAGATGCAGGACTCTCGAAGGACTGGTCTCGCTTCCGGCTGATCCGTACGTGTCACTCTTCACCAGCGTGAAGGGCACAGGAGCAGGTTTTCTTGGCAGTCGGGAGTCTTTTAGCGGAAGTATTGACGATGCGCGTCTCTCTTCTGCTGAGTATTCGGATGATGCAGTGCTACACGTGTACCTTTCTACTTGTGACGACTGTGGTACGTGTGCTGAGGTGAGCAGAACTGTTCTCTCTCCTTCTGATGACGTAACGCTGTTTGGTGGCCCCGCTGTCGCTTTACGGTCGCGAACCATTAAATGTACAAGTGACATCACTTCTGCTGAGGTGCTGATTAGCTCTTTCATACGAGACGGGGCTGTGTCCCTCAGTGTTCCGTTTGTCGGTCCTAGTTGCAGTGTGTTGTGTAACACGTCATCTGGGGTTCATCTTTTAGGTTGTGGTTTTTATAAGTCTTCCTTGAGCTATGTGGGAGATGGATGGTTTCATTGCGTGGCAAGACTCGCATCTCAGAAGAAGGGCAGGGCGACTGTCACCGTTGTGGTGCCCGATACAGTAGTTCTTGGTGCCTTCCAATACTCGGATGCATCATCTTGTGGTGATGCTAAGATTAGCTATCCGGCAGAGTTATGTGATCCGCTGTTCCCAGGGAGCAGCCGGTGCTTGCCGGACCTGTGCACCATCGAATCCAACCCTCACATCACCGATGTCCATTTCCAGCACGTGAGTCATTTACAGACTGCCGGTACTCATTTACAGATAGTGGCTCTGCCCTCTCTGTTGTCAAGAGGCATCAAGGTTTTCATCTCAAACATGTTCAATTGTAGTGACGTTGACAGTCATCGTGTTGCTGTTTTCGACACTCGCGGCATTGCAGAGATACCTTCTACTGATGCTGTATTTAGCACTACTGATCGGGGTACAGGTTATATATGTGGTCAGGTGTTCCCAATCACTGATCATCATGCTTACGGGGTATTGAAGAGAATGGCCCTTTATCCTTGCACGGGCCCGTGCTTGCAGGGCGGTACGTGTGACATCACCTCTGGTACTTGCGTTTGCCCCTTCGGCTTCACAGGCCCTTCTTGCGATAAGATAGTTGACGGCTGCGCTATTGCCCCTGATGATGCATTCTGTCGTCAAGAAGGGGTTTTCGGTTTCACTTCCGTCTTGTCTATGGGGGGCTTTCCTACAGCCCATGAGTTATACCGAGTGGACCCTTGCGTCAGCCCTGTGTGCGAGATGGCGGGAGGGTCTTGCCACGCTCCTGGCATATGTGCGTGTCCCGAGGGCTTTCAGCCGCCGCATTGTCTGGGGTGTGTTGCAGGCAGAACAGGAGTTCTGTGCGATCAGTACTTGTGTACAAGGTACTGCGAGCATGGAGAATGCCGTGTCTCTAGCAATGGTGTCTCGCAGAGGTGCATCTGTTCAGAAGGCTGGAGGGGAGATGATTGTTCCCGGCCGCACGCGTTTTTCAAAGGCTTGAACGAAAGTGAGAGCATTATTGTGTCGGAAGACGGCATGCAGATCACCTCATTGTCTCCCTTGTTGCGAGTGGTAATTGCTTTCCCACTTGACGATGATTTAGTCTTTGACTTTTCAGCATCTATCAGTGTCGGGTCTAGGGTGGGTCTGTGCAGAGCGGGCAGTCAGTCGGTAGTTGGGGGTGACGCCTCGAGCTGGGGCATCGAGGTACTCAAGAACGGTACATTACTGGCGTGTACTCATGGCAGCTGTTCAGCGCTCAGTGAGGGGTATGGAGCTAGGACATACACTATCCAGTTGGATACCTCATTTGTGATGTCTGTACGTAGTGGGCAGCATGCGATGCATGTGTTCGGTTCTGTTTGTACAGAGCAGGACTGTGTAGGATGTGCATCGCTTTCTAGCGGTGCCTTTATTTTGGTTCATTAAGGTTAGGTTGTCAGGCTGGGGTTTTATTCGCCTTCCTTGTCACAGTCATCTCTTCTAGGTTGCTATCTATTAAACGAATTAAGATGTTTTCGGGTCACTTCAGAAGGTCTGCTGGGAGGTTCGCGAGATGGTCCTCTTCTGCTGTTGCGGAGCCTGCGGCGAAGGCGAAGACGAGGGGTGGGGGCAACTCTGTGATGGTATGTTGTATCATGTGCTTACTCATTGTCACAGATCAGTGTTGTTGGTGCGGTCGGTACCGCTGCTGCGGCTTACACATGGATGAAGCTCACGAGCTACGGCGACGAGGAGTGGAGTATCAGAGCGAAGGCAGCTGAACGTACAGCTCAGGTGAAGAGGGCCGATCCGGTTGGGCTGGGTAAGGAGATTGCTGACTACTTAAGGTTTACCGAGCCTGAGGCGAGCCCTAACCTGGTAGAGTTGGGAACCAAGCTCTGTGTCTGTGGTTACAGTGACGAGCTTGCCAAGCACGAGAAGTTCCATATCATCGCCAAGTTCAAGGTATGCATGCATTGAGGTTGTTCACCACAAGCAGGAGGACAACAAGGTGATGAGTTGGGCTGACTTAGGTGCCTTTGTTGCTTACCACGCCCTTCTTGAGATGGGAGCGCCTCTCGTCAGCATGACCCCCTTCTTTGGTCGGTCCGAGTCTCAGGCCAAGAGTGTGGCTTCTCATTACAAGCCTATCCCTGATGCTAATGCCACTTATGATGACCTCGTGCAGTGGGGCAAGCAGTTCGACTTGGGTGTGCCTGAGGTATTGTTTCCTTTTCATTGGTATCTTCACAGACTATTGCGGTGTTGGGTGGGCAGAGCTCTGGCAGCGCGCTGTTCGCTTCGGGGTCTGACATGGAGCTCTCGCATCATTACTACACCAACATCCTGAAGGCGGATGCGGAGGGGGACGCCAACCGCTTGATGTATGGCAAGGCGCTCATGGGTGACGAGTACGGGCGCAAGTGTTGCATGGTGTTTGCTGGTGATGAGCTCTACTGGAACAGGTACTTCGTCGACGGTCTGAACAAAATCCTCCTCCACAAGTGGACGAACCTCAGGGAGCTCCCCACTCGCATGCTCGGCACCACGACTGATGCTGCTTGGGCGACTAGGCAGAAGATGGTCTATGGAGTGCAGCACGACTACACCGGGTCCACTACCAGGTAGACAGGTGCATAGGTTTTACGTGTCCTTTATATCCTAACTTCCTCTTCTAGCCTCATATACTACGATGTCAATGTTGTCTGTTTTCTAAGGCGCGCGTCCCTGATGCGCTGCGTTACAATTCAGGCGGAAAGGATAGTGGAGACATGCATGAGAGTCTTCGCTCCAGTGAAACAAGAAGGTAAGCTGAAAGAACAGCAAAAGAAGAAAGAAGAATAAATTGACAGAATTGATTTTGTTCCCTCCCTCCTTTTTATTTTTTTTGCTTTACATTTTCCTTTTGTTCTCTTTTTTTTTTAAGCGGATTCTTTATTACGGGCTTTCTTTTTTGGCTTTATGGTGTCAATCAGCTACTTTCGAAGTGTTGTTCTGATTCTTGTTTTCCTTGCAGAATACATAACGGTAAGTCTTATTGTTTGGGGATAAAAGGAAAACTAGCTTTTGAAAAGATTGTAGTGCACAGAAAAGATATTATAGGGACCCCTTGCCGCCTCTCGTGAGCGCCTACCTGGAGCTGATTAAGGCTATGGATGGCTGACGAAGCGACATGTCCCCTTTGTGTCCAAAAATGTGATTTCTAAGGACGACATGGCCCTTCACCTCTCTACGTGTTTTTGTTTGTTTCTTTCCTTCTTTTTGTAGGCATTAACAGGAAGTGCGATATGTCTTTCTTCAGCAGAGCACGTATTGGGGTGGCTTTTCTTGCCGGCGGCATTGCCTACAAAACAGGCAGTGTGTCGAACACTCTGGCTGAGCAGAAGCACACCACCCAGTACGCTGTGAATGCGGAGAACTCCATCTGCGCATTGGACATCTCGATCGGTGGTAAGCCAGCAGGCAGGGTGGAGGTAGAGCTCTTCGACGACACTGTGCCGAAGACCTCGAAGAACTTCCGCATCCTCTGCAGCGGGAGGTACAAGGAGTGGGCGGGCGATTCCGACAAGGGGTCGTCTTCCTGGCTTTTCGGTGGCGGCTCTCCAGCCCCTGTTACATACAGCATGAGTGTGATACACCGTGTCATCCCGCGGTTCATGATGCAAGCTGGCGATTTCACCAACGGGAACGGGACTGGTGGAAGGAGCATCTACGGCCCGAAGTTCCCTGACGAGAGCTTCAGCGGCAAGGCTGGGAAGCACTTTGCAGGGTATGCTACACACTGTTGAATAACTTAACACAGGTGCCTTTCGATGGCTAACTCAGGCCCCAACACAAACGGGTCGCAGTTCTTCATCACCTTCGACAGGACTACATGGCTGGACGGCAAGCATGTGGTGTTCGGGCAGGTGCTAAGCGGAATGGACATTGTCAACAGCGTGGAAAAGGTTGGGAGCAGATCAGGCGCGACGCGTGAAGATTGCATGGTATGCAACACGCCTAACAACCACTCCATAGGTCACCAACGCTTGTGTGCTGAAGAAGCCAAGCGGGGCGCTAGAAGAGTTGGCCTCTGATGAGGCTTATCGGTGTTAGTAGTGGGGTCTTGTGGGTTTATAGTAGGTCTGAATGTTACGATCACGTCCTATCTCAGTTAGCAAGAAAGATGGTATTGCGATGCGCATTGAGACGGTACACGCAAGAGAGCGCCTCACGGGCAAAGGCAGAGATTGACAATTATTTTTCTATACTGGAGAAGTGGAGCGATCCTTGGACTCCTTGTCTGACGGAGTTCCCTCCAACAGTGCGAGAGCTGGAAGGGTCTGTTGACTGGTCGGTTAACGGGAATAACGTGATCGATGCGTGTAATGCTTTGATTATGCCGAAGGAACGTTGGCAGGAGGCCATGGATGTGCGGGAGAGGATCGAGAGCACTCTGAAGAAGGTATTGTAGTTTCATTCACTTTAGCATCACGCAGGTAATGACAGAACAGAATCTACAGCTATTTACTTTTGGGTCCTGCATGAGCGGCCTTGGCACAGCACAGTCTGACCTTGACCTTGTGATCATGCGGTGCGACAAGACGGGAAGGAGTTTGAACGCAAACAACAGAGAGGTATGTGACATGCATAGCAACTACTTTGGTAACACTAGGAGCAAGTAAGCCACCTTGATGACTACTACAAGATGCTCAGCAATAATGGATTCGATAACATGAGGGTGATCTCGGCACGCGTGCCTATTCTACGCAGGGAGGGTCCAACTGGAATCAATTTCGACATTAGTTTATTTTTCCACGGTGTGAGGAACAGCCTGCTGCTTAGGGAGTACGCAAGGGTATGCGACGTTACGAGCACGCAACGTACACTCACAGAGCTGCCCGTTTTTCATGCCCATGTCTGTCGTCCTTCGCGAGTGGGGAAAGCACATTGGCATCTGCAACTCGTTGACGGGCTTCTTAACTCCGTACTGTCTCAACATCATGATCATCAAATACCTTGTTGAGGAGGCGTCGAACGACTTCATGGTTCCCATCCCGCCTCTCCTCCCACCCAGCTACTACCCTACTTCGCCTTCTCAGTATCTCCCACCGCCCCGTGAGATGCAGCGGCGGGAAAAGATGTTCGTCAAGGACCTTGGGATGCATATCGCAGGTTTCTTGCGATACTTTGCATGCTACCATTGGATGGAGAAGGTGATAAGCGCAGGCGATCCAACCAACGACTCCAGACAAGGCAACCCCTTGTGGGAGGGGAATCAGTCAGATGTTATCATTGAGGAGATGTTCTCACAGCAGGACAAATCACTCCCTATTCCCAACATGGGACACAAGGTTTGCCACCCTCACTTATTAGTCAGCACAGGTTGATGCTATGAGGCTTTTGGCGATTCGTGAAAAGCTCATCTTCTCTTACTTCCATGTCGTTCATCACAACCACCTTCCACGTTTTCCAGAGGACCGGTCGTCGCCACGCTGGCTCCCCATGGTAGATAAGGCGGGATCGATCTAAGAAGACACAAGTTATGTGATTCGCCAGGGCATGGCTGTTCCTAGATCTTTTCGATGGCTAGAGCTAGTGTAGACTCTTCCTTACATACCCCCAGTTGAATTCATCAAGGAAATGGAAGATGGGGTCGTCGCGGTGCCGTACTATGAGACAAGGGGTGGAGAGGAGGTAGTGCTGGTGAAGGTGCCAGCGGGCATAGCCACGCGTAGTGCATTCAGCAGCGTTACAAGGGACGTGGTGCGTTCGTTGAGCAGGATTGTGGACATATGTCTCGGTCCCGACGGAATGATGCGGGCAACAATGGACATGACAGGGCAGGTGGGTTTCTCGTCGTCGGGTTCGAGGCTGCTATCGAAGACACGCAGCACGCACCCCATTACAACCCTGGTGATGCAAAGCTTGCAGAGGTACGAAGGAGAGAGGGGTGACGGCACAATTACGTGGGTCATGCTGCTCAGCTTGCTGATAGATGGCCTTAAGGACAAGGATATACAACGCAGAGATATTCTGGCATTTCAGAAGCAGATTCCAGAGGCTATAGACACAGTTATGCGCCGACACAGAGTGCTCATGACCGAGGGCGATGTCATTGCCAACACTGTTGAGAGTGTGGTGTCGACTTGCTGCACAGGCCAGGCTGCAGATGTTATCATCAACTTGGTGGTGAGTTACTTCAAGAAGCGAGGCAAGGTGCATGGCGACTGGAACATCGTGAAGGTTGATGGCGCGCCTTTGGCTCAGTCCTGTGTACTGAGCGGCGTTGTATTCAAGGGTTCCTTAAAACACCCTCAGCTCCCTAGGGCAGTCGCTGACACGGGTGTTTTGCTGCTCTCTCACCATTCACTCTTCAGTAACACAGAAGAGGAGGCTATCAGTTACGAGATGACTGGTGCTGAGTTGTCTGTTGGTGCAGAGAGGGTGAATGCTGCTCTCCATCAGTTTACAGAGACCCTCTTCTCCAGAGGTATCAGGGCTGTCTTCACATCGGGTATTTTACCGTACAGCATGGCATCTGAATGCGCTAGGCGGGGGGTGTTCATGTGCGACGGGATCGACAGGAAGGACATAACCCTTCTATCTGATGCTCTTGGTGTACCTGTTGTAGCACCTTTCTCCGTGTTATTCGACAATATTGGCACAGAAGACTATGCCTACGCCAGCAGGATTGAGTGTTTGAATAAAGGCATGGTACGGGTTCACTGTTCGAAGAGTACTGAATGCTCTATTATCATGACAGCACCCAGTTCAGGTCTTTCAGCAGATTACTGCGAGCTTGTTGACAGGTGCATACGATGTGTGCAGTTTGCTGTGAGAGACAGGTCTGGTGAGCAGGTGGAGGTAATAGGGTCTGCAGGACAGGATTTATTGATAGCGGCAAAGGCTGTCAGAAACATGTTCCCCTCAGTACTAGGTTGTGCTCTTGCTGATTCTCTACAGGGGGTTGTTGTGTGTCTTCTTTCTAATACTTTAGGGAGCAAGCATGAGGCCGTCCACATGATGCTTCGGGCCTCTGATGCTTCTCTTGGTGCTGTCTCGACTATCCATGTCCTTCATAAGCTACACGCCGCAGGGTCTCACTGCGAGGTCCTTGCTCCGGCAGAGGTAGGACTCATTCACCCCCTCTCGGCAGCCGGCCATCTCATCTCTTCTGTCCTTGATACCTTCTCTTTTTTAAGCAAGGTTGACATGCTTACACCATCAAAGTTACTTGCAGGGTCTTCTCGTGTCCAGCAGGTGGGTCTGGTCTAGTGGGTATTGATTCACGGTGTACCTCGTTTTTATCCGCCCATCAGGATTAGTTAAAAGTAAGATGACTGCCGAAAAGGTAATTGAGATCCAGCAGGACATTAAGGTATCCCTCTCTCACTTAGCTTCATCACCCAACAGCACAAGGCGGAAGACTACCGTGCCTTCCTCGATGATCTTAAAATATGGGAGAATGACATCAAAAAAAAGGATACTTCCGTTTGTAAAAAGAGTAAGGTATGTGGGGCAGGACCACAGTTAGTCAAACAGATTGAAGCTGATTACCCCCCTGTAAGGGGTACCGTTAACGAGGATGTGCTCCTCAAGCAGGAGGAGAGCAGACAGAGGGATGACCCTGTGCTACGGGAGAAGGCCCTAGGGAACGAGTTCTTCAAGAAGGGGAAGTACAACGAAGCAATTAAACACTACTCGAAGGGCATCGGGTGCGATCCTGATGATTCCAACGTGCATCTTCTGTACGCTAACAGGTATTCCGCATTGTTTTTTATCACCACCCCATAGAGCGATGGCTAGTTTGAAACTCGAGAAGTGGGCGGATGCCGAAGATGATGCCACGAAGTGCGTCCAGAGCAACCGGACCTACACAAAGGGGTTCTTTAGGCGGGCACTTGCACGGAAGGGGTCAGGGAAGCTCAAGGAGGCTATCACGGATCTTAATACGGTATACACGCACTTGTCTATTTTATCTTGTATCCTACAGGTACTGGTTCTCGAACCGGAGAATAAGGAGGCGAGGCAATTGATTGCACAGATGCAAGCAGATGTGAAGAAGCAGGAGAAGGTATGTGTATGCTAGGGTCGGTGCATTTTCCGCAGGTAGAAGCACCACCCGTGCAGAGGAGGAAGCTGCAGATTGAAGAGGTCGATGACGATGACGATGATGACGAGGAGGATGAGGTAGACATACCTATCAGGCGCAAGGAGACAACTACTACACCTGCGGTTCCAACTCTAGTGCCTGAAGCAAAGGCGGCAGTCAAGGCAGCACCTCAGCATGTTGATCCGTCGTCTGGTGTCGAAATTCTGGATGACGACACCGAGGAGCGAGGGAAGTCCCTTCTGGCAGCCTCTACAACACCACCCGCGTCCTCTAATGCTGCAGCACCTGCGCCAGCACCCACCGCCCAGAGGCCCCAGCCCACCACAAAAGAGTCCAGTCCGAGGGGTTCGGGCAAGGGCATTGTCCCTCGTGAGGAGGCTATTTCTGCGGCGAAGGTATGCTAAGATGTCACAACGATTTACACTCACAGAAATACCTCGAAGAAGGGCAGAGGGAGGTTCCCAAGACTTTTCTTCAGTTTGAGCGCACATGGAACACCCTCAAGGAGGCTGAGAGACCAGGTTACCTGTATAACATCCCAACAGAGAGGCTCTGTGATTTCTTCAAGTCCAACATCACAGAGGACATCCTAGGCGATGTGGTGTCGGTGATCCACAGCACTGTGACAGCTAACACACAGGAGAACAACAACAAGGTTTTTAGTATCCTTCGCCAGTTGTCTATCCTTGACAGGCTCTCTGCTCTTCTGCTGTTCCTTGATGACTCTGTAACAGTGCAGCTGAGAGCCATTCCGAAGCTCTTGGCCGGGAAGGTCCCCGATGCAGACCTGAGGAGAGTGGCCAGCAATCTTAACAAGAGGATTGACGAGTAGATAGCATTTCAGCTTGATGCTCAACCTTAATATGATTTAAACTTAAACTTCGTTTATTGTTGTTGGCATTACAGCATGATTTTTCCAGTTCGCACACACAAATGACCGTCTACGTGTTGACGAGGAGGACTCCTGAGGAGTCGCTGGGAATGGATGTGGGGCGGTGGGCTGGTGGTATGCTCACTATTGATGAGGTATTGAAGGATGGCATGGCTGAGCGTGCGGGGATTCCTCCCTTCCGCACACTCCTGAGGGTGGGTGGCGTAAAGGTGTACAACGTGAACAGCCTTCAGGAGGCAGTGCTGCAGGTGAAGTTTTGCATGTCGTTCGAGGTAGAGGTGAGCAAGGATAGCGACAGGAGTACTGCGAAGCTGCTGAGAAAGCGCCGCAGGTCAGTGACCCCTCCTTCTGAGAGTTCTGACAGAACCTCTGAGCCTTCCACACCCCTGCTGCCCTTGAAGTGGATGGATGAGTTCAACCCGCGAGATGAATCCACACTTCCTTACCAGCCTCCCATGATTTCATGCTGTTAGCAGCCTGGTCAAATGGCATCGGTATCTCTGGGTGTTAGCTCACCCAGTAGAGTTTATAAAGCCCACTGAGGTCGCCAGATACAGTGGTACCTCTGGTAGTTGGCAGCACAGCCGCTACCTATCAGCTCCTGAAGGGAAGCGTGCCCTCAGGTTCGCAAATCAATAATCAAACTCAAAAAATGTGAATCAATAGACTTAAGAAACCTCTCGAATAAACTTTTGAACTTTTTTTGTAGCTTTCCTAGCAGTAGGTAGCAACTCCCTCTCTTATTAACCCTTTTTTTTGTTTTGAACACCTATTATTTTGCATCTCTGCTGTTATAAGCTCTCATCCTCTCCAGACGGATCAAGAGTCGCGGCATGAGATGCTTGGTTTTTTATATTCTTTTATTTATGTTTTATTTTTTTCTTCTGCTGGCAGCTCACAACATTCTCATCTAGAATTACAGGTACAAATGCATGTTGTTGTGGCGCGTCATGGCGAGAGGTTTGATTACACTGACACTTCTGCGTGGTTAAGCAGTGATGAAGGGAAGGCGCGGCCCTGGGACCCTCCCCTTACAAAGGTGGGTGAGGTTCAGGCAGGTGCACTAGGAGCAAGGATAAAGAGAGAGCTCGAGGAAAGGGGCCTTCCGCCAGTGACAAAGGTCGTGTCATCTCCCTTTCAGAGAACACTACAGACGGCGCACCACTGCATCGAAGGGTTGGGAGGTGGTATTGATATAATTTCTGACGTTCGTGTGGTGGAAGCACTCACTGAAAGCTGGTTCCGGTCGTGGTGTGTACCCGGTTCCACGTGCAGGTGGGGTGGCCCACCTCACTGCTCCGAGGGAGTTCCGGTTAGTCGTGAGAGTCTGCATCCTGCTGCCTTGGGCGACATCTCAACTTGGTCCCGCGAAGGAGAACTGCTAACGTCAGTGTCCCCATTCGTAAAAGAGGGTGTCCCTCAGGCCACCTTGGGGCATATTGCTTGGGGTTCTTTTGAGACTATGGATACTTGCAGAGAGCGATCCTTTGATGCAGCATCTTCATACGCCAGCCCCTCAGGTACTACAGTTATTATCACCCACGGTGCGCCTTTAGCAGGTATTTTCCAGTCTGCAATCGACCCCACTCTTGTGACCGACGAGAGCTGGGGGAAGTATGTTCATATGTTTTTGTATAAGATTGACCAGGGGAAGTGGTCTGTTATATGTGAGGGCAGCAACCACGCTGCACCTTGTAGTTGAGTATTATTTTTTGTATTTGTGTTAGTAATTCAGTATCTTTCATTCAGCAGGTTGGCGCGAAGATGCCGACTGCTGTACACAGTACCCGTGTACCGCCTGCTCCTAGCATGGTGTATCCCGTGTCACCCGGTGGCGGCATGTACTCCCCGAGTCGGGGTGTTCTTTCATCTAAGCAGTTTGCCCCGGTGTCACCTGACAGAGGTCTGCTCTCCCCTACGAAGCCCGGTTCGCCGCCCTCAGCTGCATTGTACTCTCCTCCGGTTGTCTGCGAGAGGAAAGGCCCCAGGATTCGGACCGCGAGGTCTTTATCGCTTGAGCGGGCTTGTGACCCCGGGTCTCCTGCGCGCGCACATTGCATTGCAGCAGCAGACCAGCCGCCGCAGAACGCTGTTTCTGGGGCGAAACCTGCGCAGGAGAGTAGGCCACCTGCGCAGGAGAGCAAGCCACCTCCTGCTCCAAGGCAGGGCAGGCTTTGGGGTCAGATTGCGCAGCTTCAGGAGGAGGTAAAAACTATCAAGGATTTCAGCCGTAACCTAGACGGCAAGCTACAGGAGTTGGGAACAGGTCTAGTTAATAGGTGTGTCTTGCATTTCTATTTTACACGCATAGCAATACGACGGTCGGGAGGAACACAGAAGAGATCCAAGAGCTCCGTGGGGTCATGACTGCGTCTTTAGACGACCCTGTCAAGCTGTTAGAGGACAGTCATCAGAACGAAGTGGTATGTCTCAGATATCACAGATAACGGTTAACAGAGCCTCGTACGAGAGGCGGAGGAGAAGGCGCGGAAGCTGGCTCTTGAGGTGGAAGAGCTGATGCGGTGTGATCGGAATAGAGTGCGCTACTCACAGCGCGTGCCTCTTCCGGACCCTGCTACGCTTCCTGGGTATGTTTCGTCCACTTATCTCACTTCCTTAGGTGGTGCCCGGAGACAGATATGCAGTCCATGTCTGTGTCGTCGGTATCACGGACTAAGAGCTCTATCAGCTCCCGTGCTTCAGATAGGTTGTTGACAATGAACGCAACGCTGCCTTCTATCATCAGGGAGCCGACCGGCACTTCCTGCAGCTGGCAGAGTACGGCATGTAACACGCCGTGTATGAGCTATTCTTCTGTTTGTGAAACTGAGAGTGTGGTAGCTCCGCTTAACCCCCGTCCTGCATTGGTCGACCGTGCAACGTCTCCTGGGACCGACACTTCACAGTACACTCCGCGAAGGAGCGTTTCTGTTCAAGTGACGCAAAGCCTCTCTCCAGTTGAACGTGAAGATACTCACAAGTCTCCTATTGCCCCTGTGGCACCTTCTCCCTCTCCTGTGTCTATACCGTCTAACCCTGCTACCCTGCGGTGTACGTGTTCAGCGTCAATATCCGACCTACCTGCTTCTGCTGTGTCGGACCCATGTACAGCTGTTTCTCATGCTAGCACCGTACGTACCGCACTCAGTACGAGGGTTAGCACTGTCCCTAGCATTGCAAGTACGGTATGCACAGCAGCTTCGCGGGAGGTCGGTACAGATAGTGGAACTTCTACTTTTGGCGTTCCAGCTATTGCTAGCAATCCTGCTGGGTTTCATCAGCATTCGTTGTTGAGACAGCAGTCGTTAACAGCATCAACTCCTGCCAGGAGACAGCTAAACTGCAAACAGGCGATCGGCGTTGTTTCTAGTCCTTCTGTTGGTGGGCCGGGTGGAATGAATCGGAATTTTCATGCAAGTACCCCTTCTGTTTTGCAGCTCCCTGTGTCAGGGCATTCTGCTGATTCACAAGTGTTGCGTGCGTCGCACAAGACCTTTATGCAGCCATCTCACGATGATGAGGTTCTGAGCAGGCCCTCCCGGGATCCTCCTAACACTGCACTAAGCCATGCTACAGGGACTCACAGCGAGCAGAGTTCTCAGAGCGTTCTTAGCTCTGTGACCCTATCTCAAGGGTTTCGACCTACGGACTACACTTCGCTGGGTGACGAGGACCGTACTTCAGGGAAGGTCAGCTGCACTTCGTTGAGCGACGACAGCCGTGCTTCAGGGCAGCAAGGTGCGCATCACAGCATAGTGCTTGATGTGAGCAGAGGTGGGTCTTCATCTGCTGGGTATGTGGGTTCTGTGCCCTGCAGCCTGTCAGAGCCCCAGTTCCAAGGTTCTAGGTACTCGAGCCCTGTGAGAAGCAGCAGTATGTGTAGCATCCGAAGCACGCGGGTTTCAGAGGCTATGAAGGTAGTAGGGCTGGAAGGTATGCAGAGCTTTAGCAAATCATCCCCTGCAGCTATCATATCTAGTCGGCAGATAAAGTTCGAATCTGCACGCAAGGCCCTCTCTTCTGGTGACAGTGATGCAGCACGTGCATTGCTCCTGCAGTGCGCTTCTGACTCCCAGGTATGGCATCACTTCCTACTACGTCCCACCAGGCGATGACACGGTCTTTTAAGGACTCACTAGTGGGCCATGTTTAGATTAGATTTTCAGCTTTGTACCTTCTTAACTTGTATTCAAGGCGCGATATCATCTATTCCCGTTATAACCAGCAGTTACACATATGGGACATGAGGCCGTCGACAGCACCAGCGGTGCAAGTGCCCAGGGGCATTGCAGAGAATGACAAGGAGCTTTTAAGCATGTTTTTGTCTGAGGACTTCACAACGCTTTGTTCGGACCCAGCCAGAATTCCTATGAAGGGTGTGCAGATCGAGACTGGAGTCTCTCTAAGACTAGTATGAATCAAGGTCATCCACAACATAAAGGCAGAGGCGGCTTCTGACAACCCTAACAGCGTGTAGAACTCTTCTGCGCAAGGCTTGGAGTAGCAGTAGAGTGAGGGGGTCATCTGAGAGGGCCTTCCTTATGCTCGAGTGCGAGCGTTTGAAGGCATGGTCTTTACCAACGAATAACACACCACAGGACTTGGTTGGAGGGCTCGAGAGCAGGGATCCCAACACGCTGACAGACGCGTTCTGGGCGCAGGCAGAGGATTCCATGTCCATCGCAAAGGTCCTCAGCAGTAAGTCGCCACACTCTTCGTTTGCCTCGTGTAAGGCGGTAGTCCCGAGTAGTTTTATTGAGGAATCACAAAGGACGCGTCAACCTTCTCGGTTTATAAGCACAACGCTGACGTGTGCGCAGACTGCGAAGGTGCAGAGGAAGGTACTGTGCGCATGTGCACACCTAGACGACAGTTCTATTTTGTACACCGGGTGTGCTTCTGGTGAAGTGCTGCAGGTAACACTTCCGTGTGGAAAGAGGGATGTTAGTGCAATCGAGGTTTTATCCACAAGTCATGTGTATGCCGTGACACATGTTCTGTGCTGCAGGATACGCGAGAGGGACGTGCCCTTCGAGGATGTGTTTGTCGTGTCTGGAGGTTTTGACAAGACAGTACGGATCATGAATATCACTAAGGGTAGGGTATACAGAGTTCTTCAGTATCACAGAGGGGCCATGTCAGCCATGTGCTGCTGGGGCGGCCAGCTCATCACTGCGGGGCACGAGGGTGCGCTATTGGTTTGGGATATCACGAGGCGTACGTGTGAGTCTCTTCTGGCGTGCTCTGACGAAGGCAGGGTCGTGACCTCCCTACTTGCAGAAGGGCAGTTGCTTGTCATCGGCTACCAGTCGGGTGTCGTGAGGGTATATGTGTCACCAAACGCAGCGGCACTCAACAGTGCTGAAGGCCCTCCTCCGGTATGCTGTGGTCAACCGTTCATTCAAATCAGCTACGGCTATGTTTCAAGTTCCTTGCATCGGCCCCCATTCGGCGGGACATACCGATGCAGTTTCTGCCGCCGTCGAGTGACGGCTTGCGGGGACACAAAGGTGATGTTACTGCAGTCGCACTGCGTGATGACATGTCGACACTCTTTACAGGTGGCGCTGATACTCATGTCATCAAGTGGATGCTACAGAAGAAGGATCAGGCATGGAAGGTCAAGGCACATGCAGCCTCTGTAAATTATGTGCTACCCATAGGCCTTTCTCTTCTGGCCACATCAGCAGATGATGGTTTACTGAAGCTGTGGGATGAAGATAACATGCTCCCTATACGTGTGATGTCTCCCCACTACAGTGTTGTCACGTGTCTCTTGAGGGTGTCAACCAAGGATGCAGGCATGTCCTTTTCGGAGAAGCGGACGAAACGTGACCCGTGGCCTACTGTAATCACCACGTGCGAAGACTGCATCGACACTTGGGTATTTGGGTCGGACCGGCAGCAAGCATTTTATAACTAAGGTCTAATTAGAATTTTACAAGAGGTTTTCAGTTATTCAGTTATCACAGTTATGACTAAGAATGTCGGTCACTGTAGCCCCACATCAATCTACGGGTGGCTGGTACAGTTGTGTATTGGCATCGTAGGGATGAGCAGTATCTTGTTCAAGTGGAGTTTGGAGAAGCCGAGAAGGTCGTTCGGTACACTGCTTCTGGATGTTTCAAAGCAGATCGTAGGTGGGTTCATCACGCATTTCACAAAGGTGGGGTTCAGCGTCATCATTGACCATATGTCGACGGATTCATGTGATTCGTCGATTTCCTGCTGCGACACCGAGTGCATCGCGTATGTAGTGCAGTCGACCTTCCAGGCGGTTTTGGTTATTCCTCCTGCCTTCTTTTTGTTGAAGGGTTTGGTTCATTTGGCGACTAAGAAAGAGTGGGACTTATTTGTTCCCTTCGGGCACTACGGCAAGCCGTATTGCAAGAAGCGAATTGCAGCACAGCTGGGTATATGGGCGCTAATCATGGGGTTCTGTAATGCCACGATCGAGGCAGCTTTTTTCATCCCTTTGAGGGATCAGCTGAACGACGCTGGTGAGTTCCTTCTCTCGTGGGTCCGATGCGCCGACCACTCTGCTGAGCTTTGGATGGTAATCCTTGTCATCCCCATGTTCATCGACACAACGCAGTACCTTGTCTACGACTGCATTATTTCGCACAAGCCCGGCCATGACGACGCGTCTTCCGTCTGCTCTACCGATCATGTCGATGAGACGAGGTCTCTTCTCACATACAATCATCCCTCCCCACCTGCCGACAATGGGTCCGTCAATTAAGTGTAAGCCCGCTCGTGTGTTTTGTCATATCTTTTCCTTGCGAGTTGTTTCTACGGCATGACCGTGCTACGCGTGAGTTCATTCTTTTACCGACTTCAGTTTATGATTGGGCCCGGTCCGTTATTTGTGTTAGTTTTTAAGTATTCAGTTGTTTGTTTATTTAGATACTTTGAGTCGGCATCAGGTTTCAGTTCAGGATGGGGGATCACGGTTCATCAAAGTATGACAGTATTAGTGAGGCTGCTTGGCTGGCGAAGGTCCATACGCCGTGCCTGCCGCACCCCGAGCTGAGGGCACATCTGACAGACGTCGAGTCTGAAGAGGGGTTCGAAGAAGCTTTTGTAGATGTGCTTGTTGAGATCCCAGCAGGACTCAGGAAGGTCATCTCTGGAGGAAGGTGCCTAAGGCTCAGATCACTCAAAACAGAAAGGTTCTTGAAGCAGTTGTTTCATGGCATCGCAGACCACTCACCTGTCGGCGTCACACTCAAGCCGTACGATCTTAGCCACGCGCATGTTGTAAGCACTGGTGGGGATGTACTTCTAGTATTTCACGCAAAAGAGTTCCCTAGGGAGTACCGCCATTCTACTGTAGCTCCTGTGCTGCCAGTTGGCCACTATGACATGGGTGGTGTACACGATCCTCGCCACGGCACGGTGCACTCTGTGAAGGATTTAGACTACCACCTACGGAACTACATCTACATCCTCTCGACAAATACAATCTACTTAGCGGATCCCGCGCACAAGTCATTCCCGTCTGAGCTTCTGTCAAACCAGGAGTTCTGCACACTTGATGAGTGGAAGCTAGGCACTGTGGTAGGCGATGTTAACTACTTGCAGGGATACGGGGTGCTGATGGCACCTAGGCATGCCTTAAGGTGGCAGACACGAGTGCGCCATGCTGTAGGCAGGGTCCAGGCGAGGTCTTCGAATGCTACTTCTGAAGAGTTGAGCCTGATGGACGAGTTTTCACAGAGTATTGTGAAGCTGCTGCGAGAGGACACGATCAGCTTGAGTGATTCAATGTCCGAGTTGTTACATTTGTTCAGGACCGCTTCCGAGGAGGATCTAGAGTGTTTGGCAAATGGTGGCAAGGTGTTCGGGTTTCCAGAGGGTGTGTGTGCCACGTTAGCTTCCTATGCCGAAGATGTGCTTGGGGAGAGGGTGGAGTCAAGGAAGCATGCTGCGACGAAGCACAAGGAGGAATTGGTTGGGAAGGGCGTTTGTGCCTTTCATGCCGAGGAGTTTCTAGAGTTGACTTCAACGCAGCATGGGTTTTCAGCTTTCCGTGCGATGCAGGTACTGGAGGTGGTCCACCCGCGGTACAGATCAGACGAGAACACTATGACCTTCGGTGATAAGTCTTATGATGTCTCGATTGCTTCCACTGCCTGCAGGATGGTGTACTATGCCGACTCGGCGCTAGAAGCACTTTCGATGCATGAGAGTTCGGGGGTGCCGCTTCATGCGGCATGCGATAGCGTCGTGCAGAGGAAGGAGGAGTTGACTCGCATGCAGATCAAGAAGCAGCAAGAACAGCAGCTTCGAAGGAATAGTTAGATATTATTGTCAATTCCCTAGCTACAGTTATTTTTTCAGTATTGTTTCTGTTTATCGCCCTTCTTTTATTCAGCAGGACAGGAAAGAAGGACAATGAAGCAGAATATTGTTTTTGGCATACTTTATCTGAACATTGTGTTGTATGCCTTCTGCTACATGATGCAGCAGCCTGTTCTGCCTGACTTAATTAAGACTTATGTCGGAGAAGGTACCTCTACGGAAGTAGAGTGGGCGAAGCTCCAGACTGTCTTTGCAGCGCTGCAGATGGTTGGTGTCCTCACGTCTGGGTACATCAGCGATGTCATGGGGGCAAAAACGGTGTTGATTCTATCGCAGGTGGCGTCTATCTTGGGATATGGGCTACAATGGCACACTGACAGTCTAATGGGTCTGTACGTGAGTAGGATTCCGGGTATCTTTCAGCACGCTTTCATGGGCACAGCTGCTTACATCACAGACGTCACGCCTGCTGCATCAAGATCACAAATGCTTGGCTATATTCAGCTTGCTTATGGCGTAGGCATGGTTGTGGGGCCACTCACGGGCGGCTACTTCAGCGATGTTGACCTCAGCTTGTGCTCTTTTACCGCGACAATTGTTTCCTGCTTTGCGCTAGTCCTTATTTTGATGCTTCCAAACACTAAAGCAGGAATCCAAGACAAGACAAAGCCTGACAGCTCCATCTCTGAGTGCCTAAAGGTCCTTGCGATTCCTGAGGTAAGGCATGTCACCTTCATGAAGGTCTTTGCTGCGTTAGCGATGTCCACGTGGCAGTCAACATTTGTTGTTGCTGCTGAGAACTTTGGATTTGGTTCTAAGGAGCGCGGATATGTAATGGTGTACATGTCCGTGATAGGGATGGTGTTTATTGGTGTTGGTTCTATTAAGCGTCTAGAGGCACTTTTTTCGATAAATGAGTTGAACATTTTGACAGGTTGCTTATTAGCAGCGGCTTATATTATTGTGCCTTCGTCAGCTTGGGTCACAGGCCACGTAGCGCTGCCATACGATATTAAGGTTCCCCTGTCTGTAGTTATGCTTGTGGTACTTCTCATTCCCATTGTCGGTGGGACTGCAGTGCTTCGCTCCACTATCCCGTCCCTTTTTACGCGCTCTGTTGACAGCTCGAAGAGTGGTTTAGTCCTGGGTGTAGACATGTCACTTGGCTCGTTGGCTGGTCTCGTTTCACCTTCATTTGGAGCAGCTGTCTACTCTTACTTCGGGTTCCAAGGGCTAGGGTTGTCATGCTCTCTTCTTGTACTTGCGATGTCTTTGACGTCTTACTTAGACTTGGGCAAGGCTAAGAGGGACTAGAAACGCTGTAGGGATACACCTTTTCTTCGTCAGAGGTCATTCTAGAAGTCACAGAGGCCGCAGCGAAGGCTCATGACTCTTCAGTGACGAGGTGGACGATTTTAGGTTACATTTTTTTCTGCACTTTGAATTTTTTTTAAGGCGATCCTGTCATATACTGCAGGTTCCCTACAGAGACACCTTTTTTGCGAATTATTATGCTTCATTTCTTATTCATCTGTTTAAACTATCCGAAGCTTAGAAAAGAAATATGGGACGTGAGGCAGGTGCCGTAGCCCGGTGGACTGCTCTAGATGAGCATGGGAACAGTAATTCACGGCATCAGCCATATCCGCAGAAGGATCTGGTCACGAGGGTGAAGAACATGCAACGGACAGACGCCATGTTTCGGGAGGCGTGGGACCAGCACTGCGACGTCGCAGGAACGGGTCTTAAGGACCCCGCGAAATATGACGAAGCGTTCCTGCAGGAGGCTCTTGACAAGCTGCCGAAGAGCAATGCAAACAAGACAAGTAAGAGTACCTCGGACCTCAGCGAGACCATCAATAGCACCCTCAACAATATCAGTGGCGCTATACCTCAGATCACTCCTGCAGCAATCCAGCTGGCAGCAGGAGTACTCTCCGGTCAGGGGCAGAGCGCAGATATCAATCAACTGGCAGTGCTGGCAGGCTTACTTAGTGCTGCAAACGCCGGAGGCAGCAGTGGGGGTGCTTCAAGCGACGCGGCTGTTACAGACGATCAGAAAGCTGCGAGGCCTAAGGCGGTGAAGGTTTGCGACACGTTAAAGAAGTTTGGCCAGAGTATGTCCTTTGCTAGTACTTCATGTACACCATAGGTTATGCGATTGAGTTTTATGCCTTGCGGAGGCTCCAGGAACACTCCCAGAGTGTGAGGCACGAGGTCATGATGGGTGTGAAGGCGAATACAGACCCTAACGTTTCGAACACTCAGTTGGTCATGAAGCTTTGCAAGCAGGTGGAGAATGGAAGACCTCTCAAGAATACTGAAAAGAAGAATGTCCCATACTGCCCTCAGGCATCTTCGACAGACGTGCGGCAGTGCAGAAAGGGACATAAGCTGGAGCCGAAGAATTATTACAAAGAGAAGTGCGAGATTTGTTTAAAGGTATTTTCCGCACTTTATCCACTGCCTGCAGAATGATGGGATATGGGAATGCGACCTGTGTAGGTACTTTATCTGCACGGAGTGCATCGAGCAACGGCAGATCAAGGAGGTATGTCCACTGGTAAGCACTTTCATTCATTATAGATGGTCATTACTCCTGCGCTAGTAGGGCTTCTGATCGGTACGGGGGGAAGCAATCTTAAGAGGCTTCAGAAGAAGGTGGTTGGCGCTGTATTTAGAATCCCAAAGAAGGAGGTAGATACCTATGTGTTTTTGTAACGTTTTCAATTATAGGAGCTTCCAGAAACGCCTGTGCGAGTGATAGGCAAGCCTGATGATCTGCACAAGGCCTTCGCGGCTATGAACGAGATGATCGCTCAGTTTGGTGAGGGTGTCGGCATCGGGGCCCCAAAGGTATGCTGCTTGATTGTGTAAAGCATCCACCAGCCTGGTTTCGAGTTTCCCATTGGGAGCACCGTTAGGGTGTCGGGGCTGCAAGAGGCGACTTGTCTGAACAATGAAATGGGGAAGGTAACGGGATATGGCAAGGTGGATCAGACTGGTCGCGTGATGGTTGCGTTTCACAACAAGGACCATGGCGAGAGGCTTCTTAAACCGATTAATCTTAGCCATGTGAACTAATTCTTATTTCTAAGTAGACTTGTATTTTCTTTGTCTGCTTTACTTCATCACAGCACAGGTGGCAATATGTTGGCGGCAGTACTTCTCATAGTTGTGGTCTCTGGTGCGGCAGGGCTCGAGGCGGTATGACTTTGTTTCCCTCGAAGATCAGCACAGCCCGTACCTCTGCCCACTCCGACAGGATTGCCGCGGCCGTCACCGACGTTGTCTGTCGGGCTCCACGTAAGCAGGAGCAGGGTGCGTATGCCTCCCGCTGTTCTAGCAGCTGATGCGCTTTCTAACTGCAGTACAACAGGCCGTGCATATGACACACTCCACGGTCACATTGGGACGGATGGTATTTTTCTGTACTTGTACCGCTGCATCGGGCATTTTGTGTCCTTCTTCCGGTAGATTATCGGATCTTAAATTTGATCTTTTTTCTAGTTTCAGTCTGTTACTTTCACATATATTCTTTAGTCGTAGTTACGCTTGCATGCCACATTATGGCAGCAATGAAGGTCTCGTATTCTACCGCTTAGGTTCTCCAGATTTTCTGCGAACTGAATCGATTGGACTGCTGGGCTTGCCCACCCTTGTTCCACCTTTTAGCTTATATTTTTTTATCCGTGGATTCCCTGTGTTACGGCTATTCCCGTTCCGAACCCGCTGCACGGCGGGAACCGAACGGCACTCTCGAATCATCAACTTGAACTTTTTCACAGTTTCTCCTCTTTCTTACTCCATGTAACTTATAATATAGGTTAACACCGCAGTTGGTTTCCCTTCGTTGTTGTAGGCTCAGTCTCGAGGCGACCCAGCTTTTACTTTTCTTTGATTGGTTTTTTTGTGCAGTAGTTCTACAGGAATAAGATGCGTGAGTGCCGTGTTGTGCTGTATGGCTACGGGTCTGTCGGGAAGGCCTTCGTGGACATGCTGGTCGAGAAAGAGGAGTTCTTGAGGGGTGAGGAAGACGTAGAGTTTAAGGTGTTTGGCGTCGTAACGAAGAGGCATGGGTGGGTACTGAGTGAGACTCCTTTAGACCTCGTTCAGCTGAGGACTACCGAGGAGTTTGAAAGATCTTCTACCGACCTCCCGCCAGTCGCAGATCTCATGAAGCAGTTGTCCCAATCACCCTACTGCGTGGATGTAGTCATAGAGGCCATTCCTACGAACTACGAGACAGGCGAGCCTGCACTCAGCATCCTCCGCAGTGCACTGCAGAATGGCATGCATAGCGTTACTGCCAACAAAGGGCCTGTTGTGCACGGGTATTCGGAGCTCACGGAGCTGGGCCGTACTACAGGCAAGAAGTTTTTGTTTGAGTCATCGGTTATGGATGGTGTCCCTATCTTTAACTTGGCCAAGAACTGCCTGCGGGGGGCTTCCATTAAGGGCTTTAAGGGTATTCTTAACTCAACTACAAACGTTGTGCTCAGTGGCATGGAGAAAGGTTTGACTTTCGAGCAGTCACTTCAGGAGGCCCGCGACATTGGTATCGTTGAAGAAGATGCCAGCGGTGACATCGACGGGTGGGATGCTGCTGTAAAGGTCGCTGCCTTGTCGACTGTCCTCTTTAGGACGCCTGTTTCGCCTTCTGATGTGCCGAAGGAGAGCATCAAGCATCTAACACCCGAGCAGGTGAACAGGGTTGCTTCAGAGGGCAGGCGTTTCAAGGTTATTTGCAGTGGCCTTCCTCTCAAGGTGGCACTAGAGGAGGTACCTCCCTCTTCTCCGTTTTATAACATTTCTGGTGCCAGTGCTGCTGTAGAGATTTACACAGATGTCCTTGGGCCAATCACCGTAGTGAGCACCAATCCGACGAACAGTGACACGGCATATGGCGTTCTGTCTGATTGCCTGGAGGCTGTGCGCTGTTGAATAGTGTCGAACTCTATTTTGTATTTCGTTCCTCTATAAATAAGCCATTTAGGGTCATGACGACACAAGTGCCGGTTCCGTATGCAAGTACACCTCCTGTACCAAGGTCTGGCCACTGCTCGGCGTTGGATGAGGATAATGGTGTGTGGTACGTCTACGGTGGTCTTGGCGCGCGCAGGTACGGCGATCTTTGGTGCTTCTGCTTTGAGAGCCGAGAGTGGAGGGCCGTTGATACTCGTGGTGAGGCTCCTATCCCGCGGAGTAAAGCTTCACTTGTGAGGTACAAGGATCAGCTTTTGTTGTTTGGAGGGTGGGGGATCGGTCACAGGAATAGTGGCGATGCTAAGTTGAACGATTTGTGGCGCATAACTATTGGTGAGTGGGAGTGGAGAAGGGTGGATGTAAAGGGTAACAGCCCTCCTCCTCGGAGCAGCCACAGCTGTACATTGATAGGAAGCAGAATGTATTTGTTTGGGGGTATTGGTTCCCAGAAGTACAGTGATCTTTGGTGTTTTGACTTTCCCTCTAGTACGTGGCGTCAGTTGGCCACGTCTTCTGCTCCAGGAAAGCGGAGTAGCTATGGGGGTCTTCACTTTTATAGGGGATGCTTGTTGGTTGTTGGCGGGCTTGGCTGTGGGCAGTTTAATGACACATGGACACTGGACTTAGAATCTTATCCACTTGTTTGGAAGCAGCTGGCATGCACTGGTGAGATACCTTCGAAGCGGGGTAGACATGCAGCAGGTATTGTTGGTGACAAGCTTTTGGTAATGGGGGGGACCAACCTTCGTAAGTCTCATGCCGATGTTTATACCTTAGATCTAACCTCAGGTGTATGGGTGCAGCACAAGACAGGAAGCAGGTTCCTTCCCCGTGACTCGGCGGTGTCTTGCGTTTGGAATGATGAGCTGATCATCCATGGTGGCTGCAACAACTTGAAGGTTTGGTACAGTGACATGTGGTCTTTTGGCTATTCTGATACCCTTCGTTCTGACGACGTTCTAGAGTCCATCCCCAGCGAGACTTTCACATCTGATGACGTGCAGGATGACGAGGACGAGCTTGCAGGAGCTCATGAATAATAGCATCTCTTCCCGCTTTTGTTTTCCCTTGCCTTTTCTTTACACAAGAGGCTGTCCTCACGTGTCTTTTACTTTGAGCTTTATTTCTGAGAGTCTTTTTAGACTCTTTTTTTTAGGAGTTAGATTTTGTTTTCCACGATGACAGTCTGAGAGTGTGAGAACGGGCGTCTTTAGGTTTTACAGGGCACATGAAAAGGGTGCTTCAAAGACTGCCATACGTGCGATATTGCACCACCAGAGATGATGAATGCGTGTTGGATGAGGTAGCTTTGGGTTTGGATGAGCTTGATTTAAGCAAGCCGACGAGGACAGTGGAGCACAGACTGAGCACGAAATCAAGGCATGCTCCCAGAAGGTGGCCGGGCTTCATGACTGCTGCTGTAGACACAGAAGCCCCGTTGATACCACGGCACATTAACAGCTACTCTACGATCCCTTCGACGTGGGTGGAGTTTCAGGATCAGAGCGATGAGGTTGCAAAGACACTCTCTGGTGTTCCAGAAGCTGACCCCGGATGGAAGGAGGAGGCCCGCAAGAGGTTTGCCTTGATAAAGAGTGAGAGAAGTCCTTCAGTGCTTGATGCTGTTAATTACATCACTCCGGAGACTGCATTTAAGATTGCAAGAAGGGTGTCGAGGAGAGTGTGCTATCACGCTGGCAGCGTGCATTCGTCAAGGGGTTGGGGGGCTCTCACTAGGTTGAAGCGCTCAAAGAGCGGTGTTTATGTCTCTGACAGCTGGGTGCAGGCCGTACAGGTGTACTGCATGCTCCTCGAAGCTGGTGTTCCGTGCAACTTGTCTACAAAGCAAATCTGCAGGAGGCAGCTGCACGCGCGCCACACCGTATCTACCCTTGATGAGGTGGATTACCAGACGAAGGTGGATGTGGGTGTTCTTGACAATGGTGATCGTGCTGCAGACATTGTTGATGGGCATCTTTATACTGCTGCACTTATGGGACTTCCAGCAAGGGAGTTTCACGTCCTTGGCTGTCGGGAAGGAATGCCTATGATCCGGCAGTTGTCAGAGGCTTGTGGTGACAGGTTTTTGACACGGGGATACGAAGACCCAGTACAAGATGTCGGTGTTGTGCAGAGCACATCCGATGTAATCGACCTAGGCGACGTGGTGGTCGTGGACAGTGCTTCCACGGCACAGCTTCTACGAACGTTGAAACACTCATGCGGTGTGATTCATGCAGCCATGTCTCGTGATTTGCTTGTATCTCAGGTGCAGGCTTTCCATGATAAAAAGGTTGATGTCCTTCTCGCCGATGTTGATATTCTGTCGAGTTCTGCACTCTTCTTGAGGGCTTCGCGAATGGTGGTTCCAGATGAGATGCATGGGCACTCTAAGCTTCATATGGTATGGAGGTAACATATATCAGCTCTTTCAGGTTGTGGGGCGGTGTGAGCATGTGGTCATTACGGATGCAGTGGCACGGGAGTTGAGTGACAGGAATTCTATTCTACTTTTCAGAGCAGGTATGAAACATGAATGATGTCATCACCCGCTCAGGGATACTGCCTACTCCTAGTCACCTCGTAGCTCTCTATGAAGGGTTACAGCAGGGAGAGCTTCCCGATGTTGATGTGATACCCGCGGGAAACCCAGTTTCACAAATACTCTCGCTCTTCAGCAGATTAGTTCTTCTAGACACGAGCAGGTTCTTTATATGTGACACACTGAAGCAGGAGAAGGTTGGTGAGTTGATAGGCCCACTCAGAGGTCTTTCTTGGATCGATGCCTGGGTTTTCTGCAACTTACCCGTCAGCTCACAGATGCTTTCATCATCAGGCATTGTAGACATGTTGAGCACATGTATCACAAGGCATGCTGCGGGTGTTGCTTGCTTGCCTCCCCCGAGCGACCCTCTTACTGTGTATGGTGCTTCTTCGTTTTCAGAGGTATTCCATTTCATATATTTCACACCTTCATTCACAATAGGCATGTGAGTCTCTGATGCAGCAGCACATTTTGTACTATCACTTATCGCAGCGGTTTCCTGATTCTTTTCCTCACATCAAAGAGGTCTTCCGAACTGTTGACTACCTGACAAAGCTTCTCATGCGAGAGTTGTCAAAGCTCAACAGGCTAAAATAGCTTTACACCTTATCCAGGCTATGTAGCAACAATAAGCCCTACAGTAACACATGGCTATAACATGGCAGGAGCTTCGTGACTGTTACGGCATTGGAAAGAGGGCAGAAGGTAGGTTTTTGAGAGGCGATGTTGTGTACAGGCACAGCAAGAGTTGGCCGAGTTCAAAGCAGGTAAAGTTGATCGATGCTGATGGTTGTTGTGCCGCTGTTTTTTTCTACCTTCCCGATCTTCCTGAGCCCTTTCACTATGACATGGTGCAGCCAGGAAGGGGCATTGAAATACACAACCCAAGGCTCCACAAGTTCCTGGATCACCAGGAAGGACTTCGTGTAGAGGAGAACGACAAGGTAGTGTTGCTTCAGCAAGATGACGAAGGACAAGAAGGCCGATACGCTGCTGGTCTGAAGGGTTTGGGTAACAGGTACTACCACGATAAGGAGTACCAGCTTGCGATCGATACGTACAGGATGAGCATGGAGTATTGCTCTCGGGATGCTGGGGCACGCTTAGCATGCCACTTGAACATGTCTGCATGTGCGTTAGCACTACAGAAATACTCCGGTGCAGACACAGAGTGCCAGAAGGCAATCGCTATCGACCCATACTCGACGAAGGCACACTACAGGTCGGCCTTAGCAGCGAGGGGGAATAACGACACAGCCAAGGCGTTGAGTTGCTTTGAGAAGGCATATAAGCTTTCACCAAAGGATCCACTCATCGCCAAGGCCTATCAGCAAGCACAGAGAGAGTACATGCAGCAGAAGAAAAGAGAGCAGCAGGTTTGGGGAGGCGTCTTTAACAAGTAGCCATAAGACCACTTTAATACTTAGCTATACTTCATCTTATGATACATCTGCAAAGCTCTTCCAGGTCATATGCTCGTTGGGAATGTTTTCTGTATGTGTAGCGGCAGATGTTGAGAATGTGAAGCACAATTTCGAGCTTCGCTTCGACGCTTGTCCTACTTTGGAAGCCTTGAGAGACCGCACAGAGAGGGTGTACAACAGCGAGTTTAAAGGAATTGGATTCAGTGTGAACAGATGGCACATCTTCAAAGATGACTGCAATGAGTGGGTGACACTACAAGACGAAAGCCAGCTTTCCGATCAATGCCAGCTCTATGCATTTCAGCTGAACTGGAAGTCTGAGTCGCAGGCTCACATACCTCCTCCGCTTCAGTTCAGCGAATCTGCCCACTTAGAAGACAGGGCAACTGCAATCTTCATGGACTTTGATACCACTGCTAAGGGGTACCTCACATTCGACGACGTCGTGAGTGGTTTGGAGAAGCTTGAGGTACCTTTCCCCGTGCAGCAGATCGAGAGCATGTTCACAAAAGCCGATCTTAACCAGGATAGTCTCCTGTGTCTTACGGTATGTGACCCTGGTTAATGATCGCAGCAGGAATGGAGTACGTGGATGAATTCTTATAAAACTCTTTGTGACGGTGTCTACTACAGGAGTCAGGAGTATGAGCACACAACGAAGATATCACTTCAGCTATTGGGAGGACGTGAGGCTGCAGCAAGAGCTTGCTTTGATGGCAGTGGAGTTGGAAGAGATGAGAAAGGCAGAGCACAGGGCAGTGGTGTACTTTCTAAAGGTGCAGCAGTCTGTACAGTGCCAGGAAGAGCAATGTGAGTTACGCGCAAAGGTGTGCTTGATACTAAGTTTCATTCATAAGCAGGCAGTTTCTGATTCCGTTCACCGCAGCGAGCTCTTGCAGCAAGAGCTAGAAGAAACAAGGAGGGGTATCAGAGACTTAGAGGGCCGTGTACGGGGGTCTTCACAAGATTTGGGGGGCAAGATAACATCTCACCAAGAGGACGCCACAAATTGCGTACAGGAGGTAGAAATCTGTTGTAAGCAGCTTGAGAAGGCTAGTTCCGGGGTGGAACGGGCAGTGCAGTTCTTGCACGATAAAGAGGTGAAACATAGTAATGCAAAAGACGAGTTGATGGACATCGAAAAAGAACTGGGGCATATGAAGGACAAGGTGGGTGCTCTGGAGGTTGAAGAAGCTGGGAGGTCTTCCGTCACGTCAGTCGGAGACATGGCGGTGTTCGAGGCACAGCTTCAGTTTGCAGACGGTGTTGTTCTTAAGTTGCAGAGTGCTTTGGCAACGGAGCAGGAGGTGTACAGGGTATGCTCTTTTCTTTAACTTTACTTCTTCGCCAGGCATGCTCGCATGATCGGCAGAGGTGCCACTACAGTGTGAGGTCCGAGTCCGACCTGCTGCTCCTTCACGAGCAGAACGAGGAAAAGGCCAAGGAGGTGGAAATTGGCCTGTCAGCTGAGGTGAGGAATGCTGAGAAGCGGCTATCTCGCTGTGAGGCAGCGCAGAAAGACGCCCTGGCTGAGACGTGTGATGTAGTGCAGAACAACTTGCTTGTCAATCGAGAGATCAGTCTAAAGTCGCAGAAGGCACAGTTGGCAGTACAGGTATTACGGGTTTGCGGATTTTTCATGCAATGACATTAGGAAGCGGCTTTGTTGGCAGGGCAGTCAGTTTTCTCAGATGGCTCTTTTCGGTCAGTACGATAGGTGCTGGCACATCGCGCATCGGGCATGGCTCGTAGATTAGATTGTACTAACTTACTCAGTTTATTTTGATTCCTCTGCTATATATATACGATATCACAGGGATAATGAATAGGTACAACTCTTCTGTGAGCGGTACACAGATTGTTCAGGCTTACGCGGCAAAGAGAGCAGCGCAGCTTGAGCATGCGAGGTTGCTGAAGGTTGAGAGAGACAAGAAGAAGGGGAATGACGATGCGCTGTCGGAGCAGCCTGTCAATGCCTACACAACCCAGAGTACAGAGAGGTCTCTGTCACGGGATCCCACCACGTCTAACCCAATCACTAGAACAGTCAAGCCCTCCCCCCAAACTCCCAAACCTTCCCCCCAGCCAGTGTCCAGTTCATTCACACAGCCTAGGTCTAGCTCCGCTTCTGTTCTCGTAGGTGAGGCCGATTTATACAGGGCAGTCCAGGTATAGGATAGTTTTCTTTTTTGCAACAGTCACAGGCTGGCATCATCACCATGGACCAGTGCAGAAAGCTGTGGGACACTTTTCAGCAGGCCGGTACGCCAGCCGACGATACGCCAAAGGAGAGCGTCGCCACGCCTTCTTCAAGTAGATACCGCATGCAGCCATCTCAGCCTGCGACTAGTGCGCAGCAGCCTGCTTCACCTATGCAGGCGCAACCTGATTCTTTGAACGATCCTGCAAGAATGCAAGCACAGGTTGTTGAGGCACAGATGAGAGACCAGGTATGTTATGTTCATATATGTTAATCACATTCAGGATGATGGTGGCTGGAACATGAGTACCACAGTGGCCTATGATGACCTGGATGACGACGACACTTTCGTTAAGAAGAACTTTTCCAGCAGAAAGAATAGCATCCAGAAAGCGAAGGAGCCGCGTCACCAGGCTGACACGCCTTGGCAGGTAGACGCGGAGCCTGTTTCGCAAGGTTTCGGCGAACCGCCAAAGATCCCAACTCGCAAGACCCCAGCAAAGAAGGCAGCTGTCCGTACGGCAGCGTCTTCCAGGACAAAGGGTGCTAGGTCGAGTTCCACAGTGCAGCCCAGCCATGGTGGCGGGTACTCTGCGGGTGGTGACAATGGCTACAGCTCACGTTTAGAGTCCTCAGGCCCAGTGGAGTCATCTGGCTACCGCGTAGAGGCCTCGGGATTCGGTGGCATCCCTACAACAACTGTGGACTTGGACAACTTGCCCACAAATGCAGTTCAGAGCTCATCATTTGAAGCAGAAGCCATGGATGCAGCTTCGGAGGCGCAGTACCCGTGCAGCAAGGTATGCGGTGTTATGCCTTTACATCCCTTCTTTAGTGCGGCAGATCTTTCAGAGAGGCTATTCTGAAGCGTCACACACAGAACTGTGGCAAGCAGAAGCAGAGAAAGCAGTTTGATGCGAGCAAGGCACGTGAGCTGCCTGAGCAGAATATGGTGCAGAAGACTCGCGAGACCCCACAGGCATCGAAGAAGTCTACGTGGAAACAGCACCACGAGCAATTCCAGGCTGCAATGAAAAACAACAAATTGGTGCGACAAGTAGAGAGCGGTGCCCTTCCTGCCTCAGCTTTGGCTGCCGCCCCCCCGCCGCCAGACAACCGTGTCCCCTGTCCTCATTGCACAAGGAAGTTCGCTGCTGAGGTGGCAGAGCGCCACATCCCGAAGTGCAAGAATATCTTGGCAAAGCCTAAGAGTTTGAGGCGGTACTAGTTCTTAGATACCGCAGCCACAAGAATAGATATTAGATATAGCAAACACAGAATGTTGTTTGATACTCTTCGGGCTCCTATCCCTCTCAGACTATGTTACTTTACTCGCTTTCCCTTCTTAGAAGACTATTTTCCTTTAAAATTTTTATTGTTTCTCTTTTTTCTTTTCTGATTCTTTTCTTTTAGCATAATTTTTATTCGCGGGTTTATTTGGTATCCTCACTCTAGTACCACACACTAGGTATGTCTTGCGTAGAGCATGACATCCACGCTGTGCTTGCTGAGGTTGCGGTGTTCGCTAGATCGTTGCCAATGTCTTTCGTGAAGCTAAGGAGCGACACGTGTGCAGTTCAGCATGACAAGCATCTTGCGGAGTGCTGTGATAGGGTGGAGGAAAGTGTAATTAGGGTGGGATCTGTGCTTCAGAGCCTTAGCCAGAGCTTTAAGGATAGATCGTTTGTATCAGACTACGAGTCAAGGGTCTGCCGTGCCATCAGTCGGCTAAGCTGCTTGCCGTCTGACATTGGATCTTTCTTAGAGATGGAGCTCTTCTCATACTCCACACCAATTCCTAAGTGGGATGAATTCAAATGCAGCTTTCCATTCGCGACTTACTACAACCTTCGAGATGCCCTTTTGGATGGCGGCATCCAAGCAGAGGATCGAAGCAGCGCCATGAACATGCTCATCACTCTCATGTCGGTCGAACTCAGTCACAACGGTAGCTTCATATCTTACCTCAGATAAGCGAGGAACACTAATAGGTTTACATTTATTACGGGTTCTGCAGAGGTTTTGTATCTAGTGGCGACAGGTGGCTTTTGAGGTCAATAGATAATCTCTTATCAGGTGATGGACCTCTCTGAGGGGAGAATCAGCGGCGAGATAGCAGAGGCAGTGGCCACTCGTGGTGCACGGTTTGTGGATAAGTATAGAGTACTGCATAGCACACACGCAGATGACTATTTTTTAAAGGATCCTTTGGGTGGAGTAGCATCTGACTTGGTAGATGCCATAGATGGGTTATCGTTCAAGCAGTGTATGCAGCTCCCTGAGAGCTCTAGCCGTGATTTTCCTGTAGCCTTACAGGACTTTCTCTCAGAGGTGCGCGCAAGCTCCTTGCCGGTTAAGCAGCCTGCTGCAAGGCGACCGTCAAGACTGAGAAAGAACTTTACACCCAAGAAGCAACACGAAGTCGATCAGCTTTCGGCGCTTATCAGCAGCTTGGCAAGCACAAGTTGCACTGAGTGGGTGGTGAACATAGGTGAAGGAAAGGGGCATTTAAGTGAGGTGATTGCTGAGATGGCGTCAGTGGATGGAGTCATTGGCATTGACTGTGGCATACACAGAGATGACGGACGAACAGCAGCATTGGAGATGTATTCCGTCAAGTGCCGTGTGACGCAAGATATGGTTGCGGAGGACTATGTGTCTGTCATTAACCAGTCAGTAAAGAAGGATCTTGTACGCCCGTGTCTTGAAGGCAGTGCTCTGGTAGGGTTGCACGCTTGCGGTGATCTTGGCAGCTGTGTGGTTCGGACTTTCGCTTCTTCCTCGGCTTCGTTCTTGGCCTTGGCACCGTGCTGCCACCATGCTCTTACGACAGTCGGGTTTCCTCTAAGTGCTCACCTGCAGGCACTTGGGACCCCTTTGGATTCCACTGCATCAAGGCAGGTAGCTTGCATCGCAAGTGCCCGGTGGTCGGCAGAGGTATGCTAAACGTTATCGTCAGAAATTTCGAAAGGGCGATGACCAGCTCCCGAAGTACAGAATGCACTACTATCGATCTGTTGCCGCTTCCTTACTTCCTGAAAGGTTGTCTTTGCCCCCTTCATTTCTTCGGAAGCTTTCTAAGCAGACGGACTTGTCCCTAGCCACATTCGTCCGCACAGTTTGCACATTTCTTGGGAAGAGCGATGCTGACACAAGGCAGATGTTGCTTGAGGCAGAGAAACATGACACAGAAGCCTCCTTTAAGAGATTCCTGACCTTTATGACGTTGAGGAGAAGCACCGCGCCCTCACTGGAGACCATGTACCTACTAGACCGTTATTTGTACTTACTTGAAAAGGGCTGCAGGTGCTTCTTGCTCCCATTGTTTGACCCAGTTTTATCCCCTCGGAGCTACGTGCTGGTGGCCACTCATGAACATCCGCAAGGGTCGTAGTTCTGTCTTCGATGTAACGAGCTCCTCTTCTGGCTGCAGATCTTTTGCGTCATTCATTCACTGACTCCTCTGATCTGCAGACTTCCTTCATACATTTGCTTATCTAAGAATACCATTTCAGGAACACTACAATGTTGAAGGTGAGCAAGTGGGATCTTGTGTGTGATGCTGCTAGGCGTGCAGCGAAGGAGAATAACTTGAGTTCAAAGATTGTGAATTCAGCAGTGCAATTGTCGGAGGAGGACCAGGTGAAGTTAATGCGCGAGAAGCGAGCAGATGTAGTGCCGTTAGAAGAAAGCGTGATGCGGTGGTTGGCCTATGTAAGACACAAGCACCCCACTCAGTGGCAGGAGAGGAGGATGGAGTTTGTAAGCAAGGTAGCGGGTACGTCGGTGTACACGAATTGTGCCGCGATGAAGAAGTTATGTGAGTATACCAACAGGGTGGACAACCTTGCTAAGTTGTATACTGGAATCGTGAATGAAACACCGAAGATATTCCCAGCTAGTCCCTCCCTCTTGCTACCGTACCCTGTGCAGCTGGTACTGCGGGAGCGCTTCTTCAAAAGAGTTACTATCAGATGCGTGCAACACCTTCTTGTACACTCCAGGGAGAGTCAGCTACTCATATGCCAGAAGTTAAAAAACTACGCGGGCGAAGAAGAGCTTGTTCAGCATGCCATGGCCTTTGGGCAACGCAGGCATGAATGGATGTCGCCAACTGTGATAGAGTGCCTGATGCGAAGCGTAGGGACTGATCAGCTCCCATCGATGCATTATCTCAGTGAGTCCACTTACGAGTGGCTCTCGTTGTTACCTGCCAACATCGTTATTGCAGGTTTTAGGCGATTGACGAACTACACAGGCAGCGTGAAGGACCATAACAAGCTATTGAGGGATTTGACAAAGGTAAGCAGCGGTCAAAAGAAGGCATCGAACACATGTGAGCAATTGCTCTCACACTACCCACCAGAAGAGGCTGCGGTTATCGAAAACCGTGCGGCAACAGAATTCGCGAACGCCAATGCCCCAGTTCTGAGAGCAATCCGAGAATACCAGTCCCACCTTACAGCAAGAGTAAAAGCAGCACTCCGTGTTCTTCGCCACAACAAGTGCGTCACAATACCTAAGTCCCTATTGGACATGATGGCGGTGTATCCCCCGTGTGTTCTGGAGGAAGCTATTTCGCGTACGTCTGACTACGGTGGTGAGATTAAGCACATGCAGTCTTTCATGACAACGATCTTAGAGACTCTTTACAAGACAGAGCCAACACGAGGTAGGAGGAAGAGAACAAAGAGAAGAGAGGGTCAGCATAAGAGAGTAAGTTGTAAAGTGTAGGCTTACCCTGCCTTCTTGCATAGTGTCAAAAGAGGTAGCCTATGCCGACAATGAAAGGGAAGGGTATTCATTTGAAAGGGTATTTAACTTAGGTCGCTTTCTTTCCATTCTGTTATTTTCTTTGAGCATCTTTCTCTTTGCTTGTCTCCCGTGATCGGCATTTTGTTATCGCTAAGTTACCGTGCCTCCTCTCGTGGCCTTGCAATTCAAGACCCGCAAACCCCGACTACGACCGATTATCAATAATATTACACTTCGGTCACATTTTGTAAGCTGCAAGCATGAGGTACAGCGCAGGGTGCATTACCATTATTTCTGGGCCCGTAGGGCCGCTGTTTGCTTAGGAATGGCATTTTAGAGGTCGAGAGGTGTAACAATGTGCAGGAGACGACACTAAATGTTTTACCCGGGTATATTAAGGCGTGGGGTTTTTGGGAGTGGGATTTGCCCTTGAGCATCGATCGCCTTTTATTTTTGCACTTGTGTATTTTGACCTATCTTGTTCAAGCTTAGATTGAACTATTTCGAAGTATTTTCCTCGCGTAAGGTTCGCCAATTTGAAATACCTTGAAGGGGGAGGGAATCAAGAAGTGAGAAGAAAGAAAGAATGAGACACACACGTGTTTGTGAATACCAAAGCTGAGTGGAAGTGGCAGGGAAGGAGACAAGAAGGCTGCGAGTGCTTTGTGTTCAGGTTGGGAGGGGAACATGGAGAAATTCAAGGGAGCGGGCTCATGGTGTTGTCCATGTGGTACGGGCACAATGGCAGGGCCGAAGGGTAGTGTTGAAAAATCTTGAAAGGCTTGTGGTGCCAGATAAGGTGGTGAACATTGGGGGGCGGGACCTCCTTTCTGGTCTGTCATTGACATCGACTCCACAAGCCGCGGGATTCGGAGATGGCGTTGAGGGCTGTGGTGTCTCTGGGCTGCTGAAGACATATTTGCTTCTTCTTCCCACAACCTGCACTGCGAATCCGTACTTGGTGGCTTCATACCCCGACGCCCCCAGAAGCGGACTCCACGAAATGTCTCGTCGGTGCCCCTCCAACGGTCTGTTTTTTTTTTTTTTAGAGGTGCTGTTGACAGGCACCCCTCTCAACGGCATTGCGTTGGATTTTGTCAAGTGCTCGGCCCGCAAACCCGCAAACCCGCAAACCCGCTTTTTTTTTTCTTTTTTCTTTTGTGGTGATGTGTTTTTCCTGTTTTTGATTTTCTTCTTCCCCCGCTCTATGCTTTTTCGCATGGACATTGGTCACTCTGCCCCTTTCCCCTTTTTTGATTCTCCCTCTTTCCCCCTCCTAAATTTTACCCCCTGCCCCACTCATTCCTCCCTAGTATGTTTTTGAATTTGCCTCTTCTTCTTTTAAGCCTTTTTTGAGATTTTTATTTTTGAATTTTTATCATTTGCTTCTTCTTCTTCCCCTCTCCCTCCAATAAAGAAAAAGAGAAACCCATGCCTTCCTCCCAGGTTGGGGCTTGATTGTCTGTTTTGGAATATTTTTATTTTCTCTTAAGGTTTATCGTGCCTTGTGTGTCTTTTGAAGAAAAAAAAAAAAAAAAAAACATTCTCAAGTCCCCCTTTTTAAAAAAACCAACGATTCTAAAGCTACAGTTTCTGTACTTTATTGGTCGTCTGTGTTTTTGTTGGTGCCTGCTGCGTCCGCTCGGTGTCCGTTCGTCGTCGTCTGGGGAAAGGATCCCCTCCCCCCTCAACACAAAAAAAAAAAATAAAAATGGACCCTAGACGAAACGTCGTCGGAGACCGCCGCCCGCAGGAGGAACGCCTACGAGAGACGCCGACCAAGCCGACCACCCGACCAGACCGAAATCTGGCCGGGCAGTATGGCCCCTCCCCTCCCCTTAGATCCCCTCTAGATGTCGTCAAAAATAATAAAAAACATAAAAAAATAGAACCACCCGCAGCCAACCCGCAAACCCGCAAACCCGCAAACCC